>CM029794.1:12422200-12875173 GCA_017562165.1 Ectropis grisescens | reverse complement strand
AAATGCTGTTATTTGCGTTGGTTAAACGAGAATCTATCTATAATCTATATCTATACTTATAATAAAACTGTAACGGGTCGAATTCTGTACATTGAAGATATTTTGAAAAAAATTTTTTGGGGCACTCCATAGTCGATACTGATGGCGAAACTGCATTTTTTTCTTTCATGTCTGTCTGTCTGTCTGTCTGTCTGTCTGTCTTTCTGTATAGGGATCACGCATCACGCCGAAACTACTGATTCAATTCAGCTGAAACTTGGCATGATTTTAGTTTATACTAAGGACATTGCTGTAGGCTACTTTTGATCCCCAAATTCTGATCGGTTTTCTTGCGGGAGGGGGTGAAAGTCAGAATGTGTATTTGGTTGTAACTCATGTTTGCTTTGTTTAATTTCATTAATTCTTTTTGTTAGAAAGAACACATTTTTTATATTGTCCCGTCAAAATTTGAACAATATCGGTTTGTTGGTTCGGAAATTACACAAACATTAAATAATAACGACACGCGCGGCGCGTTCGGTACATACTAACTTCTAAGTATTCTGTGTATCACAGACGATCCACAGAATATCTAGATTCTAGATTCTAGAAAGTGCCCACGTGATCGCGTCGCGTCGTCTTGGATGACAAAATAATTGTCAAAAATATATTTTTGTGTGGAAAAACAAACATCATTCGGTTATAATCGACTTCAAACAAGGAGGATGTTCTCAATCGGGTTGCATGTTTTTTATTTGGTTTTATTTTACGCGATAACTCCGCTAATTGTTAGTTAATTTTGATAATTCCTTTTTTGTTTGGTAGAAAATACTTCAGAGGTGATCTTAGATATCGAAAACAGGGAGGTAGTTTTTCAAATATCAACAAAAAGCTAAAATCAGCTTAGATTTATCTATACGACATAGTTATACCTTCTTATAAAATTTAGTCGAATGACAGAATTAAATTACCTGTCATTGAAGTAGATTTTTGTATTTTGGAGAAAACATATCAGCATAATAAGTAGCAGCATAAACAACCCTTTAAATGTTCCCACTGCTGAGCGTCGGGGCCTTCTCTCGCAAGGAGAGAGACAAACAAGGCTATAATCCACCACGCTGGCCCAGTGTCGGTTGGTGGATGACATATGACTTAGAACTTAGATTATAGGTAGATTTCGGTTTCTTCGCGGTGTTTTCCTTCACCGTTTTAATTACCGGCATTACGAACATGACTCTGAAAAGATAGTGGTGCGCGTGGTTTTGAACCCTGGGTCTCCGGATCGACAGTCGCCGTTCTCCCGACTAGGTCAGCTGTAACTTACTAGACCAGCCGTAAATTATTAGAAAAGGTATTATTTCAATCCAAATACTGTTTAAAATTTAAAGGTAGTGTTCAACAAGCTTCGGTGACCTAAGCAGACCGTTGTTAGGGTTCCGTACACAAAGGGTAAAAACGGGACCCTATTACTGAGACTTCGCTATCCGTCCGTCCGTCCGTCCGTCTGTCACCAGGCTGTATCTCAAGAATGGTAATAGCTAGACAGTTGAAATTTTCGCAGATGATGTATTTCTATTGCCGCTTTAATCATGGCGGAACGTATCAAGTGATCGGGTTGAAATTTGAAATAGAATTAGATTACAGTCTGGAAGAACACATAGGCTAAACATTGCTTATGTATAAGTACTCTATGTATTACGTAACAAACATCCAAACAGTGACATTCATAATATTTACAGGACAACGTTGGAACGGCTGAACATATTTGGATGGAATTCGAAACACACGTAGTTTGAACTCAGAAATAGCAAATCGGTTACTTATAGGTTACTGTGACGTAGGAAAGACTAAGCAAATTTGGTAGAAAATTGAAACAGAAATAACTCATAGTCTGAAATACCACATCTATGTATTTATTACTTATCAACCTGAAAAGAAGCATGGGCCCTATGGAAACAAATATTAACTATCACGTCATAACGGCACAACGATATGGGTTGACATACGAAACACATATAGTTTAGAGTCTAAAATTTCACATGGGCTAATAAGTCTACATTTTCATTTAACTCCATATTAATATAAGCATATATTTTCGTAAGGAACTTGATGTGATGGTAAGGTAAAAGCCAAAAATGAAAAATATATTTTGGCGCACCCGTTTTGGCGTAGATAATATAGGTGATTTGCGTTCACAATCAAAATAACAAGCAACATAATATTGTCATTAGACGGCGCTAATGCCAGTTTAAATCTAAAAGCACTAAAGGCCATTTAAATCGATGTTTTGCTATTGTGGTATGTATTTTTTCTTTCATCACTAGGTGGCGTTACTGGTATTCTAAATTGTACTATTAAGTTTTTGCTGCTAAATGGATAATGATGCCAAATTTGGATTCTTTCGTTCTTGATTTTTTTCTGCGTTACCTACAATTAAATTCATACATTAACATTTCACTAGGACTTGGCTTAGATTTACGGGTTCAACTTGCTTGAATATCATTAAAACTCAAAATTTTAATTATTTTGATTCCACACAGGCTTCGTTCAAAATTTTACGCCGGCGAAGTCGCCGGTAACAGCTAGAAAACAGCTTGCGGATAAAAAGAAATAGGTAAGTAGGTATCAGATCATGCACATTAGCTTCAGAGTTTTCATAATGTATCCTATAAAAATCCTACAAACTTAACTCTTGCGGCTATGTTCGATACTACGAAACGTTACTAAGTATGTTTGATTTTGTTTAAAAAAAGAAAAATAAAGACGATAAAATTGAATATTTTTTTGTGTGGAAAAATAAATTCACTCAAACTCAAAGGTTTTTCAATGACTTCTTATCCAAATATTTGACGTACGATACTTCCAATTAATAAGTCAGTAACATCTGCTTACGCGAACGAAGTAGCGGGTTCAGCTAGTGAGCAATAAAAACAGAAACAATATGATATGTTTTCTCCGAAAAAACAAAAACTCACTTCAATTTAAAATTAAATTGAGAGATTCGTCCAAATTTCATAAGAATATATCATTACGTCGCGTCGTCTAAATACATACATGAAAGAAAATTTAAAATGTTCTGCATATATTTCAAACACCACAACCCCTATTTCGATAAAAAATATATGGAACCACCTCTAATATATAATCTACCAAACAAAAAAAATACCCGTCAAACGAACACACAATTGGCGTCGCAAACGCGTAACATACATACAACAAAAAAAGCATAGGTGCAACCGGATTGAGAACCTACTTCTTTTTTGAAGTCGGTTAAAAATAGAAACAGTATTGAGTGAACACTTGACACATACCTCTCCTAATGTTTATAGCACCTGTTTGACCGAGCTTTGCTCAGTTTAAATGCGTTTATAAAGGGCTCTAAGTAAAAGATTTTCTCAGAACAAAATGAAAAGACCCGAGAGAAAGCATTAGGATTCGAACCGGGGCCTGTTGACTCCGAGGGCCAGCATATTCTGTCTGAGCCATATAGACTTAAAGTACAGTGGCGAAATAAGTTCTCGTATTCTAATGACATTGTAAGAGTTTTCATTGTCTGAAAACGCGCATAAAATGATGTTTTTAAAAAATAAAACATAGCTTGTTCGATTTATCGTCCCCGAAACCCCCTGTATACGTAATTTCATGAAAATCGTTCGAGCCGTTTCCGAGATTCAGATTCTATATATATATATACCTACAAGAATTGCTCGTTTAAAGGTATACGATAGTACGGGGCTTAATCACGATATAATTCATTGTTTAAATACCTCGACGTTTCGGCAGCGTTACAACCGCCGTGGTCACGAGAAGACTAAAGAATTACGGGTCGTCTCCTTGCAACTCAGTCTCACGGTAACGGCAGTCTCATTACCTCTCCTATTGTATACCTCAACACGGAAATGCAGACATGGCTGGTAAATAATCTTTGGGTGTTTTGGTTAAAGTACAGTGATTGGTCAACAACAGCGCCCTAAACTTTATAATTTTGTAGTTGTAGGACTCTTAGCAGAGTCCGCCTGGGGAAGTACCACACCTTTGCCAGCTATTCTACCGCCAAGCCGTGCAAGCAAGCAATTAATGTGTAAATATTACTTTGTTCCAGTTTGAAGGGCAATGTTTCCAGTGAAATTACAGCGCTTAGATATATAACATCTTAGATCTCTGGGTGACGAGCGCAGTGCTGTGGTAATTGTAGATTGTGGGAACTTAGATTGTGGCTGGTGGCAGGTAATGATTTGGACTCTTCATGTTCCAATAGCTGCGCCTCAAGGTACTGTTATGTAGCAGGCATGTTGCTGTTTACCATCAGGCACATGTCTTGCTCGTCTCGTCCCTAATTATAAAAAAAAATCTGGTCTGCTTTTATGAGTTTATCTGTCACCGTGAAATTTTTAATATCGTCAGATTACAATCTAATGAGATTGGAAACTTGCGGTTTTACCCATTATGCATCTATGATAAATGCCGAAAAAAAATTTCGAAATTTATGACAAATACCTATTTATAATTTAACTATCCATAAACACAAACGTACAATCAGAACAAAAAAGAGATGTATCTGGTAGAATCTGCTTACTAGCATTCTATCTCATTATCTCATAGAGTATATCAAATTTATGAATATATTTGTCTTCATATAATTTTCAAATCACAATGGTGCTTCATAACACACAAAGATACATAGAATAACAAAGTAAATTTAATTAACACCTCTCTCCTTTGACAAAAAATGCTCACTTCGTTTTTACGCTCTCGTTACGCTCCGCAGACGACCTCCGTAGCGAGCGTAGCGTTATTACGAACTATTTCGTAGTGGACGCACTGGATGTCTACTCTCTTTCTACGAAAAATGTAATTTCGAAATAAACTCGCGACTTTCCTACTCCGGTTCTTTATTCAGGTTGTTTATTTATCAACCCGCATTGGGCCAGCGTGGTGGATTATGGTTTTGACTCTCCCCATGCGAGATAAAGCCCAGATTGCTAGTTGTGTGAATATTTAGCGGGTTACTTATGTTAGATTACATATTCGCTTTTTATATATTAGCTTATATTTGTATACTGTGTCGTTACTAACTAGCGCGAATTTTAAAAGAACCAATGCTGCATCGAGATGGCAGCACTATCGGCGTCTGTCATTGGCTAAGTTGCAGCCAATAACAGACTCTAGTCTAATCCCCTCCATAGTCACGATACTTTCGTCGTGCGGAAAATATAGTCAGTCAGTTGAGTTCAATCGAAGTAACGACACAGTAATATAGCATGTATTATAACCAAGTGGTAATTTAAATATAATGGACTATGTGAGTATCTCAATCTTTTATTTTCTCCTCCAGAAGAAATGGTACAACCAGGCTTTTCAATCAAAAGGCTGGGTGTGCCATTATTTCAAAGCAGTATTAACTCGCGCGCCCTAGTTAAATGGGTACGACATAATTAATATATCCCAATATTTTGCAAGAATTAGGAAATGTTTGTGATCACTGTTCGACCTAGATCGAGAACATACAGTGACACAGGCCCAAATCCTGATAGCGATTGGATCGCGTCAATTAAAATACTCCACAGGGTGAATAAGAAAAAAAAAGTACGACTACCCTCATTTTATTTTTGTCTTTTTGTTTCACATAGTTGAAAAAAAATTTTTTTGTTTAAATGTCACCCCAGTCAATTTATATTCAAAACTACCCGTACACCGTACACTTTTTGTAGTGCGTGAAATTAAAACTATTGTGGTGCATTGTGAGTTAAAGTAGATTCTGTCTAAAAGTTTAAAGTTTTATATTGGAAGATTTGGAAAGAGTTGTTGAAATAAAAAATTCCACGACTTTCCTTTGTCATTAATTGTTCTTTACCATTGTCATAAAAAAATTAAACAACCGATAACTATACTGTTATTAAAGTGATGCTTTACTTAGTCTTAATACGTAACTACAGAACTACACTGGTAAAGTTGCTCTTATCTTTTGTGTTTATTGTCTACCCGTTACTGGCGAGAGTATTTTAAATTCCAGAGCGTTCTACTAGAATGGGAAGTGTATGCTCCTCGATCAGAGCCTGATCTGGGAGCACATGCAGAGCAAGCGTCGTGCAGCCGGTCCTGAGAAGACGCTCGCGGAGTGCTGAGCAAGCACCATCAGAAGACATGCGGGTCGGCAAACACTTAAACGTCGGTCCCACGGTCTGGCTTTCCAGTGGATACGCCACCCGCCATTTCATTGTCCTAGAAACAGTCTACTCCTACGGCAGCGCTGACACGCAAACTAGAGTTCAAGGGTATGTAAGATATTCAAAGCACTTAATTCCCAGACGTATTTACTGCATAATATTTACTAAGTTCAATTTTCTCTCTCGCTACGAGTGCAATTATGCCACAAGAAAAACTCGTACGATTGCAATGTCGATATTAAATATACCAATAAAATAGTTATTATGGTCTACCTATCCTAAAAAGATAGACATAGAAATTAGACATACCATTTTCGACTACAGGAGTTACATTATCATCATAATGGGACTATGCTTGTAGCTCAAAAAAGCGACTTCGTTTCATGGTTGATGTTCCAAAGTCACAAAAGAAATTTGGTTCTACTTTTGTGATAAGAACGTCTAGGGTGTGGAATACGTTGCCCTGATTGGGGTTCCCTCGATGGCTACAATCTTTGTGTCTTCAAACCGAAAGTGAATCGGTTTCTTCTAGGTAAACGAGCTCTATCATTGTAGACCGCATCGTCGCTTAGCATAGGCGAGATGGCGGTAAAGTGTAAACCTAAATATGGTAGGGTTCAGCCAGCGCTTGCAATTTATGTATGACCTCGAATTAGAAACCTGTAAAATGATTAGGGGTTTTCTACTATTTTATGCACACATTATACGTCGAAACCCTTCTTTTGAATCAAATCTGTTTGGTGGTTTTAAAGATCATACTCGTATACATGGACAAATAAATAAACGTTGGGAAATGGCTTTGTTTTGTACTATGTAGTGATATGGCTTTATTTTGTTATTTAACAATTTTATGGTCATAGATAACTAGTGTGGCCAAACATTCGTGTATTATTTAGGTAATTACATCAGATGAGATAAAAGAAATATGTTTCCATTCTTTTCGAGCTAAACGTCACTAAGAGCGGACGGACGGCGTCTACGCGGCCTGCGGCGGACGGCGTCTACGCGGCCTGCGGCGGACGGCGTCTACGCGGCCTGCGGCGGACGGCGTCTACGCGGCCTGCGGCGGACGGCGTCTACGCGGCCTGCGGCGGACGGCGTCTACGCGGCCTGCGGCGGACGGCGTCTACGCGGCCTGCGGTGGACGGCGTCTACGCGGCCTGCGGTGGACGGCGTCTACGCGGCCTGCGGTGGACGGCGTCTACGCGGCCTGCGGTGGACGGCGTCTACGCGGCCTGCGGTGGACGGCGTCTACGCGGCCTGCGGTGGACGGCGTCTACGCGGCCTGCGGTGGACGGCGTCTACGCGGCCTGCGGTGGACGGCGTCTACGCGGCCTGCGGTGGACGGCGTCGACGCGGTCTGCGGTGGACGGCGTCTATGCGGTCAGCGGGCGGTCGCGAGCGGAGTTCGCGCGGCCAGTCGCGAGCGGTGTTCGCGCGGCCAGTCGCGAGCGGTGTTCGCGCGGCCAGTCGCGAGCGATGTTCGCGCGGCCAGTCGCGAGCGGTGTTCGCGCGGCCAGTCGCGAGCGGTGTTCGCGCGGCCAGTCGCGAGCGGTGTTCGCGCGTCCAGTCGCGAGCGGTGTTCGCGGGGCCAGTCGCGAGCGGCGTTCGCGCGGCCAGCCGCGATCTGAGTTCGCGCGGTCCACGTCTCTTGTGTGGCCTGCTTCGGGCGACATTCGCGCGGCCATCAATCACACCCACAATCGGGAACTTCCGTGAGTTCTTTTACTTAGCAAATTTAAAGTTTTAATATTTTTTTAAGGTTAAAGGTTTGATTAGTTCTCTTTATAACAAACCTAACTTCAAGGCATCAAAGCAAAACCAGACTTCCTTTGTCATTTTGCACTTCCATGGTTGAAAGTAGAGAGAAAGGGAGTGTGGAAGTCTTCTTCACCTCTGTTCGTCTCTTTCATCAGTTTGATGGCAGCGTAAACTTTAAGTAACTTTACCTCACTCGCCTAGTCTTTGAATTGTTGCGGTCAAATGTTAAACGTAAGTCAACTATGCTGATAAGACCGCGGAGTGAGCGGTGTCTAGATACCGTGAATTACAATCGATCTTAGATTAATCATCATCCATCAAAGGGGCTATTGATTCCGGAATCTAACTGTACACTCTAATAACCCACTGTCTAACTGATAACTGACTAGGAAGGACTCCCCACGGACACTGACATAAACCACATTTTGTTCACAGTTATAGCAATAATTGATTCTGATTATTCTAACGGTACCGTGTACCCAGCCAATTAGAACATGCACAAAAGCGCCGGTGGAGTGATCTGATGATAAAGATTACAATTATGAATTGTCATCTTGTGAATTGTCGAGCGTTTCACGCACACACACACCCACATCCTCACCCTCTTTTCTTCTTCTCTCACTATTACACACAAACTGATGCCGTGATAGCCGATTTAAACCTCTCTTGTTCAAATGAAACTATAAGTGTAGTCTAGTCTCATAATTAATACTCCAGATTCTTACTGAACAACCGCATTTAATTATTGTTTATTTGACAAATACCTAGTATTGTGCAGATCAATCGTCCTATAAAATTAACTCTGCGGAAATCGGATAAATAAAAATAAAATTATGCTTTATTTAGCAATACCACGGCTATTTCCAAAACTTCAGTGGTCTGTGATGAGATTAGTTCACAGATTATTTAACCACAACATCTTTCTTCGGGACTCTTTATCTTCTCGAGAATGATAACTTGTCAACTTGTATATTACCAAAATGCTTCGTCTGTGTGCGCGGTCTAGGAGCTCACTTAATTAATTTAAAAACGTGTTTCGTAACTTCAGCTGATAGTACAGATTTAATAATAATATATCTTATCACTTGTGCTGTTTTACATATTTAATTGGATAACAGGACACTCACGTATATACGGTCGGTCAATCCGACTCGAGTTTCGACCGCGTCCGGCGGCCTTTTTCAAGGAGAGTGCACGCGCGCGGCTACCCGTTTGTGCTGTTTTATCTCGCGAGCTCTCCTTCCAATATTATGCATCAAGTGTTAGGTCTTCTTCGCCAAATGAATGGGTTAGCTCGAGTAAGCAGTTTCAAAAAAAACGGTATATATAATTTCGATAGTTAAAGAGTACCTCCGATTTAAAGATTTTACTAGTCGTAATTATGTCGTTACAAGTAACGAATTTTCAAACAGCTGTTGACTGTTGTCAATATACATACAACACATTTGTCTACAGGTTTACCTATTCGAACCATTAATTTAGAAGGTCACTGGTAACGTTAAGAGCAAACAATTTGTGTAAACACGAGGTTAGGGAAGCTAACTTCCCTATGAAAACGAAAGTTTTATCAGTTTCCTGAGATAGTTAAATCGTACCGTATGTTTTGCTAGTTTCAAAAATATTGGCAGTCATCAGGGACTGCCGACAGAAGTGAAACTAAAAAATAACTCTGAGCTTAATTGCGCAACTACTTACGGCTCATCAGAACTGTGCGGGTGAAACCCGAGGACGTGGCCATAACCAGCTAAATCATCAGAGCTTACTCGAATATTTCCTTACTTTACGAAATATGTGGTGCACCACAGTGAAATAAGAATAAAGCAGCTGTCTTGCTTTGTGGTTAAAAGGAGCCCTGTCAATCAGGTGCCATTGTGAACAGGATTCAGCATTTTAAAATAACAAATTACCTAAATAACTGACACAAACATTGTAAAGATTTACGTTAGTAAAGTATTATTTATTTATTCATTTCGATGAGCACACACAACAGAATGTAATAAACACAAACTACAACATAGAGTATACTGTACAGAACTGTATTACATTCAAAGCTATGTAGGCCTAGAAACAACATTTGTTTAAATACAGTGGTTTGATAATAATAATATTAAATTAGAGATAATACAAAAGGAAAATTAGGGCAACAGATCTGAACTTAAAACTTACATGCTTTGAAACAGTAGATAAATAAGATATTTACAAATAATATAAAATAAACTCATAATAGTATTTACAGTAAGCACAACAGGGTTATTCTTTTAGATTAAGCGTAAAATTTCTTTGATTTTCCTCTGAAATTGGAATAATTTTAAGTGAAAATATCAATGTCCCTATTGGAGACAAGGACTTCGTTGTATTGGCGACTCATTCTGACTATGGAATTATAATAAGACGTATTATTGGTAAAACGTAAAAAATATTCTCCCTTATGTATAATTCTAACTATAGCAGGATATTCTCCGTACATTGTTGTCTGTAATAATATCATCTACATTATAATATGCTTTGCCCATTGGATAGTCTGTTTTCGGGTAGCATCTTATTTTACCTTTAAACTTGGTGGCATTTCGCCTTCCACTTGTGCAGAAATTGCAATAAATAAGCAAACTCTTTTTAAATTTGGAAGCGTTATTTGTTACTTTAATCTGAAAGTCGGCAACACTATTTCGAGATGTGCTCTTAAAATCATTTGATTTGTTTAGTCCGGTTAATTTTTTCTTACCTCCAATATATATTCGTAATTACCTATAATATGACGAGGCTGTTAGAACTATGTGGGCTGCTGAACTGAGCTAGTTGGTTTTCCACTCGCTCTATGCAGGGACTCAGCTGAAATTTCAAATCTACTGAAATGCCTAGACAGAGTAGGATTTACAGGTTTGATAAGTTTGTATTTAATTCTACTATCACGTTTAAAGCCCAGTACATTGCAGAAAACGATCAGGATACACTTAGTTTCCTTGATTATTTGCATCAAACTACATATTTGTAGGAAGTGGTCATTTGAAATAATTTATTCCTCTTTTAGACTTGTGACAAATCGTTGCCGAACGTAGCTGTTTCTGTGTCTTATCTTTCTTTATCATAAGATATGGATCATTAATACAATATGTAAGAAGGGTCCGAGAATGGAACCTTGGAGTACTCTCATTTTTAATAGGGGACTTTTCATTGCACCCTATCAACTAATATTTTCATTACCCTATGGAAGCGTAGTTCCAGAGTGTCATCCGGTATGAAGACTGGTGTTATTCCCTGGAAGTAACATTTTGGGCAGTTATTGTGGAGCTGTCTGTATCAGAACAAGAGCGATGAGATATGGAAATTTAAGAGTCTTCAAAACCCAAATTTGGGCAATATAGTCTATATTAAGACAAATTTCCAGTCTGATAATGTATATTGCTTGCTTGAATTAAATAAAATCTATTGTACCTATGAGTGTAAGTATACTAATTTGCATACGCGGATTTTCCGTTGTATGCTTTAATTAATTTTACGTGTGTTTGCTTCATATGTTTGCAGGTGCTGTACACATTCAGACATTGACTTAGACTTTGACTTTGAGATACGCGGTCTATGCCCGTCGTATATTGACAATGTTACGTGGGCTCTGCCCTTCGTAAAGTTTTAAAGTGCAAGGTGCACTGCACTGTTACGTGGGCTCTGCCCTTCGTAAAGTTTTAAGGTGCAAGGTGCACTGTTACGTGGGCTCTGCCCTTCGTAAAGTTTTAAGGTGCAAGGTGCACTGTTACGTGGGCTCTGCCCTTCGTATAGTTTTAAGACACTATGTGTAACTAATACGTGGTCTTGGCCTATCGTATATGAAATAATCATCTGTGTTAAAATTATATAAACAATTTATATAGTAATGAAATAAGATCAGTATTTCTTTTGTTGGATGAAATGGAAATGTCTAAAATAGAAAGTTGTAATGTTAGTACAGTAATGTTTTACCGTTACTCATCGTTCAGTAATGCCTTGCCTTATCGGCTCTGTTTAGTTTCCTATAATTTAATAACAAACAATGCAGAAACTGATTAATCGTAATTTAATGTATAATAACTGTTGGTGTACATTATGGTAGAAAATCGAATTGTTGATAATGCTTTGTTTTCACTTTTTATTTCAAATTGTATTATCGTCATTCTAACACTAATTATTTATATATATAGAATCTCTATGAATGAATTTAGATTCAGTAATTCACTACAGATATAAAATATGCAGATAACCGTTGAGCTGTTCGAAATACAGAGATATAAAGTCCATTATGAATAAACAATTGTTACAAACATTATGCATTTGTATGGACACCATGACGCTATGTCTGTCAGATAAATATTTTATTGGTGTTTTGACAATTGTAGTCTATTAATTTATATTGAAAGATTCATTTTCTGACTAATAATCATTTACTGGTTTATCCAGTTAACATTTTAGTCATTTTGTAAATAAAGTATTTTATTATGTTTAAGAATTTTGTAACAATGATAATTACATATAAAATGTTTTATTTAACATTGTTTAGTTTGTACTTGTTTGTATGAGGTCATACAAAGTTGTTGGATGGCCGACTGTTAGATTACATATTCGCTTTTTATATATTAGCTTATATTTGTATACTGTGTCGTTACTAACTAGCGCGAATTTTAAAAGAACCAATGCTGCATCGAGATGGCAGCACTATCGGCGTCTGTCATTGGCTAAGTTGCAGCCAATAACAGACTCTAGTCTAATCCCCTCCATAGTCACAATACTTTCGTCGTGCGGAAAATATAGTCAGTCAGTTGAGTTCAATCGAAGTAACGACACAGTAATATAGCATGTATTATAACCAAGTGGTAATTTAAATATAATGGACTATGTGAGTATCTCAATCTTTTATTTTTCTCCTCCAGAAGAAATGGTACAACCAGGCTTTTCAATCAAAAGGCTGGATGTGCCATTATTTATGAACTCTGATTTACAGCGGTCGAATTTGCAACCTAGTCAAAGTCAAAGTTCTTTATTGATAAATGTACAATTCACACGTTAATTTTATATTAAAAAAAACAAAGTAAGAGCATACAAAGAGTATACATTTTTAAAGTTTAAATTGAACTTTATATTGTGCGTTTATAAGTATCGTACAAATAAGTGTCAAAAATTAAAATATATGTACTTATTACAATTGTAATGAACAATGTCAATTTTTTACAATTTGGTTGTGTGTTTGCCATCAGTATATAAACACTCGCTGTAACTATAAAAAGTTTGATCGATAAGCCAGCTTTTTAATTGGTTTTTGAAGCTACCCGAACTTGGTGCTAATTTAACTATTTTACCTAGGCTCGAAATTCAGATGTTCAATGACTGAGCTACTATGGCTTGTGAATTTCTAAATCAACGGTCTATTTTAGGTGCTGGCTTAAAAATAATAGATGTAAGTGAAACCCCATCGACTAGAGTGGTATTAATCTCCCCTCAGTATCGATTAGCCTGATTGACAATCGAGTTGTGATAAATCGATGCTCAACCGATTGTGATTAATTGTCTTCAGATAATTGATTCTGATCTCGATATCTCGATTAGAGTTTAATCGATACGATGTAAATTAAAGTACCAAGCGTTATTTTAATACAGAGGTATTTAGAAACGATATGAGTTATTTTTAACCCCCGACCAAAAAAGGGGTGTTATAAGTTTGACGTCGATGTCTGTCTGTCTGTCGGTCTGTCTGTCTGTCTGTCTGTCTGTCTGTCTGTGTGTGTGTCTGTCTGTGGCACCGTAGAGCTCAAACGGATGGACCGATTTCAATGCGGTTTTTTTTTATTCGAAGGTTGATATCCGTGCGGATGTTCTTAGCTATGTTTGGTTAATATCGATTCAAGATGGCCGCCTCCACAAAATGGCGGACAAAATATTTCTTCACAACTTATCTCAATATGGGTATCAAATGAAAGGGCTTGACTAGTAGAATACAATACATAATAATAAATTTCAAATCCAAGATGGCCGCCACCACAAAATGGCGAATTACATTATTTTTTTCACTACTACCACAATGTGGGTATCAAATGAAAGGGCATGACTAGCAGAATGTTGTACAGATTACAAATCCGAGATCCGAGGTAGTCGGGGGTTAATCAAAATTTTTAATTTTGTTCTTGTACTGGATAAAAAAGAGCTCTTTTGGCTGAGTTCAGAACACCTGTAACTACTAGCATAAGCAGCCCATTATATGTTCCCACTGCTGGGAATCCAGGCTTTCTCTCACAAGAAGAAAGTTAAGGTCATAATCCTCTACACTGTCCCAGTGCGGATCGGCATATTATGAAATGTGTAACACACATCAACAAAAAACAAAATGTGTAACACATGAAAGATATTATGTAGATAGGACAAATGTCCTATCTACATAATATCTTTCATGTGTTACACATTACATTACATTTACCTACATTTACTACATGTATATGCATAGATGAGATGAGATGAGGTGAGATGAGATAAGATAAGATAAGATAAGAAATCTCTTAACTAAATCTAAACTAAATCTTAAACTTTATTAAGCTCTTTACTATATTATATTGTATAAATACTAATACTAAATACTACTAATACTAAATACTCGTACTAAGTTTATTACCATTTGACGCAAAAACTGAATAAGGGATTTGGATGAAGATACGTATGTAGATAGATACTGGTCTGGAATAACAAATATTTGGATATTTTTCATTCCGAGAAATAGCAATAGCACTGACCTGTGCGTATTTATTAAAAACCTACAATGACGTGGTCGGAAAAACAAACTTTATTTCAATTTGTGTGTGTTTGTACTCGTTTCATATGTAATTTTCACTTTGTCTCATAAATCAAGATTGGCAGTCATAGAGACAGCCAATAGAAGTGAAAATTTTAAAACATACAATAAATTGTAGTTCTAAATAGTACTAATGTACTATACATCGCCTGTATAGTTAGTACTCCTGCTATACATGTCGGTTTAGCGTAATTACAAGATTTTGCCTATCCAAAAAGCATCTAGAACGCACGCGTCACACCCAGCTCTTCCGCCACTGGCTATCGCTACGACGCTACGCTGCTACGCTGCTACGAGGCTACGCTGCTACGCCGCTACGCCGCTACACCGCTACGCTGCTATCACCGCCACTAGACATTCGTACGTGGGTGACGCTAATCCAAAAAAAAAAAAAACGTTCTAAAGACGGATTTTTTGTCCTTCAAAAATGTTTCTTTTTTCATAGTTTAGATTTACGAGACGAGCAGGACATGTGCCTGATGGTAACCAACATGCCTGCCACATAACAGCACAGTGACTCGCAGCTATTGGACCATGAAGAGTCCAAATCATTACCTAGCACTGCACTGCGCTCGTCACCCAGCAATCTAAGATTTTGTATTTCTAAGCCTTGTGATTTCTCTGGAAACATTGCCTTTCAAACCGGAACACAGTAATGTTTGCACTTAATGCTTGGCGGTAGAAAAACTGGCAAAGTTGTGGTACTTCCCCAGACGGACTCTACCGAGAGTCCTACCACTTCTAAAGAAAATAGACAACATGAACATTTTCCACCTTAAACACAGCACATTTGTGAAATTAAAATCAAACGTTGTATCTGCAGCAGAAATGATTTCTATCCGATCTCGCCCGACGCCCAGTAATAGGTTCTGTCCGTTCAGTTACGTGACTAGACGTTTTCAGTGCAACAAGCTTGTTTTTACCGTAGGTGAAAGTAGAGAACTACGGTGGTGAAACTTGTTTTACTGTAGGGGAATCTGTGGAACTATGGTGAAGAAACTTGTTTTTAACCGACTTCAAAATAGAGGTTCTCGATTCGGTTGTTTGTCTGTCGTGTATGTCTCCGAGGTAGTTTTTACGGTAGTGAAACCTGTATTTACTGTAGGTGTTGTTGTAGAACTATGGTGATGACACTTGTTTTTACTGTAGGTGAAACTGTAAGAACTACTGCGGTGGTGAAACTACTTTAAGTGAAGCTGTAGAACTATGGTGATGTAACTTGTTCTTACTGAAGGTAAAGCTGTAGAACTGCGGTGGTGAAACTTGTTGGTGCAACCAAAGAACTACGGTGATGAAGCTAACGAGGGCAGTGCTACCTGGACTGAACTGGCCCCGTTTAGTTCAGATAGCAAGATATTACCTTTTAGTTTGAGGTGATGGTGATTGTTGAACTAATAATTGTAAGAACTAAATTCTACACGAACTAAAAAAATGTGAGACTTATATATATATAACGGAAGTGAAGCGTAAAAACTGCCCGCGACGAGTGCTGTCAACTTAATTTTTCAGATGATCGTACCACAAATAATAAAATTTCGTATTTTTTTGCAAATTGTGTTGCTTCCGTTTCATCCGAAGGAATTTCGTTTCTACCTACCCCTGTACTGCTTAAAGAAATCGGCTATGGCTTTGCTATTGCTGTCTTTATCATTTCAAGCAAAAATAAAAATGACAGCTATATCAAAGCTAAGCCAGTTTTAGTTGGGCGGTAGACCCTCTAGTGCCCCATGGCCCCATTTCTTTATC
Organism: Ectropis grisescens; assembly: GCA_017562165.1. NCBI lineage: Eukaryota > Metazoa > Arthropoda > Insecta > Lepidoptera > Geometridae > Ectropis > Ectropis grisescens. Next base: position 12,858,715 of record CM029794.1, on the reverse strand, counting down.
TAATATTATAAGTTTCGTAAATTTCCTGTGGTTATTGTATTGTAGCCTGTGTTTTGAATTTCAACATTCGTTCAGAAATTCCAACGTAATTGAGCAACAAACATCCCATTTTTCGTACTTACAATTATACTAGCAGCGCCCCGCGTAGTTTCCGCTACCATTATTTTATCACGATAAAAAAAGTACTTAAATAAGCCTATGTGGTACGCCAGACCATAGTCTATGTTTCAAATTTCAGCCCGATCCATTAAGACGTTTTCACGTGACTGAGCAAGAAACATGCAAACTTTAGCATTTACAATATTAGTAAGATATGTATGTAACAGATACAGATGATCTAGATGGACAGATGGCCTCATAAAGGTCGCTGGAAACCGCTGGTTGCAGGTTGCGCAGGACCGTTTGTTGTGGAAATCTAGGGGGGAGGCCTATGTTCAGCAGTGGACGTCTTGCGGTTGATGATGATGATGTATGTAATAGGAACATGTTTAGGTGTAATGTGATTTCGTTTGGTAGTACGGTGAACTCCCAGAGTGGAGGAATAGCATGTAGACTTGGGTCATAGGTAGCTTGCCTGTCCAGTTTATGCAGGATATATTCTTTTCGGATAGTGCACATCTGATTTATACAACTCAATACCATGAATTTTACGGCAAACCATCCTCCGCTACGTATAAAACTTTAACTTTCCGTGTCCACATTTTTCATTCGTACAGCCGAATTAATAGAATGGAAAAGTATAATTCAATCAATTTTATGTTGTCTATTTTTCGTATCAACTATCTTATTGTGCTGGTGCCATCAAATGGTGCCTATAAAAACACTTTTTTGGCACCACAAACAAAGTTGACAACAAGTAACACATAAAGTAACTAAACATAATGGGCACAAAAGATGATCTTATCGCTAAAAACGATCTCTACCAGATAACCAGTTGATATATGAGGAAACTAAATGTATACTAAACTTAATTTACTAAATTTATATAGTCCTCCTCATCGATTTCGATGACGGCGACCTACTCGCTATTAGTTCTAGCATGAGCTCTAATGTGGCTCGCAAACCCAAACTTGGTTTTGAAGACTCGATCGCAAATATTACAATATAGTTGTAGGAAGGCTTAGGTTTTGATTTCCGAGCCTGGCGTTTATGGTCAAGGTCCACCAGGCGACACTCCTCAAACGCTTTGACTCCCTTATGGATGGTGTTCCGCCACGACGATCTACCAGCGGCAAGCTCCTCCCAGCTGTCCAAATCTATGCTGCAGGCGTTCAGATGCCCCTTGAGCACGTCTTTGTACCGAAGATGCTGACCTCCCGGCTTACGCTTGCCACTCGCCAAGACCGAGTAAAAAACAGCTTTTGGCAAGCGATAGTCTTCCATTCGCAAGACATGACCGCACCATCTGAGCTGACGCGTCATCAATAGAGCCTCCATACCATACATCTGCGATTTTCGCAAAATTTCGGAGTTGGAGATTCGATCCTGCCACTTAACTTTCAAAATCGATCTCAGACATATCAGGTGGAACGTGTCTAGTTTTTTTATGTCAGTTTTGTAGAGGCACCAATTAGATAGAAAAGAATCGGAATGAAAGATAATATTTTTATCTTTCATTCATAAATCTGAGGAAATCGGTATATTCCAAGAGTCTTCGAGGTCATACGTTATCCTTCAGCACACAGTGGGCTATGGCCTTGATTATCATCTTTCAAGAGATGGCCAGAGTCCCAGCAGTGGGAACATTTAGTGAGCTGTTTATGCTTAAAGCCCATTATAGTACTGTACCACGCAGATTTTTGAACATGAAGAGTCTAAATCGCCGTTTAACACTACAGTCGACATCAGGATGATTTGTACCATAATTTCTCTGTTTGCACACTTCATAATATAACTTATTGTGTTGGTATTCTTTTTGTAGTTTCCATTTCTTACACTTGCCATGAAATATCTGGACGAATCCGACATTCGTTTTTACTCTTGAAAAGTACGTATGTAGTGTTCTTATGCCTTATTCTTCATATTATTTTAAGTATAAACTTGATAGTGTTGTTCTAGGTATAATAAACAAAGATACTAGTCATAATTCGTTACTTAACACTATTAATAATTATTAATAGTGTTAAGTAACGAATCACGACAACGGTGCCACCACCGAAGTACTTAAATAGACTGGCACCACAGGTTTTAGATTTCTTCACTGAATGGGTTGTAGGAACGTAGGATATTAAGTGGAGATTTTGTGCCCGCTATTATTTGTGTGATTGCCAATTATGTGTCTAATTGGTGTGATGCGATTGAACACGTCCTTTAAATCATTCATAAGTCGAAAGAAATAATTCATGACAATTTTATATAATACTAGCTGTACCCTGCCACGCTTCGCTGTGGCACATTGTGATGCAAAAATTAGATAAAAACAATCCTTGATGCGGATTATGTATCATTGTAAAATTTCAGCACGATCGGTGCAGAACTATTTGAGTTTTTGAGGCGTACACAAATCAACATTACATTTTTATATATAGAAGAGATTCTTGAAAACCATGAGAGTGCTTACCTACAATCGAAATTTCACTTTGCTGCTGATTATTGCTGTTAACGATAAGGCCGCCAATCAACGCACTGGCTTTAATGTCCGAGTTACACGAGGCTAGTTTTTGAAGCTAGGAGCAAGCTAGTGTTAGCAATCTAGCAAGCTAGTACTTCTGGATTCGTGTTTACGCTACGCAACGCTAGTTTTGTCTACACGCAGCTAGAAGAGGTACTAGCTTGATAGCTTACTAACACTAGCTTGCTATTCTAGCTTGAAAAACTACCCTCGTGTAGCTTGGACATAAGTTGTAAATTGTTTCCTAGTTTTTAATTATTTTTATTTTGTGTATCCAATAAAGTGTACCTATCTATCTTTCACTCTCGACGCCAAGATTATAATCATCGGGAAACCCACAAAGGCAACCATTGAACTCTTAAAAACGGAAGAACCGGCACACTCTCCTCAACGATGGCGATGTAAAATCAGGTGACGTCTCCTGATTGAGATCAGTCGCAACGTGAGCGACAAATAGAGCGCATGTGTGCTAATAATTCCACGAAATTCGATTTGAGCTGTTACAATGCCATTTTGTGTGTGTACAAGGTGCACAAATAGTACCAAGTTCAAGAAAAAGTTTCGTGGCATCACTTTTCATACGCAATTACACAAAATCTTTAATTATTTCATTTAAAATAATATTTTCTGTTGTAAACAATTCGGCATTTGTAAAAAAAGGGACAGATATACATGACGTGAAAGAGTGGGACACGACCAGCAATATGTTGACTGCAGCGATAACGCCCAATGTTTACGTCACGGGCAACGGCTACTCCTTCTCTTTCACGCCAGTGTCTTCGTATGTCTTTCTATTCTTCTCGAAAAAAATATTTAAACAAACGTGTAACTGTGGTATGTATAGCTATCTCATTTCCATCTACTGCTAATTTGCCATGATGTCTTTGTCATTCATTACAATGTATCTCACGATGGAAGTGTAGCTGTGTGCACGTTGTGTATTTGTGTGAAATTTTCGCCACATTATGTTGATTTCATATTAGAACTTACCTCATCTTCCTTTCCTTAAATATATCGATGAAGGCAACGCATTCCATAACTGTTCTTAATGTGAAAACAGAGACGCCACTTTCGCGTTGGGCAAAATAGGGTGCGAACCATGTTATTTGCTAAAAGCTGGCATATCATCTTTTTCATGTTAATATGCCAGATCCATAAATTATTATTATTCACTCATTTTCTTAAGTTTACAATTTACAATATTTATTATATACTTAGATAGCCGCCAGCAGCGGAGCAGGATCCAAGCTACCGGTGGTTATTATTGTTATTTGGATCGTACACTGTTCCAATGCTGGCAAAGACCTCCTTATCCTCCATCCATTTGCTTCTGTCTTGTGTTAATATCTCCCATTCTTTTAAATGGCTATCAAGGTCATTCCGCCAGCGTTTCTTTAGCATCGCCGTTTGCAATCAGTCTTCCACTTAGTAGTGATATTCCATTGTATATGTACGAAATTTAATCCAGATCCCTATTTTAATTTTAGCGTGAAAGAGTTACAAACATCTATTTATTCATCCTCAGAAACTTTCGGATTTATTATATTAGTAGAATACACAAAAAAATGGTTGTCGAATCGAAAACCACTTCCTTTTTCGTATTAGTCGGTTAAAAAGCGAGACGATCGTCCTTGCAGTTGATAGTAGAGAGTCAGTCATCTGAGATTTTGTATGTTTTGTTTTTCCCCCAATTTCCTTCAAATATCCAATACAATCCTAACTCCGTGCGTTCGTCAATAAATTCAATAGAACGCAAGTGTTCCGTCACGAGCTGATTTGTTGCGCTGACGTCACTGTTGATTTATACATGAGTGAGGGACACAATATGGTGAGAATTTGTGTTTCTTGTTTTGTCTATAATCAAATCCATATAGACTGCAGGCTCGTGAACAAAATTATGAGTCATATGATACACCAATAGACCTATACCTATGTAGGATGATAGAAGGGTATAAAGTAATAATCCAACTAAGTGCAGTTGAAGAGGGGAGGGGGGGTTCTAAACCTCGATCATTTCTCATTGTCGCATGCGTTGCGGAATAATAGATTAGAAGAGGTATTGAAACTATTTTATTTATTACTAGATGTCGGCCCGGCTTCGCCCTCGGCACACAACTGAGATTTAGACATACATTGATTAGCAAAGGTACCCTGCCGATGCCTTGTAATTTATCACAAAACGTTGCCCTTCAAACCGGAATACAGCAATCTTTGAACACTATCACTTTGGCGGTAGAATAACTGGTAAAGGTGTGGTACTTCATCAGGTGGATTCGGCAAAGTCCTACCACTACTAAACTTACTACTAACTTGCTACCAAATGTATCTCTACTCGTATGTTTTGGATTCTGTCACATAAGTTCATAGTGGTTCGTGACTTTTAAGTTTTAACACACAATTCTGCGGTACCACTAAAGGACATGAAACCGTAACTTGAACCTCCCAAACTCACAAATACCAGAAACGACGTTATAATTCTCCTCAACTGCACTGTGTGATAATAATCGTCTTCGCTATGAAACCCGAAACTTTTTTCATAACTCCGACCCAAACCGTCACAACGAATTATAATATGTAATATTACGAACGACTCGCCCTGACTTCGCTCACGGTAGAGCTACTAACAAGACTTTCTTTTCGATCTATACCAACGTCCCGTGGTTTCACCTGGATATTTCCTGATCCTGTCACTTTCCCTGGTAAAAAATAGTCTATGTGTAATTCTAGACCATTATCCATCGATATAATTAAAGAAACGAAGATGAGGTATGCCATAATCTAAATACAACATAACGTGGCGAAAATTTATTTGAAAAATTTGAAAATTGAATTGTCAGTGAACGTACACAATTGTGAGCGAACGTACACAACTCCTTGTTGCGACTGAGGCTAAATCAGGAGACGTCACCTGATTTTGCATCGCCATAGTAGAAGCGCGTTTTCCGCGTCTGCCGTTTTTAAGAGTTCGATGCCATTATCTATCTATCTACCAAATTTTGTATAAATCTTTTCAGTAGTTTTTGCGTGAAAGAGTAAGAAACATACATATGTAAGATTTAAATAGGCTTGTATAAAACTCCTTGCTAAAATATGATTACTGGCTGAAAATTTAAATTAAATGAGGAATTCGTATAGGAGACACAAAGAAGTTGGAAAATTAAGGCAGACAGAACTGGGATGTCAGCAAAAAATAGAGGTTAAATAAAAAGATATATGGATAGGAGACATATAAAATGAAAAGAGGATTATTGTAAATATGGATATCTGGTTAATTAGTTATACATTAATACATAATGGTTTAAGCTATCGTTGTTTCACTTTCTGACTTTGTTATCTTACACATCTTGCTAACTATCACGTTAATAATATTTATTATTTAATTAATTTTATTTATTTCGTAGGATAATTTCAACACTAATTTGTACTTTGAACTGAAGTTGTCTGTAATAAAAGTGTCGTATTAGACTACAGGCCCGTGAACAAAAATTATGGGTCATCTGATACAGCAGGAGATCTACGTAGGGTGATAGAAGGGTATAAAGTAATAAGATTGAGCACTATGCCGTCACTTGTAAGCTGTCCAACTGAGTGCAGTTGAAGAGGGGGGGTTCTAAACCTCGATCATTTCTCCTTGTCGCATGATTTTTGTACGGCATTGCGAAATAATGTATTAAAAGAGGTATTGAAACTGTATGGAACCATAGCCGAACATAATCAAATGACCAAACTTACTCTGTAAATCGTCGGAAAATCAGTTTGATTTTTTTTCACAAACTAACAATAAGAATTTTAAAATTTATAATTTTTATAGTTTCAATACCTCTTCTAATTTATTATTCCGCAACGCCGTTCAAAAATCATGCGACAACGAGAAATGATCGAGGTTTAGAACCCCCTCTCTTAAACAGCACTTAGTTGGACAGCTTACAAGTGACGGCATAGTGCTCAATCTTATTACTTTATACCCTTCTATCATCCTACATAGGTCTCCTGCTGTATCAGATGACCCATACATTTTGTTCACGGGCCTGCAGTCTATATTGTTTAGCTGGCCTGGTGGCTTAGTTAGTAGTAAGTCTGGCTGCAAAGCCGTGAGTCGTGGATTCGATTCCCACCCAGTGCAAATATTTGGGTGATGAATTCAAATTTTTGTACTGTCATCATCATCATCAGCCGCAAGACGTCCACTGCTGAACATAGGCCTCCCCTTACATTTCTACAACGAACGGTCCTGCCCAAACTACAACCAGCGGTTTCTAGCGACCTTTATGAGGTCATCTGTCCATCTAGTGGGAGGCCATCTAACACTGCGTCTTCCGGTTCGTGGTCGCCACTCGAGAACCTTTCTTCCCCATCGGTTGTCGTCAGTTCTGCGAGCGATGTGGCCTGCCCACGGATATGTGGGCCTGCCCATTGCCACTTCAGCTTGCTTACTCTTTGAGCTATGTCGGCCACTTTCGTTCTTTTGCGAATATCCTCATTACGGATTCTGTCGCGCAAAGAGACTCCGAGCATGGCTCTCTCCATAGCTCGCTGTGTGAGTTTGAGCTTCATTATGAGGCCCACAGTGAAGGACCACGTCTCAGTTCCATAAGACATCACTGGCAACATGCACTGGTTAAAGACTTTCGTCTTTAGGTTTCCCGAACGCTGCCCATCCGAGTTGGATCCTTCGCTGGACCTCTTTGTCGAAGTTGGATCTACCTAATTGGATCTTTGACCCAGGTAAACGTATTCGTCAACAACTTCGAGTGTGGTATTCCCAACAATAACCGGTACTGGTGAGACATGAACATTTGACATGACTTTCGTCTTGTCCATATTCATCCTCAAACCTACCTGTTGAGATACTCTACTGAGGTCCCTGAGCATAGCACCGAGGTCCTCCAGCGACTCCGCCACAATGACTATGTCGTCGGCAAACCGAAGGTGAGTGATGTATTCGCCGTTGATATTGATGCCATATCCGTTCCAGTCCAGTAGCTTAAAAACATCTTCCAGCGCGGCAGTGAACAGTTTCGGAGATATAACATCTCCCTGTCTCACGCCTTTCTTTAGCTGGATATGTTTTGTGCACTGGTCCTGTAATCGGACAGACATTGTGGCTTTACTGTAGATACACTTCAACATTTCGATATAGCGATAGTCAATGCGGCATCGCTGGAGAGACTGAAGCACTGCCCAGGTCTCGATGGAGTCGAAGGCTTTCTCATAGTCCACATACGCTATACATAGTGGCCGATTATACTCCTCGGTTTTCTGTATAATCTGCCGAAGCGTATGGATGTGGTCTATGGTACTATAGCCTTTTTGGAAACCGGCTTGTTCGGGTGGCTGGATGTGGTCAAACCTGCGTACGAGTCGATTCGTGATTACCCTCGAAAACAACTTATAAGCTATCTGGCTTCCATATTTGTTTGCTTTGCTTAGTTTGGGATCAGATGGTGGTGTGTGAAATGTCCACCAATATCTATCTATTTATTAACCTACTAGCAGCGATCCGTAGTTTTACCAGCGCCGTTTCGTGATATAAAGTAACCTATGTGGTCTTCGAGATCATAATATGTGTTCCAAATTTCAGCCCGATACGTGACGTGACGTGATTGAGCAACAAACATCCAAATATCCAAACATTTATAGATTGACATTTATAGAGGTAATATTAGCAGTAAGTAAGATAAGTACATATATATTTTCAATTATACTTGTACATATAAGTTCTAACAGCGCAACGTCCTGATGTTTTAGCCATATTTCCCATTCCTGTAACTTTACCACTCTACCTAAATTTATAAAAAATAGCTTAGGTGATATTCCAGACAACAATCTCATCATCATCAGCCACAAGACGTCCACTGCTGAACATAGGCCTCCACCCTAGATTTCCACAACGAATAGTCCTGCGCAACCTACAACCAGCGTTTTCCAGCGACCTTTGTGAGGTCATCTGTCCATCTAGTGGGAGGACGTCCAACACTGTGTCTTCCGGTTCGTGGTCGCCACTTGAGAACCTTTCTTTCCCATCAGTTGTCAGTTTTGCGAGCGATGTGGCCTGCCCATTGCCACTTTAGCTGGCTTACTCTTCGAGCTCATGTCGGCTACTTTCGTTCTTTTGCGAATATCCTCATTACGGATTCTGTCGTGCAAAGAGACTCCGAGCATAGCTCTCTCCATAGCTTGCTGTGCGACTTTGAGTTTTGTTATGACGCCCACTAACAGTTTAAGGACCACGTCTCAGTTCTATAAGCCATCACTAGCAATACGCACTGATTAAAGACTTTCGTCTTTAGGCATTGGGGTATTTCCCATTCAAATATGTGCCAAAATTTTCTGAACGCTGTCCATCCAAGTTGAATCCTTCGCTGGACCTGTTTCAACGACAATCTAGTTGTGTTTTAAATTCTAACTAGATCCTTTCGGTTGGTCAAAGGTGATCGAGCAACTAGCATCCGAACTTTCGCATTTGTAATCGAAGTAGTATTAATGGAAACGCTTAGGAAGTAAGGACACTGTTTTACACAAAAACATAACCAAATAAATTGTGTTTTTTATTTCATTAAACTCTACGCTCTCCTGGGTCTATGTCTTTTTAGTAAATAAACATTTCTATTTATAAAAATGTTATGTTAGTTTGTGTACGCTTCAAAAACTCAAAAAGTTCTGCACCGATCGAGCTGAAATTTTAGAATGATATATAATCCGCATCAAGGATTGTTTTTATCTAATTTTTGCATCACAATGTGCCACAGCGAAGCGTGGCAGGGTAAAGCTAGTTGGCTATAAATTAATTGCGGTTTAATCCAATTATGTTAATTAGAACGCGCCAATTCTAAATACTTAATATTATAAACGCCAAACTTTGTTAGTATGGAAATACTACTGCACAGATCGGGCTGAAATTTAGAATATAGATAGATTTAAATAATCCCGGTAAAAAAATAAGAGCAACAGGAACTACGTGGGTAAAACAGTTTAGTAGAGGTAGGACTCTTGCCAGAGTCCACCTGGGGAAGTACCACACCTTTGCCAGTTATTCTACCGCCAAGCAGTAATGTGCCAACACTACTGTGTTCCGGTTTGAAGGGAAACGTTTGTAAGTTCGCTATCTTACAGGGCTTAGAGATATAACATCTTAGATCTCTGGGTGATGAGCGCAGTGCAGTGATAATTTGGACAGGTAATGATTTGGATTCTTCATGTTCCTATAGCTGCGTGTCACTGTGCTGTTATGCGCACAAGGCCTTATCTCGTCACTCTATAAAAAAAACGCGGTTCACTGCTTGTTAACAAGTAAATACGTAGGGGTTATTGGCGATTCGCCACAAAGTAAATTCGTCACAATTTAGCGTCTGAGAAAAATATTGCTAAATCATAAATATAGTATAATAATAAATGTAAATTATTTGGGTTGAATGCTCTAAGACCATAGTTTATGTACTATTTAAGTAGATAATGCGCTACGGAACCGTCGCGTTTTCCCCCGAAATATTTGAAAGCGTTTATTTTTCCTTTCGACTCATTTTACTTGGTATCGTGCAAAGTTTTACGATTCGGGTCGTAACGACTGCTATTGATTTATTTTGCTTTTTTTTGACCCAGTATTGGGGTGAATCGGCAGTCTTTCAGATCGCCTTGGGTTTGGTGGTTGATTTTTTGCTGGGGTTAGTTTTTGCGGTTTTTTCATTTGAAAGAAGGTTAGTGTTGAATGGTTTTATTGCACAGTGTGATTTAAAAGCACGGAAAGGTATATGGGATTCTCGACATAAATTATATGTAAATATGTTTGTTTTTTTAAGTAAGTGGAATATTATTAAAATATTTGTAATACTTAATAAAAAAAAATCTGTGATAATAGGGTACAAAAAGATTATAAATATAAAATAAGAATAAGGGGCAACGCTGCCAGCGTTCTGGGGACCCCTTTTCGCGCGGCAATGATCTCGACAAAGTGTTTGTTTTATAGGTTCCCTCTTTTTATATTTAATGTATATATAAATTATGGTTATGTATGTAAGTTTAGACATCTGACAAATAAATAAATATAAAATTGTTTTGGGTTAATCGCACTTGATACTTATCTGAATATCTCCAAACGGAGTTTCAATCGATTTTTTTAACATATATAACTCAGACAGCTTCGTCATTTCGGTAGTGATGATGTAGTGGTAGTTTCTAATGAAATCTAGGAAATGTCTTAATATAATTTTAAATTGAAGGCGGGGTTTTGTTTCAAAGAAAACTTAATTATTTTATGTTAGTTTTCTTTTTTGTCCTCCACTCCGGAGCGCCACTGTTGTTTTTGTGAAGATCCCTGCAGCTGTTATTAATTACTCAAGATATCAATTGCTCTGACTATCTAGGAAACTGATGCTAGCAATGCCCCCCTCAAGTGTACTGCCAATATTCCCCTAAGCTCCCACAATGCACGCTGTTCCTCGAACAAACACTAGGCCCTGTCGCTCTTATTAGCGGCGAGAGTTGGTATCGGCAAACATCCTTGTTTGGGCTCTGAGCCCTTATTTAATCAGAAACACACCTGCTTGCGTTGAATCCTCTTTCGGCTGCTGTGACCATGATGTAGCTACCCTACTAATACGAGTATTATTAACTAGCACTCCATTACCCGTCCAGTAGTTCTTGAGATTCACGCGTTCAAACAAAACACCTCTTCAGCTTCATAACATTGTATCAATTTTATCTAAGCTGTGTATGTATAATAATAATTACAAAATTGCAATTTGAAAAGATTTACAGTACCTATTACTATTATACAATGAGTAATTTTGGCAGTTAGATTTTGACAAAAAAGTTGGACATTAGACAATGGTCGACGTAGTCCCCGAGTACAGCGCGTTGAAACTCTCCAGCTTTATCATACTGGGAATATATTTATTTTATAACACACAGTGACGAGACGAGCAAAATATATGCCTGATAATGATCTCTGGAGATATTGCCTTTTAAACTAGTACACAGCAATAGGTATTAATAAACACATTACAGCTTGGTACACTCCGCGAGGCATAAGCTGAGCTTTGCATTTGTGTGAGTGTACATGGATAGTGTAGGTGTGACAACCGGCCTTAGGCGCGGCGCCATTCTGTCTCGCCGCGCTCCTGCCTGATTGGTGATCACTCACACTAATGCAAAGCTCAGCCTATACCTCGCGGACAAAATTTCAAGCTTCTGCCTGATTGGTGATCACTCACACTAATGCAAAGCTCAGCTTATACCTCGCGGAGTGTAGTAGGATAACCAGCAAATACATAAATAAATATTGGTGGACAATTCCAAAGGAGGAACATATTTTCCCAGGCAGACTCTACAAAGAGTCCTAAGAGAGATTATGTCTTTACACTCTTATTTTAAATACTACTTTGAAAATATGACCTTCAAACGAATGTTGCCAGCCATTGTTATTTTAAACTTACTTAACTTCAGTCGTAAGCAACCTTCATGCAGTACAAATAGAGTGTAAATTCGCTTACTTTACGGTTATCGCTTTATACAGAAAACCTTTCGTGACTATTTCAAATTAAACTTAACGATTTGTTTGATTTCGTGAATAATATTATTGACGCGTTAACTAAATAACATAATTGGATTAAACCGCAATTCATTTGCAAATTAAATGAAACTGTGTAGTTATGACGTTTTTAAGGTTCCGTAGCCAAATGGCAAATGATGAGAGCCTTATAGATTCGTCATGTCTGTCTGCCTGTCCGTCCGTATGTCACAGCCACTTTTCTCCGAAACTATAAGAACTATACTATTGAAATTTGGTAAGTAGATGTATTCTGTAAACCGCATTAAGATTTCATCAAAAAATAGAAAAAAATACAATAAGCCACACTGTGCCAGCGTGGTGGATTATATCTTTATCTCTCTCCTTACGAGAGAAGGCCTGAGTCCCAGCAGTGGGAACATTTAATGGGCTGTTGATGATAATAATGAAATTCACTATTGTTAAAACACTGATTAAAGTAACAACGAACTACAAGAGCTTTCATATTATGTTACTTGCTGCTACGGAATCCTTCATGGGCGAGTCCGACTCGCACTTGACCACTTTTATTGATTAAGTTATAAGGCTTGTATTTAGTTAGGTTTACTTAGTACTTACTTCCTAACAGTTACCATCTACGAAATAAAAATACAATGGTCTGATTTATGACTATCAAAGCCCCGCGTAGTTCGCATTCCCATAAGTTTGACAAAAGTACCCTACCTATGTGTTATCCAGACTATATTATATGTGTTCCAAATTTAAACCCGATCCGTTCAGCTTATCCGACGTGATTGAGCAACAGCATGTTTCATGCTTTCACGAACAAACATACAAACTTTCACATTTCTAATATTAAGTAGGATGACAGCCTATGTGACACACGTAAATAATGTGTTTTTTTTATCATTTTTTTTAAAATCGATTCAGTAACCAGAGAGATTAACCCTACAACTTTACAAACTTTAGTTCTTTGTTATATTAGTAGTATATATAAGTTGTTGAGCTTGTTCTGTTCAGCATTTACCACCAGCGAGCAACACGGAAGGGAGTAGGCAGACACAGCGTTTCCCCTTTGTCAAAGTACAAGTCCGCGTGGACCATGGAGTTTGATAATATACTGTGGCTGAGGACGGGCTAGATTTGTGAATGGTGCTTTATTTTTATATGTTAGTGATTTGGCTGCTGAGTATGATCGGCTATTGATCGGTATAGGTATGTTTTGTATGTAATAGTGCAGCTTTGCGCTAGTGCGCAACTTTCCCCTCCCGCAAGAAATAACAGAAAGATTTTAACAATATTTTTTAGCTAAGGCTACTACTCCCTTCCGTGCTTGCGCGGAAGATCGAGTTGCTCGATGTTTACTACAGACATGTACACCTTTAGAACATTGATAGGTTTACACGGGACTGTTATAGCCCCTGATGTTATCAAACAAAACGATCTACGATGGAGCGTGCTTTTACCTAAAAGAAATCGAATCTCTCGTGACCTGAAAATTCCAAGAGTGGTTTTTCCGATGGCTACAATGTTGGTGTCCTTAAATAGAGAGTAAGTCGTTTTCTACTTCATGAACACACTCTATCATAGACGGCATCGCCAGATAGCAAACAAGTTCACATCTTTGTTAAAAAAATCTGTGTAAAATTTAAATAAGTGCAAGATAAAGTTTTTAAAAATGAAATAAGTTCCTAACTGACCCATTTTTTGGTCTCTTTGTCCGATTTTTTGGTACTACAGCCATTGAAAAGATGCCTTTTTGTCGAGCTACCAACGATATGGCCACAGTAGTGCAGTTTGACAACAATTATCAGGTAACATGTCCCATGAAGAGCACTGATTACTCGGCAAAACGACTGAGATACATCGCTCGATTGCCTTTCAGCTCGTGTTTTGTTTTAGCTCAAATAGTGACTAATTGGAAGACTCTTTATGAGGACCGATTTAGCCAATCTGAAATAAGAACTTGACGGGAATTTAAACTTAAATCTTTTGAAAGTTTAGATTATCAATGAACTAAAATTGCAAAAAAAAAAAAAATGTTTGACACGAGTCATTTTCAATTTTGACGTATTTACAAAAATATGATATGTGATTTACAATCGTACTTTTATTAATAGTATTTTTATTTTAAATATATTTTATTGTTTATATAATTTAATACTTATGTTTTTAGTTAATGGTCTTTATAACGTCAAGTCAAGTAACGCTGGGACTTTGTTCGAGAACTTTGCAATCAAGGTACAAAACTATGTATAGAACTAGCAACGCTCGCGGTATTACACGCTTAGTTCCTGTTCCTGTTATTTTACCGAGATAAAAAGTAGCCTATGTGTTCTTCTAGACTATAATCTACATGTGATCCAAATTTATACTAGATCCATTTAGACGTCACTACGTGATTGAGCTACAAAAATTCGAATATCCAAACCTTTACATTTATAATATTACTAGCTTTTACCCGCGACTTCGTCCGCGCCACATATTTATTAAAGTAATTGAGGCAGTACCTACTCGTATGTCTACTACCATACAAATTCACGTTTCCTAATCAAAATCGGTCTAAGTCAAAGTTTTATATTTATTGATAAATGTACAATTTACACGACAAATTACAGAAAAACTATGTTCTCAAAAAATTAATCAAAAACAGACTTTAATTTAAAATCATATTGGGACGGTCCACCAAATTTTATTAGAGTCTATTAGTAGATATATCGTCTGATTACATGAACGCAAATTTTAGTTTGTTGTTCATATTTCAAAAACCGCCGCACTGATTTCGATAAAATTTATATAACCACCTCTGAACTATAATCTACCAACCAAAAAAATAACCATCTAAATTGATTCACAATTGGAAATACAACTGGATTGATAACCTCCTCCTTTTTTGAAGTCGGTTAAAATAGCATACAAAGAGTGCAAAGATCCTTCCATGCACACTTTTACTCCTCATTTCCACTCTTTTCAACTCTTTTTCTGTGATAAAAAGTCGCCTATATCCTTTCCTAAGTCTAGTCTATCTGTGCACCAAATTGTAACAAACTCTTTAAGTGGCTTAGGCGTTAGACGGTAACGGACAGAGAGAGTTACTTTCATACATATAATTTCATATTAGAATTGAAAACAGGTGTTCCTGATCATTTTATAGGAGGCAGTTGTAAAAGATTACCGAAAAGTAATACGTTTACTCCTCCAAAAACTCATTTTCGCAGTTCTTAATTTGCCTTAATCGAGCGTCCATCATGCATAACATTTGATAAGACACCATGGAAATCTCGTCGACTATCAAAATTCTGTCTGATACGCCATTTAGTGGCCGCGCCCATCTAAAGTATTGAGGTTGTATAGTGCACTGTATTCTTCTTGTCAAGCCCTTTTATTTGATACCCATGTTGATGGGATTGATAAAACCTAAGTTATCCGCCATTGTGTAGAGGCCGCCATCTTGGATTTTAATTTTATATAGTACATTGTATTCTACTGGTTGAGCACTTTCATTTGATACCCATATTGATGGGATAGATAAAACCTACGTTATCCGCCATTTTGTAGCGGCCGCCATCTTGGATTTCAATTTTTTATAGTATATTGTATTCTGCTTGTTGAGCCCTTTCATTTGATACCCATATTGATGGGATTAATAAAACATAAATTATCCGCCATTTTGTAGCGGCGGCCATCTTGAATTTATTTAAGTACATTAATTATAAATAAATAATACCGCTAGAAGCGTCTTGAAACGCTCTTGAGAGTAAATGGCTCAAACGGGTAAAAGTAAGGCGGCAATTCATATGCCGAAACATAAACACCGCACTTATGTAACCTGACACCCGTTTTCCTGCCAAATTTGTAAAACGCGAAAAGCGGCCAGTATATCAAGCGGTTATATAAGTATCCCCGTATAGTTAAGAATTATAAAATTGCTGGAACAAACGTTTATCGACTCCATTTCAAGTGTTTAGATACAAAGTTTCATGGTTTTATCTTCAATAGTATTGAACTTCCAGACTTTCACCCCCAATTCCACCCCGTAGGTACAGTTCGAAACTACAAACTGCTAAAACATACATTTTATGGTTTCGTGTTAAATATCTAGACGTAAAGTTTCATAGTTCTTCAACAATGACGAAGTTTTCCATATAAACTTTCATCCCTTATTTTATCCCTTTCAACCCTTTTTTCGGAACAAAAAGTAGCCTATGTCCTTTCTCGGAATCTATTCAATCTATGTATCAAATTTCATCAAAATCTGTTGCTTAGTTTAGGCGGTAAAGACGGACAGACAGACAGACAGACAGACAGACAGACAGACAGACAGAGTTACTTTCGCATTTATAATATTAGTATGGATACCGACATCAGGAACACAGACTTAGTTGATCAGGAATTCACATTTAGAATAACAATAACAGCGTCTCGCAATTGTACACGCTTTGTGCTTGTTCCCATTATTATCCAAAGACAAAGTCAGAGACAGAGACAGAGACAGAGACAGAGACAGAGACAGAGACAGAGACAGAAAGACAGAGAGACAGAGAGACAGAGAGACAGAGAGACAGAGAGACAGAGAGACAGAGAGACAGAGAGACAGAGAGACAGAGAGACAGAGAGACAGAGAGACAGAGAGACAGAGAGACAGAGAGACAGAGAGACAGAGAGACAGAGAGACAGAGAGACAGAGAGACAGAGAGACAGAGAGACAGAGAGACAGAGAGACAGAGATACAGAGAGACATAGAGGTACCTACAATTTTAAGTAAAATTAATTATCGAAACATTGGAAACCGCTGGTTGCAGGTTGCGCAGGACCTGGAAATCTAGGGGGAGACCTATGTTCAGCTGTGGACGTCTTGCGGCTGATGATGATGATGATTATCGAAATATTTCTTTTGCAGGTAAATAAACATGGCAAAACAAGAACGAAGCGCAGAAGAGGAGATCGAGAAGATGAAACGTTTAGAAGAGAGAATAAAAGCACCCTCCATATGGGGTCGAGTGCCGTGTGGACTCCGGTTTGAAGACTTACAAGACACTCGATACGATGACGCTGTACGATTCCTCAAGAAACATTTTTTGCCTGAAGAGGTAAGGACCTTAGAGTGGGTAGTGGACTACACCAAGAAGTTATAAATAAAATAATAAGTTATCTGCGAAAAATACAAAAATCCACTTCAATTTAAAAATAAACTCAGACTACCAAATTATAAAACAATCTTTCACTATGTCGCGTCATATAAATACATGAAAGAAATTATTAGTTTTCGAAGTGTAAGCTTCTTTTGGTGCAACACAAACAGATTGTCCGTGAGCTGTGAATTTAACTCAAGCGTCACGTAAGTAAATAAAAGATATCTTCGGGTCAACTTCGGATGATCTAGACGGCCAAGGTGATGGACACGCTGTCCGGCTCTGCCAAGAGTACTACCAATACTACACTAAACTAATAGATATCACGCATTCAAAAAACGTTCCCGCTCCGCTACCGTATCGATGCTACGCCAATTTATTAGGCGACGTACCCCCTGATCTATCGCTCAACTAAAATGGGCTTTTGTTAGGTTTGGTTAACTATCTACGACACAAACTAATCATATATTTTTGTGAGACTATTTGTAGTGGTAGGACTCTTAACAGAGTCCGCCTGGGAAAGTACCACACCTTTGCCAGTTATTCTACCGCCAAGCAGTAATGTGCAAACATTACTGTGTTCCGGTTTGCAGGGCAATGTTACCAGAGAAATTACAGGGCTTAGAGATATAATATCTTTGATATCTGGGTGACGAGCGCAGTGCAGTGCTAGGTAATTATTTGGACTCTTCATGTTCCAATAGCTGCGTGTCACTGTGCTGTTATGTGGCTGGCATTTTGCTTACCATCAGGCACATGTCCAGCTCGACTCGTCACTCTAAATTATATTTAAAAAAAAATATTAAATTATAGGTCGAATTTAAACACGTTACTTTTGAAGCGAAACACACTTTTAGTTTAATTAAATCTTGCTCACAATATGAGACACGAAATTTGAAACAAAAATGGCGAAGAAGAAAGAGAAAAATAAAAGAATCGAATTAAGATTCAGTTTTAAGCTGACAGTTTTTTAAAATCTTTGTACCCATGTAAAAAATCCGGAAATACTAAACCAAGAAAAGTAAAAAGCCTAACCTCACGAATGTAGCAAGAACTGTGCTGCCTCCAGACCTTCTTAATTAAGAAACTGACAAAAAGATGAATTGCCGGTTCGGAAATCTTAATTTACTTAATTGAGTTATTTTGCGCATGCGAAAAACTGACCGAAAAACAATCAGGTTCAATTGGGTTGCGGTCGCAATGACGGCGATTCCTTAATGTCTGAAAGTGATTTAAAAATGAGATAAAATTCAACACGAATATACATCTATTTTACATACTTACATATTTATATCATGCAATCATGCGATACAAAACCTATTGATTTTACCAATTTTAATTAATATCACAAGTCCACTATGCAGGCTTATATATAATTTATAATAAGAAGACTTAAGGGCGTGTGGGCCGTAATTTTGAATTTTTAAAACAACTTTAAGACCTTTATAATAGTGTATTCAACTCTGAAAAAAATATATGTAATAGTTAAGGATCTAATCTAGTGCAATTCGCAGTCAGTAACACGATTTAATTAATTTTACTTGATAGAAAAAAATCCCAAAGTTACCCCTTTTCAAAAAGTTTTTACAAGTTTAT
The DNA here is from genome assembly GCA_017562165.1 of Ectropis grisescens. Classification (NCBI taxonomy): domain Eukaryota; kingdom Metazoa; phylum Arthropoda; class Insecta; order Lepidoptera; family Geometridae; genus Ectropis; species Ectropis grisescens. Next base: position 12,839,871 of record CM029794.1, on the reverse strand, counting down.
GACTAAACTAATGATTTTTTTTACAAAATTTTTGTACTCAACGAAAGCCACTAAAAAGTTATAGATGCTTTCGCAGAGTTTGACTTGATAAAGAGTATCAGTTATTCACTATGTTTTATTATCTACCATATATATAGCGCGCCGTTCGGCAAGCCTGATCAGTCGCGTTTCGGCGCTCACGGACGACGGGCCTGTGCTTGATTTTGCAATTTTGACAACCGATAAATTTTAAATATTACGATCATAGTGCCACAGTATAACAATATCAGTAGGTATTACTAGTGAAGCACGCTATGATCTTGATTTTTGATACCGTTTTCATTGGAATTGCAAATAGACGCTGATACTAATTAGTATGCTGTTTACTTTATGTTGTAGACCAAAAGGAAGTCTCAAAAAACTGACGTCGATACCACATCAGTAAAAAATTCAATGCGGATGCAATGGAAAATAGATAAGTATCGGTAAAATATTCGTTCGTTAAATCAGAGATCGGGATAAAGAAATAATGAGAGGGGAGAAATCCCCTGCGTAAATCCCCTAATATATGCCATTTAGGTAAATTCTTTGGTAGTAAGGTACTTAGTACTTGGAAGAAAAGTCCTCACATACAGATTTTACCACTTTGGAAGAGACTTTCGCGCAAACTATTCAGTTTAGAAAAAAAATGTTAGGAACTTCAATACAATTGAACTTAAAATTGAAATTGAAAAATTTGAACACCTTTCCATAGATACACGTATGGTTTTGTTAGAATTTTTATTTTTTTATTTCTTTTCCAAGTTTGTGACACCACCAAAATTTATTGGTTTTTCTTTTTTTGGATGAAAATGTTAATATTATTCATAGAAATTTAGACACTGACCAAATTTGATAAAATTACTCGTAGAATTTAACTCTGCACTAAATTTCCGATTCGTATTTTCATATAAGGTTTAGAATCATTTCCTGAGCATAAAATCACAAAATAATAACAAATCCAGGTGGAGCTTCAAGCGCCAGCTCGAAAAAACGTTTTTGGCTGATATTCTGAAAAAGTTATAAAGCCTATTATTATTGTAGAAAATAAAATTTCCCATCTTTTGTTGCCAGTAAACTTTTTTTTCGAACTTACCGATTACGATTTATTATGTATTCTGTTCCCAGTAGCATAAACATGTCCCTTTTTACCGGAATGGAAGAAGGGTTATGTTTTTCGCGCGTATCTTTTATGTTTGTAAATCTTTTATTTCCACATATCTTCCCAACGGCTGGATGGATTTTGGTAACAAAGATATTCTAAGACTAGTCTGACTCGCCAAAGTGTCCTTAGATAGTAGGTAATATTTTTTTACGTGTAGATTTTTTTGTAGTCGTGGTTTTTAAATTAAAGTTATTCTATCATATTGCTCGTTGCTCGAAAAAACAGCACCGTTCATCATCATGATTGAAAAGTTGAACGAAGAGTTTGGTCTCCACTTTTGTAATAAGAACAACTAAGCTGTAAACGCCAGAGTGGGTTTTTGTCGAAGGTTCGAACCTTGGGGTTACGAGGTACACTGTGCTTGTTTCTATTAGAGAAACAAGTTCCATCGTAGACCACATTATTTACATCCACTATTATCGGCATCATCGCAATCGTATCATTAAATGGGCTATAAATCGTAAACGGTAAGTTTTACAAAAAAAGTTTACCATCAACAAAAGATGCAACATTTTATTTTCTACAATTATTGTCAAAATATATAGTTTCCAAAATATCGGCTAAAACAGTTTTTTTCAATTGGCGTTTGAAGCTCTACCTGGATCTGTGAGCATTTTGTAATTTTATGCTCAGTAAGTGATTTTTACCTGATAGAAAAAAATTGGTTTAGATATTTAGTGCAAAGTTGACCAAAAAAACCTTCTATTTTTACTGGCCTTTCATTACGTTTCAGCACATTTTTTAAAATTTTTGACGAACTTGTGAATTATTAGGAAACATTTTAAAAAGATGCATGAAATTGGAAAAGCCGTTCTCAACTAATAGTGTGACCAAAAAGAAAAGGTTGAGTTTTGTATATCTATGAGTATAGATAAATTTAATATTTCTTCGTTTCACTTCACAATTCACAAAATTGTTATCACTACTTGAGATGCCCTGTGTGCGGGAAAATTTACAAGAGACGAGCCTGGTACCAAAAGCATTTAAAGACACATGATGGTGTTGAAGCACGACAGCCGTCGGTCAGTACTTCGACAAACACTATGGATAGAGTTGACCTCATATATCCCAAGGTGAACCATCGAGTGAAAACTACCAGGAGTCCATTGTCATCAGGACACGTCTTGGCATTCCCAGTTTAAAAACTCTACCTGGAAAGTTCATGACGAAAACTTGGCGATCTTATTAGAACATCCTGGGCCAAAACAAGACCTAAACAGCCAAGTAGAAACTTTCCAGGACACCATATATACATACTTCTCGGAACATTACCCACCATCAACTTGTTATGCTCAAAATAGCAAGGAAAATATGTTCAAAATGAAATTGCGGAGGAAGAAAAGAGAGTTAATAAAACGTCTTCGTGTAGCTAAAACCATGGGCGATAACCATCTAAGTCACCAACTGTCCAGGGCTCTAAGATCAATCCTTAAATTAATACAAGGAGTATCGCTTCAAATTAGTAAAAATCGTGATAATTTTAACAGAGCTAAACACGAAGTAGACTTTGATAAAACCCTTTCAATACTCCAAAAATATTTTCAGGGAGCAAAATGGAAAGCTTATCTTGACTAACGCGCAAATTTACGATCACTTTAAAAGCACATACGAAGTGCCTAAACGCGGGAGCTCGTACGTAGAACCAAACATCCAAAGACCTAATGATCCAGTGTCCATCAGTTCGTAAACATATCTTGAATATATTCATTAAGATCTGGTCAAGAAAGCAAGTCCCAGTAGCATTTGGAAGAGCAATTTTGTCCTCATCCCTAAAAAGCAGGAAGTAACTCATCCCAAAGACACCAGACCGATAGCCCTAACCAATACAATTTCTAAAATCTTTTTCAGTATTTTGCAAACAAAATGACCACATTTATGACTAGCAATAGGTATTTCAGGCCCAATCACCAGAAAGGGTTCTTGCCTGGTATTTCTGGATGCCTGGAACACAATACATTACTAGCAGAAAGTTTGAAAGATGCCAGAACACATGAGAGGCAAATTACAGTCTGCTGGATAGACCTAGAGAACGCGTTTGGTTCTGTCCAGCATGAACTTATGATATTTGCCCTAAAATGGTATAACTTTCCTGCTGAAATTATTGACATAATTAATTCTTATTATTGCCACTTAAAATTCGTCATAGCAGTAAATGTAGGACTATTCCAAGGGTGCTGCTTATCACCAATAGCATTTAATATAGTTATAAATATTTTAGTAGACAAATTAATATCCCGTGAAAAGAAATGGGGCTACCGGTTTAAAATCAACAATAAGTACACTGAGTCAATCTTGGCCTTTGCGGACGACCTTGCAATACTTACACGTAATCCCAAACAGTGTCAAGAATTGTTGAACGAAGTCGATGAGTTCTGTACATGGACGGAGGGAATGAGGACAAAACCATCTAAATGTCATTGTCTTTGTCTGGGTAGAAGAAATACCAAATATACGTCTTACGATCCGGGACTCTCCATAAGTGGCCAAGGAGTTGCCACAATTGCAGAGGCAGTGCCTTTCAAATTTCTTGGTAGAAAGATAGATCACAAAGGACGTACACCATCATTAGAGGTGGTTGTTGAAAATTTCATGAACAACCTCAATAAGGTAGACCAGCAGCCTATCAGCAATATCAAAAAGCATGGATATATGACAACTACCTCACATCACGTCTCACTTGGCCTTTCCTAGTATATGACATCGGTAAAACTCTCCTGGCAAAGCTAGATGCCAATGTCATAAAGATATTGAAGTCATGGTTCGGATTGGCACATCCGGCTGATCCTCTACTCTTTTTAGGGATCACAATAGTTTTGGGCTGAAACTAAAGAAACCGTCTGAACTTTACAAACACCTAAGAGTTACAAAAACGCATGTTTTGGGAAAGTCGCAAGACGAATTAATTACATCTCTCCTAAAAGACAAAACTGCTTCAGACCTGGAATCTAGACTTCAATTCCATAAACAATTTATGGCAGGTGCACAAGTAAATACTGCTGGGTTGGGTGCGAGAAAAAAAAAGGAAGACCGAGACATGGTAAAAACCTTTCTACAACAAGACGAAAATGACGGTTACAAAGTGCACGCTATGAATTTAGAAATGCAAAGTGAGTGGTTAACCATAGGTGAGTTCTGTATCCCATTAGCTCTAAAATGGCGCACCTTGATCTATGACTGGTCCCCTGCCTTATTAAAATTTTATCTAAATGCATTCCAAATGACCTCCCTGACCAGAGTAACTTGGTAAGGTGGGGAAAAGCCTCTGAAAAATGTTGCTATACTTGTGGAGAGGCGATATGTACAGCAAGGCACATATTGGTGGGATGCAAGGTGCTCCTTAATGGGGGTCATTACTCACGGCGTCATGACAGAGTACTTGAAATCATACGTGAAGCCATGAGCCTTTCGGTAGCTAGAGCCCAAAAGGGATTGACGACAAACAACAGACAAATTAACTTTGTAAAGAAGGCTCAACTTCAAACTCCAGGAACAAGCCTTACTCAATCCTGGGTACAGCACCTGATTGGACTATTTTAATGGACACGTATGAAAAGCACTACAAAATCCCAGAGGATGTGGGTATTTCGTCATCCAGACCGGACATTTTCCTTTTTCTAGAGCTACGAAACGCATAGTCCTTGTAGAACTTACCGTACCGTGGGAAACTAATATACCTAAAGACCACGCGATGAAACAAAATAAGTATTACGACCTCCTAAACGAATTAACAAAAACGGCTATGTAGTTAGTTTATACGCTGTAGAAGTGGGAGCGAGAGGTATACCAGCAAAATCTCTCTATAACCTACTGAAAGACCTTGGCTTATCCAGAAGTGCTGTAAGTTCTATACTAGAACGTGTATCTAAAGCTGCACTAGTAGGCTCATATCAGATTTGGCTGGGCAGGAGAGAAAAAATGAGTGGTGAAGGTGAGTGTTGATGTACGTCAGAAAGGGGCCCCTTAAACCTACGCCCGAGTCACAAGTCTCGGGAACTACTCGAGTTTTTCTCTCTGCCACACGATGGACCCGGCACCCGCACGGTGAATCCATGGAATGCTAAGAAGATCGTCTCAAACAAAATGACAGCCCGGAGAGACGGGATGACGCTGGAAAGACAGATGGCTGGTGGAAAAGACATCTGACGGATGGAAAGACATCTGACTGTTGGAAAGACAGCCGAGGGTGAAGGCCTAGCAAGCCAAGCCCGGGAATTAAATCGCTAAAAGTCCAAATAAGAATAATACCCTGGGACAGTCCGAGAGGCGGGGCGGAAGATCTGTCCACCGTGTGATAGTAATGACGACCCTGGCGCGAATACGGACTTGAGATGCCCTGTGTGCGGGAAAATTTACAAGAGACGAGCCTGGTACCAAAAGCATTTAAAGACACATGATGGTGTTGAAGCACGACAGCCGTCGGTCAGTACTTCGACAAACACTATGGATAGAGTTGACCTCATATATCCCAAGGTGAACCATCGAGTGAAAACTACCAGGAGTCCATTGTCATCAGGACACGTCTTGGCATTCCCAGTTTAAAAACTCTACCTGGAAAGTTCATGACGAAAACTTGGCGATCTTATTAGAACATCCTGGGCCAAAACAAGACCTAAACAGCCAAGTAGAAACTTTCCAGGACACCATATATACATACTTCTCGGAACATTACCCACCATCAACTTGTTATGCTCAAAATAGCAAGGAAAATATGTTCAAAATGAAATTGCGGAGGAAGAAAGAGAGTTAATAAAACGTCTTCGTGTAGCTAAAACCATGGGCGATAACCATCTAAGTCACCAACTGTCCAGGGCTCTAAGATCAATCCTTAAATTAATACAAGGAATATCGCTTCAAATTAGTAAAATCGTGATAATTTTAACAGAGCTAAACACGAAGTAGACTTTGATAAAAACCCTTTTCAATACTCCAAAAATATTTTCAGGGAGCAAAATGGAAAGCTTATCTTGACTAACGCGCAAATTTACGATCACTTTAAAAGCACATACGAAGTGCCTAAACGCGGGAGCTCGTACGTAGAACCAAACATCCAAAGACCTAATGATCCTCTGACAGGCTTTCAAGGCACCCCACCTAGTGAAGAGGAAGTAAACTATCAAATTAAAAGAAAACTACTAAATCAGCTCCTGGCCCAGATGGCATTCCTTACATAGTGTATAAAAAGTGTCCATCAGTTCGTAAACATATCTTGAATATATTCATTAAGATCTGGTCAAGAAAGCAAGTCCCAGTAGCATTTGAAGAGCAATTTTGTCCTCATCCCTAAAAAGCAGGAAGTAACTCATCCCAAAGACACCAGACCGATAGCCCTAACCAATACAATTTCTAAAATCTTTTTCAGTATTTTGCAAACAAAATGACCACATTTATGACTAGCAATAGGTATTTCAGGCCCAATCACCAGAAAGGGTTCTTGCCTGGTATTTCTGGATGCCTGGAACACAATACATTACTAGCAGAAAGTTTGAAAGATGCCAGAACACATGAGAGGCAAATTACAGTCTGCTGGATAGACCTAGAGAACGCGTTTGGTCTGTCCAGCATGAACTTATGATATTTGCCCTAAAATGGTATAACTTTCCTGCTGAAATTATTGACATAATTAATTTTATTATTGCCACTTAAAATTCGTCATAGCAGTAAACAAGGAATACACAAAACCACTTGAATACAATGTAGGACTATTCCAAGGGTGCTGCTTATCACCAATAGCATTTAATATAGTTATAAATATTTTAGTAGACAAATTAATATCCCGTGAAAAGAAATGGGGCTACCGGTTTAAAATCAACAATAAGTACACTGAGTCAATCTTGGCCTTTGCGGACGACCTTGCAATACTTACACGTAATCCCAAACAGTGTCAAGAATTGTTGAACGAAGTCGATGAGTTCTGTACATGGACGGAGGGAATGAGGACAAAACCATCTAAATGTCATTGTCTTTGTCTGGGTAGAAGAAATACCAAATATACGTCTTACGATCCGGGACTCTCCATAAGTGGCCAAGGAGTTGCCACAATTGCAGAGGCAGTGCCTTTCAAATTTCTTGGTAGAAAGATAGATCACAAAGGACGTACACCATCATTAGAGGTGGTTGTTGAAAATTTCATGAACAACCTCAATAAGGTAGACCAGCAGCCTATCAGCAATATCAAAAAGCATGGATATATGACAACCACCTCACATCACGTCTCACTTGGCCTTTCCTAGTATATGACATCGGTAAACTCTCCTGGCAAAGCTAGATGCCAATGTCATAAAGATATTGAAGTCATGGTTCGGATTGGCACATCCGGCTGATCCTCTACTCTTTTAGGGATCACAATAGTTTTGGGCTGAAACTAAAGAAACCGTCTGAACTTTACAAACACCTAAGAGTTACAAAACGCATGTTTTGGGAAAGTCGCAAGACGAATTAATTACATCTCTCCCAAAAGACAAAACTGCTTCAGACCTGAATCTAGACTTCAATTCCATAAACAATTTATGGCAGGTGCACAAGTAAATACTGCTGGGTTGGGTGCGAGAAAAAAAGGAAGACCGAGACATGGTAAAACCTTTCTACAACAAGACGAAATGACGGTTACAAAGTGCACGCTATGAATTTAGAAATGCAAAGTGAGTGGTTAACCATAGGTGAGTTCTGTATCCCATTAGCTCTAAAATGGCGCACCTTGATCTATGACTGGTCCCCTGCCTTATTAAAATTTTATCTAAATGCATTCCAAATGACCCTCCCTGACCAGAGTAACTTGGTAAGGTGGGGAAAAGCCTCTGAAAAATGTTGCTATACTTGTGGAGAGGCGATATGTACAGCAAGGCACATATTGGTGGGATGCAAGGTGCTCCTTAATGGGGGTCATTACTCACGGCGTCATGACAGAGTACTTGAAATCATACGTGAAGCCATGAGCCTTTCGGTAGCTAGAGCTCAAAAGGGATTGACGACAAACAACAGACAAATTAACTTTGTAAAAGAAGGCTCAACTTCAAACTCCAGGAACAAGCCTTACTCAATCCTGGGTACAGCACCTGATTGGACTATTTTAATGGACACGTATGAAAAGCACTACAAAATCCCAGAGGATGTGGGTGTTTCGTCATCCAGACCGGACATTTTCCTTTTTCTAGAGCTACGAAACGCATAGTCCTTGTAGAACTTACCGTACCGTGGGAAACTAATATACCTAAAGACCACGCGATGAAACAAAATAAGTATTACGACCTCCTAAACGAATTAACAAAAACGGCTATGTAGTTAGTTTATACGCTGTAGAAGTGGGAGCGAGAGGTATACCAGCAAAATCTCTATAACCTACTGAAAGACCTTGGCTTATCCAGAAGTGCTGTAAGTTCTATACTAGAACGTGTATCTAAAGCTGCACTAGTAGGCTCATATCAGATTTGGCTGGGCAGGAGAGAAAACGAGTGGTGAAGGTGAGTGTTGATGTACGTCAGAAAGGGGCCCTTAAACCTACGCCCGAGTCACAAGTCTCGGGAACTACTCGAGTTTTCTCTCTCTGCCACACGATGGACCCGGCACCCGCACGGTGAATCCATGGAATGCTAAGAAGATCGTCTCAAACAAAAATGACAGCCCGGAGAGACGGATGACGCTGGAAAGACAGATGGCTGGTGGAAAAGACATCTGACGGATGGAAAGACATCTGACTGTTGGAAAGACAGCCGAGGGTGAAGGCCTAGCAAGCCAAGCCCGGGAATTAAATCGCTAAAAGTCCAAATAAGAATAATACCCTGGGACAGTCCGAGAGGCGGGCGGAAGATCTGTCCACCGTGTGATAGTAATGACGACCCTGGCGCGAATACGGACTTGAGATGCCCTGTGTGCGGGAAAATTTACAAGAGACGAGCCTGGTACCAAAAGCATTTAAAGACACATGATGGTGTTGAAGCACGACAGCCGTCGGTCAGTACTTCGACAAACACTATGGATAGAGTTGACCTCATATATCCCAAGGTGAACCATCGAGTGAAAACTACCAGGAGTCCATTGTCATCAGGACACGTCTTGGCATTCCCAGTTTAAAAACTCTACCTGGAAAGTTCATGACGAAAACTTGGCGATCTTATTAGAACATCCTGGGCCAAAACAAGACCTAAACAGCCAAGTAGAAACTTTCCAGGACACCATATATACATACTTCTCGGAACATTACCCACCATCAACTTGTTATGCTCAAAATAGCAAGGAAAATATGTTCAAATGAAATTGCGGAGGAAGAAAAGAGAGTTAATAAAACGTCTTCGTGTAGCTAAAACCATGGGCGATAACCATCTAAGTCACCAACTGTCCAGGGCTCTAAGATCAATCCTTAAATTAATACAAGGAATATCGCTTCAAATTAGTAAAATCGTGATAATTTTAACAGAGCTAAACACGAAGTAGACTTTGATAAAAACCCTTTCAATACTCCAAAATATTTTCAGGGAGCAAATGGAAAGCTTATCTTGACTAACGCGCAAATTTACGATCACTTTAAAAGCACATACGAAGTGCCTAAACGCGGGAGCTCGTACGTAGAACCAAACATCCAAAGACCTAATGATCCTCTGACAGGCTTTCAAGGCACCCCACCTAGTGAAGAGGAAGTAAACTATCAAATTAAAAAGAAAACTACTAAATCAGCTCCTGGCCCAGATGGCATTCCTTACATAGTGTATAAAAGTGTCCATCAGTTCGTAAACATATCTTGAATATATTCATTAAGATCTGGTCAAGAAAGCAAGTCCCAGTAGCATTTGAAGAGCAATTTTGTCCTCATCCCTAAAAAGCAGGAAGTAACTCATCCCAAAGACACCAGACCGATAGCCCTAACCAATACAATTTCTAAAATCTTTTCAGTATTTTGCAAACAAAATGACCACATTTATGACTAGCAATAGGTATTTCAGGCCCAATCACCAGAAAGGGTTCTTGCCTGGTATTTCTGGATGCCTGGAACACAATACATTACTAGCAGAAAGTTTGAAAGATGCCAGAACACATGAGAGGCAAATTACAGTCTGCTGGATAGACCTAGAGAACGCGTTTGGTTCTGTCCAGCATGAACTTATGATATTTGCCCTAAAATGGTATAACTTTCCTGCTGAAATTATTGACATAATTAATTCTTATTATTGCCACTTAAAATTCGTCATAGCAGTAAACAAGGAATACACAAAACCACTTGAATACAATGTAGGACTATTCCAAGGGTGCTGCTTATCACCAATAGCATTTAATATAGTTATAAATATTTTAGTAGACAAATTAATATCCCGTGAAAAGAAATGGGGCTACCGGTTTAAAATCAACAATAAGTACACTGAGTCAATCTTGGCCTTTGCGGACGACCTTGCAATACTTACACGTAATCCCAAACAGTGTCAAGAATTGTTGAACGAAGTCGATGAGTTCTGTACATGGACGGAGGGAATGAGGACAAAACCATCTAAATGTCATTGTCTTTGTCTGGGTAGAAGAAATACCAAATATACGTCTTACGATCCGGGACTCTCCATAAGTGGCCAAGGAGTTGCCACAATTGCAGAGGCAGTGCCTTTCAAATTTCTTGGTAGAAAGATAGATCACAAAGGACGTACACCATCATTAGAGGTGGTTGTTGAAAATTTCATGAACAACCTCAATAAGGTAGACCAGCAGCCTATCAGCAATATCAAAAAGCATGGATATATGACAACCACCTCACATCACGTCTCACTTGGCCTTTCCTAGTATATGACATCGGTAAAACTCTCCTGGCAAAGCTAGATGCCAATGTCATAAAGATATTGAAGTCATGGTTCGGATTGGCACATCCGGCTGATCCTCTACTTTTTAGGGATCACAATAGTTTTGGGCTGAAACTAAAGAAACCGTCTGAACTTTACAAACACCTAAGAGTTACAAAACGCATGTTTTGGGAAAGTCGCAAGACGAATTAATTACATCTCTCCCAAAAGACAAAACTGCTTCAGACCTGAATCTAGACTTCAATTCCATAAACAATTTATGGCAGGTGCACAAGTAAATACTGCTGGGTTGGGTGCGAGAAAAAAAAGGAAGACCGAGACATGGTAAAAACCTTTCTACAACAAGACGAAAATGACGGTTACAAAGTGCACGCTATGAATTTAGAAATGCAAAGTGAGTGGTTAACCATAGGTGAGTTCTGTATCCCATTAGCTCTAAAATGGCGCACCTTGATCTATGACTGGTCCCCTGCCTTATTAAAATTTTATCTAAATGCATTCCAAATGACCCTCCCTGACCAGAGTAACTTGGTAAGGTGGGGAAAAGCCTCTGAAAATGTTGCTATACTTGTGGAGAGGCGATATGTACAGCAAGGCACATATTGGTGGGATGCAAGGTGCTCCTTAATGGGGGTCATTACTCACGGCGTCATGACAGAGTACTTGAAATCATACGTGAAGCCATGAGCCTTTCGGTAGCTAGAGCTCAAAAGGGATTGACGACAAACAACAGACAAATTAACTTTGTAAAAGAAGGCTCAACTTCAAACCCAGGAACAAGCCTTACTCAATCCTGGGTACAGCACCTGATTGACTATTTTAATGGACACGTATGAAAAGCACTACAAAATCCCAGAGGATGTGGGTGTTTCGTCATCCAGACCGGACATTTTCCTTTTTCTAGAGCTACGAAACGCATAGTCCTTGTAGAACTTACCGTACCGTGGGAAACTAATATACCTAAAGACCACGCGATGAAACAAAATAAGTATTACGACCTCCTAAACGAATTAACAAAAAACGGCTATGTAGTTAGTTTATACGCTGTAGAAGTGGGAGCGAGAGGTATACCAGCAAAATCTCTCTATAACCTACTGAAAGACCTTGGCTTATCCAGAAGTGCTGTAAGTTCTATACTAGAACGTGTATCTAAAGCTGCACTAGTAGGCTCATATCAGATTTGGCTGGGCAGGAGAGAAAAAAACGAGTGGTGAAGGTGAGTGTTGATGTACGTCAGAAAGGGGCCCCTTGAAACCTACGCCCGAGTCACAAGTCTCGGGAACTACTCGAGTTTTTCTCTCTCTGCCACACGATGGACCCGGCACCCGCACGGTGAATCCATGGAATGCTAAGAAGATCGTCTCAAACAGTATAAACAAATCTTGAACAAAAAATGAGTTTAAATTACGTAGTCCAATATTTTAATGGTATTTCTGCACTGTGGCACCGATTCCGCGGTCGGTGACGGTCGCGAGAACAAGACAGCGTTAAATGCCTAATTTGACAGAACTACCTGGCCTTAAGGGAAAAACTGTGTAAAAATAGTATAGTGCAAAATAGAGATATTCTATTCTATATATTCTATTCTATTCTTGTATATCGTTTGAAAATTATTACAATCTTAAATTTCAATTAACTAGTCAATAGTAAATTTAAACTTATGGCAGAAATCTTTTGCGCAGCAAACAAAGAGTTAACTATACATAATTGTAGATTCAAGCTGAATACTCGTGTATTTAGATGAAGAACTTGAGGCGCGTCCGGAACAAAAAATATTTCGCGTATTGTGTAACTTTTTATCGAAAACATAGATCAACTGGTAAAAAAATAATTAAACTTTAGCAAAATTGTATTTTACGTTTTTTGTTGCTGAACATAATGTTTTGTAATTAATCTGCTAACAACGAAACCATATTTTTTTAAATAATTTTAGTTATCTGTTTCTACTCGAAAAGTCGCCATTATTTATGTAGATTTTGTAATTACCCTACGGATAGGCAATTTGATTACGAACATTACGGTTTTTTCAAAAGATCAAAATCTGAATTCATTAAGTTTGAGCGTAAAACAGTGACTAATCGTAGGTACTGTTTCTCTCTTGTTCTTTCATGCAGTGTGCGATGAGGTAAGAAATAGTCAAGGTCATTTGCTTTCCCTTAGCATGTCGTTTCAGCGGTGAAATTCACACAAAACAATTAGATAATATCTATGGTATGATATATAATATTTCTACGGTTGGTTAGGTTACATTTAAAATTGCAAAATTATGAAATGACACTTTTACAATTTGAAGAAGTGACATAATAGCAAGTGTACAACCTCTTTATAACATTAGAAATCGCTACCACTCTTAATACACCCCATCTTCACCGAATAGGTACTTGAAAAATTCCTCGAGTTTTTTTTAATAAACCTCTTTTAAGCCTTTATTAAGCGAATAGCGTTATCCAGTTTAAATATAATTTCATTCGCATTTCAATTGGTTAGTTGATTAAAAAATCTCGAGAACGATCTCAAATACTTTTACAAACAATTTTTTAATCTCTCTCTTTCGGAATATTTCTGCAAATTGTGCACTTTGATTAAATTTTCTTAGGAATAATTTTGTTCGAATGAATGTTTAGGGTTTCCTCGAGCTATGTCGGTTACGTTCAACATTCACATGTGGAAAGGAATGTAACATTTGGATTTATTTTTGAGTTTCGTATAGAGAGATATTAAGGGATTCATGAAACATGTTGAGGGAGAATTCGGGTAAAGCATTCCTTCTCTCGAATATGAAGAAGATTTGAATCGAAATAACAATGAACGAACGGTTTGACTGTAGTCGTACTTGCTTAATCTACGTTGTTGATTACCTGTACGAAAAATTTTAAAACTTCGTGTCCTAGATATAATAATAGTTATGTTATCCAGTTATTCTATCGACAAGCAGTAATGGGCAAACATTATTGCGTTCCGGTTTAAAGGGCAATGTTTCCAGTGAAATTACAGGGCACAGAGATAAAACATCTTCTATATCTGGGTAACGAGCGCAGTGCAGTGCTAGGTTATGATTCTGACTCTTCATATTCCAATAGCTGTGTGTCACTGAGCCTTTATGTGCAAGCATGTTGCTTACTTCGGGCACATGTCCTGCTGGTCTCGTCTCTTTATGGTATGAGTAAAATGATTATTATATTTATTTTTTCTTAAAGCTAGGACTCTATGAAGAGTCAGCCTGGGAAAGTACCACACTTTCACCAGTCATTGCGCATACAGCAAACAGCTAAACAGCAATGCGCAAACATCACTGTGATCCGGTTTGTAAGGCAATGTTTCCCGAGAAATTACAGCGCATAGAGATAAATCATTTGTAATCTTTTTTTGAAGAAAACCTTTTTGGTAGCTAAAATTTTAACCGTGTTGAGCAGTTTATGGTACTGCAAAATCTTATGGGTTCGTGTTAGCGACATACGTTACAGCAGTACATCTGTAGCTACAGAAATGCCGTGTAGTGCAACATTAGTGCTGGTTAATAGCAAAATTTTAAGTCATACTATTACTTCTCATTACTTATATCCTACTAATAATATGAACTTTAGCGTTTGGATATTTGGATGTTTCGTCCTCAATCACGCCGTAACGGATCGGGCTGAAATTAGGAACACGTATTATATTTTGGAAGTTCACGTAGGCTACTTTTTATCCCGGCGAAATAACGGGAACAATAACTACTTACGTGGGTAAAACCAAGGGGCTCTGCTTGTAAGTTTTTACTTCTTTCAACAGCTAATTAATTTCAATCTTAAAACATCTCATTTTACGGGTAAATTTCAGTTAACATATAAATCGGTGAAACTGCACGAAGACAGAGAAGCCACAGATGAGTTCACGCACAACGCTCGTATCTGGATGAAGGACAAGATGTCGATAGCGGCCGTGAAGGAAGGGACGGACAAACTTGTGGGACTACTCATCATGAGGATACAGGAAAAAAGTCAGTATTCCTCAATAACCATAACTTATTCATAAAATATCAATTTACATGTAAAAAATATCACCAAAATGATGTCATAAAAAAAAAAACAATAAATGTGCCGCCGTCGCACTCACATTCATATTCTAAATGAAATTATTCACTGAAGTCGTGGAACGATTGCTCGATAAGCCATTCTTTAAGTTCGATTTAGGCTCTCTATCGTTGTGACGTCGCGGGTCAACTGATTATAAACCATGGGAGCCATGACGTGCGTCAACTTGAACGACCTATTGAAGGAATGTGGGACTGCTGTCAGCTTGTACCTAGCCCGTGTGGGGCTTTCGTAGCACTTTTCGTACTCGCTGAGGTTGACCCTGGCGTATACCGCCACCTGATAAATGAGAATGGTGGGTAGGTCATTATCCCCAGGTCTTTGAAATATGGGCGGGCCGGGGTATCCTACGGCACTCGCGCCACACACCGTACCGCACGTTTTTGACGGAAGACGCGTTCCCAGTCCGTATCTCTCAGTTAGTAACTCAATACTCACTCATTGTTCTTCCTGTCGTTTTGAAGTATTATATTTACTAGGATAGAATAATAAAGGCCGATACCCGTGCTTTCGATGGAAAGAGTTTGTGTCAACTCTAATCGAGTCTTTGGTACTACTACATTTTAAAGTATAATTATTTGAGTTTAAGCTAGAATAAAGCTGTTTCACTCCATATTAGTGTCACCTTAGATAAAAAATAAGTAAATAGATCAGGTTTTTCCATACAGTTTCTTTATACCAATCGTAAACAGATGTATGTTAGCTATGACGATATAGCGATGTCCCGCCACAAAAGTATGACACTTCCACAAGAGCGACAAGACAAGAGCAATCAAACCCGTGCTTTCGATTTCGGTGTAAAGCGTTTGTTCTAACTCTATACGTAGTATATGTAAACTCTTTGCCAATACATGTTGACATATCGTCAGTTCGCTGTGGCTTAGAACATGCTAATTGCTGCTCTCCAATCTAGAACAATAGCTCTAACGATTGTTGTGTAATCAGATGTGTAATGCACATTAGCCTTTGTCGTTATGACTCGTTAATTTGTTCGTGATAAAGCTTAGATGCGCTTTATAGCTTAGAAGATAACTAGGTCAGAAGTGCGAAGTATGTTTTAGGTACATAGTAATTTTGGATACAGAAATGTGACGTGTTTCATTCCACAAAATAAAAATACTATTCTGATATGCTTCAAATTGTAAACTATATACAGAAGTTAATTACGATAAACTTTGTTAGCTCCGTTGATCTTTTTTTTGGTCAGTGAAAATGTTAAAGGCTCGCACTTTTTTTTATAATTTAGAGAGACGAGACGATCTGGACATGTGCCTGATGGTAAGCAAAATGCCAGCCACATAAAAGCACAGTGACACGCAGCTATTGGAACATGAAGAGTCCAAATAATTACCTAGCACTGCACTGCGCTCGTTACCCAGAGATCTAAGATATTATATCTCCAAGCCCTGTAATTTCTCTGGTAACATTGCCCTTCAAACCGGAACGCAGTAATGTTTGTATATTACTGCTTGGCGGTAGAATTACTGGCAAAGGTGTGGTACTTCCCCAGGCGGACTCTGCTAAGAGTCCTACCACTGTCATGCTAATATATCGGCGCCAGCGTAGCGGTTTATAAACCAGCACCTGGTTGACCGAGCTATGCTCGGCTTTAAATGATATTTAGGCAGGTACGAATTACGTAGTGATGACTTACTTAGGCCTACTTAGATACGAATTAAATGCGTTTATAAAAGGCTCTAAGTATAAGATTTTCTCAGAAAAAAAAAAAGAACAAAAAGAAAAGTCCCGAGTGTAACCATCAGGATTCGAACCGGGGCCTGTTGACTCCGAGGGCGAGCATATTCCGTCTGAGCCATTTAGACTTAAAGAACAGTGGCGAAATAAGTTATCGTATTCTAATGACATTGTAGGAGTTCTTCATTGTCTAAAAACGCGCATAAATGATGTTTTTAAAAAATAAAACCTAGCTAAATCGATTTATCGTCCCCGAAACCCTCTGTATACATAATTTTATGAAAATCGTTCGAGCCGTTTCCGAGATTCAGATTCTATATATATATACCTATAAGAATTAGTCGTTTAAAGGTATAAGACTAGATGTGCCCTGAGCACCTTGGAATTGGTAATAAACTGCGTCTGTGTATGTAGTGTAAGTGGTTTACACATCACCAATCTACTTGACTCCTAGAATCGCTAGCGGCGTGTTTTGCTGTAGTTCTACTTATTGTTTGGTTGTTGACAACAAATAGTGATAGTTAAAAACGTCCAGCGATCACCTCTTCCTACAACCGTCTAGGATGGAAAGAATGAGCTCACTCTTCCCAACGATAACAAGATTCCATGCGCCTTGAAGTTTGGTAGAGCACATCTTTGGATTGAGATCGTTGGTTTTATGTTTTAAATTGTTTTTTGTAGTGGTTAAAGCATCGTTTGATTGATCATCCCGCTATGGTATCTGTATTGGCCAAACTAAATTTAATATTAAATTAAAAAACAGTAATGTTTGCACATTACTGCTTGGCGGTAGAATAACCTTCTACCGCCATCCATCCATCTTATGATATCCATCCTGTGTATACCTCTGTCACGGACACGTATTGCCCCAATTTCGTCAAACAAAACACTTCCACGACAAAGTTCCATCAAAACAAGTCTCGAGATACATCGACAAAAGAAAAATAACAATTGCATTTAAAGTAGGAAAAAATAAAGTAAAACAAAAGACACTGACATAAATATGTCTTCGACAATAATATGGCGATAAGGACATGTTTGTAAACGTATAAAAAAGTGCTTAATTTGGTTAAAGAAATATTGTGTTCGTTCCCAGCCATAATTTGTTCATAATTATGAACAGCATTATGGACTGTACAGCATCTCAGACGTCTTGCTAGCGTTTCCTATCGTTATCGGGTATTGTACGCAGTGAGGTGACATTTTATTGAATCCCAATCAACAACGAAAAATTCAAACGAACGTAGAAAAAAAGCACTTTGTAAACTAAATTACACTCGGCGAAAAACCAATCAAAAAATCATTTGTAATTTTACTTGTTCTCACAGATTTGGTTCCACTGTATGGATTTCGCACTTTCTTTGGTTTTAAATTATTGTACCTATAGCAGTAGCAATCTACCGTTTCAGTCGCGTATTTCACCATCCCGTTATTTGCCCAGTACACCAAAGTAGCCCATGTGTTATTCCAAACTATTAACTATCTATGTGCTTATCGAATTTCATCCAGTATCCTAATAGGCGTGACGACAGGTCCTGCAATTTTATTAAACTAGCTGTACCCTGCCAAGCTACGCTGTGGCACATTGTGATGCAAAAATTAGATAAAAACAATCCTTGTTGCGGATTATATATCATTCTAAAATTTCAGCTCGATCGGTGCAGAACTTTTTGAGTTTTTGAAGCGTACACAAACCAACATAACATTTTTATATATAGAGATTATGTGATATAATGACAGTATTTAAATAAAATAAAATATGTACTAATTAAAATTTTGATATTTTTTAGTTTTAACTTACTTTAGGATCATTCAAAGCTGGATGGGCAAGTCGATTTTCAAAGTACGAAATTATTGGAAAATGTATTTACCATTGGATAACCTATTCAATTTCAAGTTACTTTAGTTATGAAACCAGTTTCCTAAACGCAATGTTTAATATTGTTACCATACAAAATTTACGCGCGACGCATTGAAAATACGACAATGTGACGTCACGTTACTGTAGTGATTTGTATGATACGTTTTTCAAAGAGTCAAAAATTGTGATTTTAAAATCGTCATATCACGGGAAGTTTTAGGATAACAAAGTAATTATTTCACCTATGTTTCAGTTATTGAGTAGCCTTTTGATGGCACATTAAATCAAAAATGAGTCGACATGCCTATTCACAATGCTTTTGATCTAGCCACGTAATCAAACTTTACGGTATTTGTTTTATCAACTTAGAATGACAGACACTAGAATTGTTATTCCGTACCGGAATTATTGCGACTCCGTTGTGAATCACCATCCAAATCGAACAGTAGTTTTCGCTTGAAAGTGCGAGTTCATACACATACAAAATACCGCGTTTATAATAACACTAGAATTATACTGAATGCGTCAAAGTATAGACACAAATAAAAGCCACCGGCACAAACTCTGTGCGTGCAAAAAATGAGTTTCGAAACAAAAGAATATCGGGTAAGATTCGTTCAGAGTGTTTACCTAATCCTGTCTCCAGACGTCGACAGAATTACCGCGAAGCTTTCCCACCTTTATTTATTTAGCACCAGCACTGAGCAATTTGGTAAACGCGCCCACAAAGACGAGTAATTCCGACGCAAAATGTAAGCGAACGCCGTCATAGTGCGGCTGGGGAGCAGTGACGAAGGTTTTTGTATGGAGGGACCTGGATTTTAAAACTTAAAATTTGTTTTAGGTAAATACATCGACAGTTAATTTTTTGGAACAAAGTTTCTTACTTTTACAGCATACTTGGACGATATAGGAGGATGCTGCGCGATCGAACTAAAATAAACGTGAGACTAAAACTGTGAGAAAAATACATTAAGGAAGTGACGCGTAAAAACTCTGTGCCCAGTGTTCATAAATTGTGATCGTACCATAAATTGTGAAATTCAGTGTTTTTTCGCTAATTGTGTTGCTTCAATGTTATCCGAAGGACCTTCGTTTCTTCCTTCCCTTTTACCGTCTAACGAAATCGGCTTTGGCGTTGCTATTGCTGTCTCTATCGTTTCAAGAGAAAACAAAAGAGATAGAGAGAGAGAGAGAGAGAGAGAGAGAGAGAGAGAGAGAGCAATATTAAAAGTAAGACAGTTTTAGTTAGACGGTAGTCCCCATGGTGGTCTTGACAACACATTTTTTTTAAATAAAGAAATTATTTGAACAATAAATGAGGCTTTTGTCAGTTTTGTCAGTGTAATTTATATCCGTGTTGAGCACTTTTTGATTGGGGACTGTTAAAGCCGAGTCACACAGGGGCGGGAGCCGCGAGAAAGCGATCGCGATCCGGGACGGGAATTTTTGTAATATTCGAATTTGTATGCAACCTGACACATAGCAAGCGGGAGCGATCCGGCGCGATGCGATTTCCCGCGCGACAAGATCGTGACGACAAACAGGAGATCGCTTCGCCATGCTTCGCGGGAAGGACGCGCGACGGACGGCCCGCGCGGGCGCTGTATTCTACGGTAGTCAGTACAAGCTGTCACACAGGACAGAGCGTTCGCGTAGCGATCGCGATCCGATCTCACGAGTCATCAACGTAAGGTCGTGACCAATTTGATCGCTTTTGGTGTCACACCGGCTGTGTTCTCGCCATCTGCCCGCCGCGGGCTGCGGGCAGTAGCTCTGTGTGACATTATACGGACCGCTATCGCTTTGCACTGGATCGCTATCGGATCGCTTTCTCGCGGCTCCCGCCTCTGTGTGGCCCGGCTTTAATCGGTTTCCGTCACTGAAATATTAATTTACATCGATATAAATCAATGGATGGGCCTTCCCAAATTTCAGGCGCACGGAATTATGTTATAGTTGGGAAGATTTAGCTCATTCTTTCCGTTTTAGTCGATTGTAGGAAGCGGTGAACGCTGGACGTTTATACCTATCGCTATTCGTTGTCAACAACCAATATAAGTAGAACCGCAACATACCTCGCCGCTAGCGATTCTAGGGGTCAAATAGATTAGTAGTTGTAAACCACTCACGCTACACACAGAAGGTGATGAGGGACGTCTTTTTTGATTAAGCAGCGTTTTGCTAATTTAGCAGCGTAGCAGCCAAGCGAAATGTGTACGTTAGACATTTTTCGTTGGATGAAATCTTGTGAGCTTGTGTCGTCGACACGCGTAATAGTAAAAAGACTGTTTAAGTTTGCTAATCACTGCTTAGCAATAGTGACAAGGTGAAGAAGATAAAACGAAATACATGTGAAAGAGTTAGGTCAAAGATTTTAAAATTTTAGATACTGCTTACTTATTTATATTTCGCGAACGCCTTCAAAGGTTCACCTCGCGTAACGATTGTTCTCCCTTCCTTATTCGCCTCGATACCATCAACATTCCCTTAATATAGACCTACCCCTATCGACTACTTGGAATCCAATTTACGTACAAGACACGCGGTCCAAGTTAACAGCGGAAAGCGAGAACTAAATTTTTATAGTAGATTGAATCTTACGACAAATCCCACTAATATTATCAATGTGAAAGTTTTGATGTTAAGATGTAGGTTGTTCAATTACGTTGAAACGTTTGAACCGATAATTTTTTTCTAGAGTCAATACTAGGTCGAGTTTAAGAAAAAATCGAATATGGAACTACCAGCTTTGTCACATGATAAGCAAGAAATAATAGCCATCTTTTCTATGCTATTCTGGTAAATTATATTCTACATTATGGCTGTGATCACTTCTTAGTGCGTTTTTAGGCGTCAATTTCTACCGGTGAATCATAGAAGATAATTATTTAAATTTTACTGTAACATCACGTAAAAATAATGTCGATGATTAATTCATTATCTTTATTATGTTTTTTCTAGGTAAACACGCTTTATTGTAAACCGCATCATCACTTAACATCAGGCAAGATGGCAGTCTAGTGTAAACCTATAAAAGTGAAAAAAAAATATATTAAAAGGCACATACTCATTTACATTAAAGATTTTTATCGTTCACCTTAGATCGGTTGCTGCAATATGCAAGTAAAATCTAGTTTCTGATTTATTTATTTATTTATTTACAATTTAAACATGGAACTTACAGTAAAAACCAACGCATTACATGTTTGAGCTAATATAGGCAAGGAATTCGGCCCTGAAATTGCCCAATTTATCGAAGAAAATGTCCAAATCTGGCTTTTGAGTGAGTGTGCCGTTCATAAGTTCAATGAAACGCGGCGGCGGCGCAGCGCGAGCGCGCCCGGCCCGCGCCGGCCGACCCCAGGCACCGCCAGCCGCACTTCGCTCAATGTATCGGGATTGTTCAGCTTGTTGTTCAGCAATAAATAATAGTGGGTGAACAGCTGCATCTTGCGCCTAAGTTCCAAACTGTACAATCCCACCATTCCGTAGACAAATAGTGACGAATACATATATGGATAGTAGCCGTACTTTTTTTTATAAATAAAACGCGCGAACTTGCGTTGGATCTTCTCCACCATGAGCGAATACTTTTTTCATGAGGATCCCAAACTATTGCATTGTACTCCAACTTGCTGCATACATAAGCCGTATACAACGTCAACGGTGCTCGCGGATCTCTGAAGTTATACGACGTGCGCATGATGAATCCTAACATTATATACGCTTCTTTACACACATTAGTGACGTGGTCTCTAAAATTAATTTATTTATCTAATCTCAAACCTAAATCTTTAATTTCCCAAATTCTTTCAATAACCGTGCTGTCAGATAAGCAATAGTTGTATATAATCGGCGTTTCCTTCCTAGTGAAGGTAATAACTTTACATTTACCGCCGTTAAAGTGTAAATCGTTATCTCCACTCCACCTGCAAGCAGAATTTATTGCCTCCTGGAGAGCATCACAGTCTGTCACGCCACCTACAGCTGAATACAGCTTGAGGTCGTCGGCGAACATCAAACACTTAGATTTGATGATGGACTTCGGCAAATTATTGATCATTATCAAAAACTGCGTCGGACCGAGCGTTGAGCCTTGACTCACACCGGACCTAGTATAGTAGTTACTACTTTGTAGTCTAGCACCAGGTAACTGAACATATTGTGATCTGTTGGTGAGATAACTTGCAAAAAGTGAAAGTCTAGGATTAAAACCAATAAGAGCACATTTCTGGAGTAGGATATCGTTATCCACACGATCAAATACTTTTTGATAATCAACATACGCCACATCGACCTGCAGCCCGGCATCCATGTTTGAAGTAACATAATCTACAAAATTGATTTGATTTGTAACCGTTGAACTGATAGCTACTGCCACTGCATGTGCTATTAGAACCTAAATGCTATCACTTAGGCTCTGCACCGGCAGCTTTTCTTTTTTGTTTACATGCAATCCAATAATATGTAAACAATCATAAGCACCTGAGTATTTCAGTGGTTATTTTGTGAATAGCTGGGTTTAATGGTCCTTTTTAAACACTTAAATATTTTTTTACTTTTAAGCATATTGAATTGGAATAGTATGATCATTTAATGAAAACTGAACAATCATTTAAATTTGCTTAAAATTAATTACAAATCGCACGAATTTTCTCACATGGACCACGCGTCAAATCCTATAGCTGAATCGGAATTCTTTTTACGAATGCAGTAAAAATTTAGGCTCAAAGCGTTCAAGGAATCTTCCCCTAATGTTACTGCACGGACGATATCGATACAAACGGTAGAGTTCCGTTCGATATATCGATACGTGAATACTTTAGTGATGTGCCATCGGTTCTTAAAGCTCTTATTATCGGTTAGGTATTCTGCCGGTTTCATATTTCGCTGGCTGGTTTTTCTTGGATGTTCTCGGAATAAAACGTTTCGAGAAAGTTTGATAAACGCAAATGATCTGTCAAAATTGTTCTCGATTTTGCCATAGGTGGCTTTAATGTTATATATGATTAACAATTTTATACTAGCGACCCGCTTCGGATTCACACGGTTGCAATGCTGATACTAAATGCGACAATGTTTTTTTTATTTAATCAACAAAAGTATCAATACATTTTTTTTTTGTTAAAGTGTCACAAGACGATCAGGATCTGCGCCTGATGGTAAGCAACATGCTTGCCACATAACAGCACAGTGACACGCTGCTATTGGAACACGAAGAGTCCAAATCATTACCTAGCACTGCGCTCGTCACCCAGAGATCTAAGATGTTATATATCTAACCCCTGTAATTTCTCTGGAAACATTGCCCTTCAGACCGGAACACAGTAATATATAGCTCTGCCAAACTTCACAGCATTTTCTAGGCAGGAACGCTCTGAGATCAATTTGCTTCATTCATATCTATTTTTATTACAAACTAATATTTTAACTGCAGTTATTATGGGTTTTCCCTAAAATGTAGATATTATTGCAGACCTAGCGCTCGTCACCTAGAGATATAAGATTATTTATCTGTGTGCCCTAAAATTTGTCTGAAAACATTGTCATTTAAACTAAAACACATTGATGTTGCACACTGCTGCTTGGTGGTACAGTAACTGCCAAAGATGTGGTACATACCCCAGGTGAGCTGTGCAAGGAGTTGTGTCTTACTACTTACTACAAAGATGTATCGATCCTGTGACCGTGGCGTCCATTTTCGACCTGCCATAATGACGAATTTGTCTCTCGATACTAATATCTTAAAGCTGAAGAGGATTTTCGAATGAACGCGCAAATCTCAGAAATTAGAAATTCCAAAATTTTTTCACCGCAAAGGCGTGGAGGACCGCTACTTATTTAATACTTTAGAAAACTTGTTTGTTTTTCCCATCCCTATGATAGACAACGACTAGACAGTTTGTGACTCTTTTGTGAATGCTAGATGTTTATTGAGACGCTTTGCTCCGCGCCGGTTTGATTGAGTTTGGTTGAGACGAATCGAATAGAGTCGAGTGAACCGATTGCCCTGAACTGGCTCGTCTATAACTTTGTGTCGCCCAATTCATATTACGAAAGTGGTTCGTATGTAAAATATTTCATCTGTAATATAAGTCGCTCATTTTACTTCTTACTGCTGAAACTTGAGCGATTTTCACTCTGTCACGCAAAATGTCGGTTTCCACTAGATAGTTTCTTTCATTCTGGTCGTAATAATATTGTCAATAAAGTTAATAATAAATTGTCAATGGGTCAAATGTCAAACAGTGCGTGTGTATGACTGTACGGTCTACGTTGCGGTATTGTTCAATATAATTATGTGTAATATAGACTATATATTGATGAAAATTATTGACAATCTTATACTGTCTGTATTACTTTGTGCAGCAAGTCTAACAATAAACTTATACATCGAAGCTTGAAAAAAATAATCACTAGAAGCTTGCGGGATGCGAATCTACCTCTATAATCTCACGATTGTAAATTGGACGTCCTCAACATAAGGTAACCACGGCTTTTGAGGTCATGAGACATCAATTAGTATGCGCTGGTTTGGATTGGCGGACTGTGGCATTATCACCTTGTGAGAATAAGTTTGACTATTCCTAATAACGTCTAGGTTGTGGAACGCCTTGCCTGAGTGGACTTTTCTCTGAAGAAAACAATTTTGGTGTCTTAAATTCTAGAACGAATCGGTTTCTCCCAGATAATCACGTTCTATTTTAAACCGCATTATCGCTTGAAATCAGGCAAGATGGATGACAAAAAAAACAAAAGCTATTATCGTTAAAACACATCTTTTTTCATTGTTTATACCAGTAGCTTTACACAAAGAGTTTACCTATACTACGTATAGAGTTGGCACAAACGCTTTACACCGAAAGCACGGGTAGCATCTTGCTTGCCTTGTCGCTCTTGTGGAAGTTTAATACTTTTGTCTCAGTACATCACACTGTTGCCATAGAAAGTATGCACGTCATCTGCTTACAATTGACACAAAGGAACCGTGGGGAAAATCTTACTCTATACGTAGTATGTGTAAACTCTTGGGTTTACATTTCTTGATAGATCGATAGATAGATAGATAGATAGATAGATAGATAGATTACCAACCACTTCTTGCCTTCCATCTCGACTGATGTTAAGCGAGGAGGCAGCATAAGATGCAATGGAATGGATGTACAGATCGATATATTTATTTTTCATACTAAAAAAATAAAAGATATAGAGACGAAGAAAATCATATCTTAGGATATTCCAATAATTGAAAGATAAAGCCACTTGCGAGGGCATAACTGTTGTAATTGGTTACGTTATTGCCCGTATTACTACAGAACAGATATTTGTTCCATGTGCGGGTATTTCTATGTAATAATACAATAACCATTTATTCAGTAAAAGTACGACAAAACAGAATCATAAGTATGTTTTTAGGATGATGTAAGTAACTATGGAAACTAACGTGGTTATTACACATTTTAAATAAATATATGGGTAACTCACGTTTTACTTAGTCCAGTCCGACTCAAGTTAATTTTTTTTCAAGGAGAAGGTGCGCGCGCGTTATTGCATCTCGTTTAGCACTTGACGCGATCGAAACTTGAGTCTGCCTGGACTGACCTATGTATATCAAACGTGAGTTACCCATGTATTTATTTGAAATATAAGTAACTGGTTATTTTATATTGCAAGGCTTTGCTTAATTTGGGACGAATAAATGTGTGAGAAATGTCTTATGTTATGTTATCTTATTTAATTATTCTGTATTTTCTTCAGATGCTTTCTCCAGAACGTTCAGCCGAGTCAAGATAACTCACAACCCGCTGTACACATCCGTGATGACGTTCTATAACAAGCTGGAGGAACCCTGCGACCTGTATCTCAAAATGAAGTGTAAACGGTATCTCAAGGTTTATGTCATGGCTTTGAAGGATCGGTACAGGCATCGAGGTAAGTTATCAATCCTCTTCGCTAGTAGCTAGCTGGCTAAGAGCTAGCTGGCTAAGAGCTAGCTGGCTAAGAGCTAGCTGGCTAAGAGTTAGCTGGCTAATAGCAAGCTGGCTCATAGCTAACTGGTTAGTAGCTAGCTGGCTAGTAGCTAGCTGACTAGAGCGAAACATGGAAAGAAGTAGAATTTGATAAACCCCAGTTTCCATACAAAGTTCGCTTCAGAAAATAGCGAGCACATTGCTTGGACCTAATCCAGTATTCCTATAGAAAGTGAAATAGTAGACTCGATTAGTTTAACTCTCCCATCTATTGTAACTTTGACAATGAATATTTCAGTGTTCAGTTTTATATCTTTTTTTTTTTTTAACTTTAATAGGTTTACACTTGACCGCCATCTCGCCTGATGTTAAGCGACGATGCGGTCTACGATGGAGCGTGTTTACCTAGAAGAAACCGATTCACTCTCGATTTGAAGACACCAAGATTATAACTATCGGGAAAAACCCACTCAGGCAACTCATTCCACAGCCTAGACGTTCTTATCACAAACGTAGAGTCAAACCTCTTTGTCCGTGTCTTTGGAATATCCACCATGAAACGGTGCCGCTTCTTCGAGTTACGAGAAGTACGATAGTAAAAAGGGCAAGGTGGTATAAGATCATGCAGATCAGTTGCACACTCTCCGAAGTGTATCCGATAAAAAACAACTAGTCACTGTCAAGGGTGCCCTTGACAGTGACTAGTTGTTCCTTCATCTTTCCTACCTCGCACAGCGAAAGTGGCGATACCTGAGCGGTGAAGAAGCGCAAACTGGAACTTCAAGTTCCATGTGTTCTTAAACACGTTTTTAAAAGAACAATTAGCGCTGTATACCCGTGCGCGATTGGAAGACATGTGTCTTGACTCGGACACGAGTTTAGAAAGGCAAACCTTAACATGCCCGCACATAAGGCAGTGACTCTTACTGTAGGAACACAGGAAAGGAAATACGCTACCAGCGGCAGCAATATAAATTAAGACTCAAAACAAATTGTTTTGCCAGATATATTGCATGCCCCTAGAAGAAGAGGTCAGTTTGTATGGGTCAACTTTTAAAATGATTTGTGTCATCTTGTCTCCTCTGAAAACAGCAATAAAGATTTTTGTGTTTGTATTTGCAACTCAAGCTGCGGTCGTATCGTCTGCGGTATCCTTGCGCTATTCGTTGTCCGAGAAGTAGAGGTAGGACTCTTTGCACAGTCCCTCTAGGGAAGTATCACACCTTTGCCAGATATTCTACAGCCAAGCAGTAATGTGCAAACATAACTTTGTTCTGGTGTGAAGGACAATGTTTCCAGTGAATTTATAGGGCATGGAGATAAAACACCTTATATCTCTGGGTGACGAGCGCAGTGCAGTGCTAGGTAATGTTTTGGACTCTTCATGGTCGAATAGCTGCTAGTCACTGTGCTGTTATGTGGCAGGCATATTGCTTACCATCATGTTACCACCTTACCACATGTCCTGGTCGTCTCGTAACTCGTCGTCACTCCTCGTCGTCGTCGTCGTCGTCGAGACGAGCAGGACATGTGCCTGATGGTAAGCAACATACCTGCCACATAACAACACAGTGACACGAAGCTATTGGAACAAAGAATCCAAATCATTACCTAGCACTACACTGCGCTCGTCACCCAGAGATCTAAGATATTAAATAAATCTCTAAGCCCTGTAATATATCTGGTAACATTGCCCTTCAAACCGGAACACGGTAATGTTTGCACATTACTGTTGGCGGAGGATAACTGGCAAAGGCGTGGTACTTCCCCAAGCGGACTCTGGCAAGAGCCCTACCACTGCAAAACCCGTATATTTAAAGTAAGAAGTACATTTTTCTGTTCCTCTTTTACACACTATTTTTCAACAAAAGTGGTAAGAAGATTAGTAAGAAGAAGAGATTCCACAGAGCCTCATTCCCGAGGGTTGTATGCGGCATTACGCAATCCGCAAAGCAAACTTCTTGATTGGTTCCGATGCAAAAACCCCGCCGCAGACGATAAAACCCGTGTTTACTTCCAAATAAAGAATTTATAGCCGCCCCATAAACTCTCGCCGAGTCGCGATTGCGCAGAAATAGATATAAAACTGATATAGCACTGAAAGATTCATTGTTAAAGTTACAATAGATGGGAGAGTTGAACTAATCGAGGTTACTATTTCGCTTTCTATAGGAATACTGGAATAGGTCCAAGCAATGTGCTCGCGATTTTCTGAAGCGAACTTTATATGGAAACTGGGGTTTATCAAATTCTACTTACTTCCCATGTTTCCGCTCTTATTCTGTCGAGGATTGTAAGAAATGTTACATTATTTTATCATTGTGAAATAATATATTGTAGTAGTGTAATAAAATAATTCTACAAGCATTGTAAATAACCTAAGTTTATTAAGTATTATTTTTTTTAAATAAAGAGTGACGAGACGGTCAGGACATGTGCCTGATGGTAAGCAACATACCTGACACATAACAGCACAGTGACACGCAGCTATTGGAACATGAAAAGTCCAAATCATTACCTAGCACTGCACTGCGCTCGTCACCCAGAGATCTAAGATCTTATTTCTCTAAGACCTGCAATTTCTCTGGAAACATTGCCCTCCAAACCGGAACACAATAATGTATGTAATAAGTTTTTTTTTTTCAATAAAGAGTGACGAGACGAGCAGGACTTGTGCCTATGGTAAGCAACATGCCTGCTACATAACAGCACAGTGACACGCACTGAAAAGTGCAAGTCATTACCTAGCACTGCACTGCGCCAGTCACCCAGAGATCTAAAATGTTGTATCTCTAAGCCCTGTAATTTCTCTGGAAACATTGCCCTTCAAACCGAAACAGAATGTTTGCACATTACTGCGGTAGAATAACTGGCAATAGTGTGTTACTTCCTCAGAGGGACTCTGCTAGGAGTCCTACCACTAAATCTTCCATGATCAGACATCTGTATTCCAAATTTCAACCCGATCCGTTCAGTAGTTTCGACGTGACTGAGCAACAAACATACAGACTTTGGAATTTTTTTGATAACAAAACTCGTAAATCTGCACTTGGAAAGATACGCCGAGTTTCAGGCGAGATTCGAACCCAAGACCTACGGTTGTAAAATCGGACGCTTTACTCACTAGACGACCACAGCTTTTCATATACTCGTATTATTAACAAATTAATTACGGTTTTCAAAACCCAAAAGCTTGTAGTAAATGACTGTTTAAATTCGAAA
The DNA here is from genome assembly GCA_017562165.1 of Ectropis grisescens. Lineage (NCBI taxonomy): Eukaryota > Metazoa > Arthropoda > Insecta > Lepidoptera > Geometridae > Ectropis > Ectropis grisescens. The sequence continues at coordinate 12,810,091 of CM029794.1, read as the reverse complement.
TTGGAATTTCTAACCGAAGAAGAGATATTTGAAATCAAAGTAACGTGTTGCAGAAAGGTGCAATAATATTTATGGTAGTTCATCTACATTAAGTTTTAAATCTTATATGTGAAAAATGAGAAATGACAGAGCACACAATTTTGTTATTTTATTTGACATACCCCTAATGGCCAGATCTCGGCAACGATTTTTGTATGATGTCGCGCCGTCGGCGGCAAGGTTTGTCAGCTGTACATGCGTTAGGGTAGAAGCTGGTGATTTGGTAGAAATTTTACGTCAAACTTGGACTCGCATTATCTCGTGATCAACCGTGCTGAGGGGAAAGCGAATTTGGGTGATGAAATCTACACCAGTGTTAGAATGGACTGTTAAAATATTGTTGGGGGTAAATTCACCACGTTGTATAAGGCCCTAATATCTTAAATGTCAGTGTTTGAATGTTTGTTGCTAAATTCCCCATAACGTATGAAAGAATCTGAGTTAAATTTGGAACTATTAGATTTTAGTTTATAAAAATAACGGTAACGAACTATGTGAGTAAAACCACGGGATGCCGCAAGTAGCTACTAAACTTAATATAAAATATTCTCATTTACTTTTAAGTATCAACCAGGCGTCCGCAAATAAAATAAGGACCGAGTGTTTGAAGTGAACCTTTTCGCTATAATCTTGAAACGCTAAATCCTAATACAGGGTCTGATAAAAGTCTGGGAATTTCAAAGGGGCTCTCTCTGAAATTCGTTCGCTTCTGTCCGGCGTAAAAAGAGCGAGCATAAAAGATCTTCAGTTTTATTGCTTATATTTACAGAATTCATTTTGTTTTTCAGGAATCACCAAGGAAATGTTGAAAGCGGCTATCAAACTAGCTGCGAGTGCTTTTGTACCGGCCATAGCAGGTATTGTGGTAAACATACCTTTATTTATTAGCCTATTCTTATGTATTTAGACAAGTAAATTAAATTTTATGTTAAATAAACAACTATTCATTAATTCATAAGATGATTATCCTTATCCTTTCGGCCGCCTTTGTAACTGTGTTTTGTAACCAGTTACAAAAGAAGATTTTTTTTCGTTTTTGTACACAATCCTGCCCTACATATTTTTTTCATTTATCTAGGTTCACCATCTAGTAGATATAGAAAATTAGATTAAAAAAATCGTTATTTTTTGTACACATCACAAATTCGTTATGAACCTTGCGGCAGAGGCAGGTCTCTCTGTAGAGCCTACCAGGTAAATAAATCACACAGTTGCTGGTTCACACTTCCACGAACTAAAGCGAAAAAAAATACTATCTTCCGGTTGCCATAACATATTTTTTCAAAGAAATTTCAGAGCAAAGAGTTAATTATTTATCATACTAGCTGTACCCTGCCACGCTTCGCTGTGGCACATTGTGATGCAAAAATTAGATAAAAACAATCCTTGATGCGGATTATATATAACTGTAAAATTTCAGCTCGATCGGTGCAGAGCTTTTTGAGTTTTTGAAGCGTACACAAACCAACATAACATTTTTATGTATAGAGATTTATATCTCTGGTCGACGAACTCTGTGCAGCACTAGTGATTTAGACTATTTCTAATCAAATACCTACACGTTTGGGCTTATGCTACTATGGGTAAGGGTGTTGCTTGCCGTCCCATCATCATCATAATCAGACCACATTCGTCCACTGCTGTTCGTAGGCCTCTCCAATAATAAGCCACTCAGCCAGATCCTCGGCTTTAGGCTTCCAACTGCCACCAGCGGCCTTCCGTAAATCGTAACTCCGCCTAGTCTTAAGACGTCCTACACTACGTTTGCCGATTCGTGGTCTCCACTCCAGAACTCGTCTACAGCGGCAGTGGGCTGGTCATATCTGTCGCAGAACCGATAACCGTTCGGTTGGGGTAGATGTTCCATCACTGGAAATCATTTTAAAATGGTGCAAAATTTCACAAAATTATCTAATTTTGTGAACATATGACAGGACTTGATGACCAACTAAATTATTTAATTACCTCATTTGACGTTTCGGCAGCGTTACAGCGGCTGTGGTCACGAGATGACAAAGCGAGTTTCAAATCACGAACGCTAAAAAACTAAATGATTGTACTGTGTCTGACTGAGTGTTTCTATATACAATAAATATGTATTAAGAACTATATAAGTAATATAGCAGCTACCTGGCTGCTATCTTACAAGCTTTGCTTAGTTTGGGATCAGAAATGGTGCTGTGTGTGGATTGTCTACCAATATTTATTTATTTAGGACTCGTGCAAGTTATTCTAAAATTCCTTTCAGGTATCTTCACAACTGGCCGCAGCCAGCAAATAGCCGAAGAACTGGGGTTCAGGAAGTATGAAGAGATCTACTACACAAGATATCTTGTTGACGAACAGGTAAAATGATACCTCTTTTTTATAGCGGTAGGACTCTTTGCAGAGTCCGTGCAAACATTACTGTGTTCCGGTTTGAAGGGCACCGTTTCCAGAGAAATCACAAGGCTAGAGATATAGGATCTTAGATCTCTGGATGACGAGCGCAGTGCAGTGCTAGGTAATGATTTGGACTCTTCATGTTCTACTAGCTGCGTGTCACTGTGCTGTTATACATCAGGCACATGTCTTGCTCGTCTCATCAATCTCTATTTAAAAAAAAAATACAATAACATACACTGCACTGAGCTCGTCCCCCAGAGAGATATCAAAGATGTTATATTTCAAAGCGCTGTAGTTTCACTGGAAACGGTGCCCTTCAAACCGGAACACAATAATGTTTGTCCATTACTGCTTGGCGGTAAAATGACTGGCAAAGGTGTGGTACTTCCCCAGGAGGACTCTGCGAAGAGTCCTACCTCTACTATACAGAGGTACAGTGAGTCCTATAACTATACGTCAAGAGTCACACATATCTTTGTTTAGAGGAGTACATACACATGGTATTCCCAACTCCCCGCTCCTAGTCACACCCGTCCCTTCTTGTCTCGGACCTAAATTAAATCGAACCCAGCGGGCACCGTCTCCTTTAAGGAACCGTCGCGGGGACGATACGTTTTCTTCGCCCGCTGCAGTTTAAGAACAGGAAGCTGTAAAAAGTTACCTTTTTTAATCGTGATTAAAAGTAGCACACGTGAAAACTTTTTGGAAAATTTCGTCTCTACCATCTTTTATAGATGTTAAAAAACGCCAACTAATTGTATTAATTACTTCTTAAACTATTATAGATGGTGTTCTGGGACATCGGTGCTGGTAATCATGGAGCAGCATTAATGGGTTACCGCATACCTGATGTAGACGAACCAGACGAGCTCTTCCACTGTCAATCATCTCGCTTTAACATCACCCTCACTGATGAAGAAGAAGCAGAAGCTAACAAGGACAAAGAGATGGATTAGGCAAAGAGATGGATTAGGCAAAGAGATAGATTTGGCAAAGAGAAAGATAAAACAACGAAAGATTTTGTAAAGAGAAAGATTGGCAAAGAGAAAGACCATGCAAAGAGAATGATTATGCAAAGAGAAAAATTTGACAAGGAGAAAGTTAGACAAAGAAGAATATTAAACAAAGAGAAATATATATACAAAGAGAAAGATTAGGCAAACAGAAAGATATGCGAAGAGATAGAGACTGTAGACTGCGTTGTGTAAATTTTCTTTGATGAACGCAATCTCGTCTTCTTCCAGTCAAAACTGAATCATGAATCATATTCTAGCTAAATTTTATAGACAGATCTCCAGCATGAATCACATTGTTCTTTCATACTAGACGAAGTGGTGGTCAAGCGAAATTATTTAAACGTTTTAGCAAAAGCGATGTAATTAAAACTGCAAAACAATTTTATAATATACTAGATGCCCGTCCCGGCTTCGCCCGTGGTACATAAATAGCACTCAGCGGGATCCCGTACATATCCAACGTGAAAGAATGACTGGAATCGGTTTAGTCATTCCTGAGAATATCGCTTTCAAACAAAAAACCTCTTCAACTACCAGCCACGCCACCTGTCGGAAATTGGACGTACCAACTCAGATTTAGAAACAAATTTGATTAGCAAAGGTTTATATTCAATGACGCCATCTTAGACACATGCTGCCATGTGAAAGCATAGTACGAAAACTCTCAAAAAGGAATATTTTTTCCCCTTTTTGTTACATTCTTGATTCTTGCTCCGCTTCTATTGATAGTAGCGTTATGTTCTATAACCTATAGCTTTCCTCGATAAATGGACTATCTAATAGAAAAATAATCATTAAATTCGGATCAGTACTTCCCGAGATCCTAGCGTTCAAACAAACAAACTCTTCAGCTTTATAATATGAAGTATAGAGTAGATCCACAGTTGGATATGCATAGCTAACTAGCTAAACTATGTATTAACTAGTTTCAAAAACCGGAAACGGTTAATTGGAACTGTAGATAATTTATATTAAAACAGACTCTAATCTATCTTTTTTTGAGTGGGCAGAGCCTTTATTAACAAAACTAAAATAAAATGAGATCTACACTACACTACAAACCTACCTAACTACTTACACTAAGCACACCTGAACTATCCATAGACCACTGTAGATCTACAGATAATCAAGATGTTCAAGCCCACTACCAATCGGAAGCGTACCCAGCATGCTGGCGGCATTACCACGCTGAATGGCAATGCTTATGCGTTGGGCCAAATAAACGCCAGCATTTTGGTCACGTGTCGCATCGACCAAGCGCTCGGATAGGCTTTTGAAGATAATATAATTTATATGTACATGATCTATATTAGGACCAGCTTTAAAAGCAAAGTTCTATACGTTCTAATAATGTCCGTCAAGCATTGTGATTGTTGTGATAAGAATTTTTTTATTGTAAAATAAAAAGCTACTGAATTTGTGTTTTTTTTTCTGTGATTTTGTTGTCAAGTTACAACAACATATTCGGATGCATCAATCTGTGGCACCACAAAATTATTCAAAAACTATTTACTATTACGAGTATAAACTACTTCAAAAAAGGAGGTTTCTCAATTCGACCCAAATTTTTTTTATGTGTGTTCGCTTCGTCGTTTATGAACTGATTTTGATGATTCTTTTCTTGTTGTAAGGAAGATGTTCCAAGGATGTTACCATTATAAGGAAATCAGGATCTGATGATGACATCCTAGAAAAATCGAGAGAAACATTTTTTACTTTATAAGTTTTCTGTTGAATGTCGGTTCTTTTTTGTTAAAATTATAGTAATATACAGTTATATTACTAGTCATCAACAAATAATGTTTGGAATCCGTGATAAAATTCAACATGAACAGTCGCAGCCCTAGTTGAGCAGTAATTAGGTAGTACCCAGTGGCACCGTAGTTCCCATCGTGAGGTAACCAACGTGTTCTAAAAAGACATTTTTCGATGACATGTATTGTGTTCTCCACCTAGCCGCATTTGGTCGACCTGGTTATGGTTTTATACAATCTCTCTTCGTGTGTCTTCTCACACGAGGAGGCCCTGCTGTGGGAAGATGACCTCAAGCGTTTAGAATAATCATAGCATAAGCACTAAGCAACCCACTAAACGTTCCATTGCTAGGACTCGGGGTCTAAGTCAAAGTCCAAGTCAAAGTACTTTATTCATAAATGTACAATTTACACGTCAATTAATAAAAACCAAAAACAAAAGAAAGAGCATACAAATTGTATACATTTTCAAAGTTTGAAATTACTACTTTGCTGTATTATAATAAATATTGTACAGAAAACTGTCAAGCATTATACGAGTATAATATGGTTTTAATACAATGGTACTGACCCATGTCAAATTTATTTCTTTACATTTTATGGGAACTTTGCCATCACTCTCTAAAATTCGCTGTAACTATAAAAAGCTTGATCGATAAGCCAGCACTTTAATCTGTTTTTGAAGCTGCCAAAACTTGGGGCCGATATAACCATATTCGGAAGAGTGTCTTCTCTCATAAAGAGATAGAGTCAGGCCATGATCTACCCCGCTGTCCAAATGAAGGTTGGCCAGACTCGCATGACCGTGATAGATTCTAGAAACATCCCAGTTTCCTCACGATATCTTTCACCATTCTTTAAGTTAATTATTATAGCGGCATTACGCACAAGACTTCGAAAAAGCAGTGGCATTTGAACCAGGGGCTCCGGATCGGCAGTTGCCGTCCTCCCGACCAGACCAGCCGTAACTTACTAGACCACTCATACAATGAGTACTTATGCTTGTATGCTATTAATGTTTATGCATGTGCAAATAAATATTTCTATGTTACAGTTTAAAGAGCAAGTACAAGAACTTCAGGAAAGGGTAATCACCCTTTACGAAGGTTAGGCAGTTACTTGTAAAGTTATGAAAGCTTCGATTGTCCCGACATGCAAATCTGCCCATAAAACACATTGTCGGGACGACGGGACGGGTTTATAGCGTTTCGTAGGGCATTCTTCAAGTGCGAGTTACGACTCTTAAGCCCTTAAATTGACACTATGGGTCATGTACGCGCTGTCACAAAAACACATATTTTTAAATGGCTTTATTTAGGTTGTTTGTTTTGGAGGACGAATTTACTCATTGAAATTTTACAACCTTTCAGTTGACCTACTTACAGTACCTCGTGGTTTCACACGCTTTTTTTTACTTTTTATTTATATTTTTGTATGTTTACATTTGACCGTCATCTCGCCTGATGTTAAGCGACGATGCGGTCTACGATGGATCGTGTTTACCTGAAAGAAACCAATTCACTCTCGATTTAAAGACACCAAGATAATAAATATCGGGAAAATTCGACTTAGGCAACTCATTTCACTCCTAGACGAGAGGTTTAACTCTACTTATCACAAAAGTAGAGTTAAACCTCTTCGTCCGTGTCTTTGGAACACCAACCATGAAACGATGCCGCTTCTTCGAGCTACGAGAATTCCGATAGAAAAAAGAGCAAGGTGGTGTTGTGGTGGTATTAGATCATGGTGATGAGTTGCACATCATCAACAGCCCACTAAATGTTCCCGCTGCTAGGACCCGAGGCCTTCTCTCTCAAGGAGAGAGTTAAGGCCATAATCCACCGCGCTGGCCCAGTGCGGGTTGGTGGATGACACATGACTTCGAAAGATTCTAGGTACATGTCGGTTTCTTCACGATGTTTTTCTTCACCGTTTTTAAGTTAGCGGCATTACGCACATGTCTTCAAAAAGAAAGTGGTACGTGTGAGGTTTGAACCCGGGGACTCCGGATCGGCAGGCGCCGTTCTCCCGACTAGACCAGCCGTAACTTGATGATGATCAGTTTCACACTCTCCGATGTGTATCCCAGGAAAATCGTGCTAAAATAAACGTATATCTTTCTTACATAAATTAGGTATATCTTTCTTATAACCTTTTTTAATTTTACTCCGAGTTTCAGCTTTATATTATGGCGGATTACATATTCTTTTCGCAATCTCCTAAATATAGTCGAAGTAACTATTTTCTGATCTGTGATATAGTTATTAAATTTAGGACTATGCTAGTAAAATACTGTAGGTCCATTAGGACAAGTTTCAAATCTAGGATGCCTGATGGCACATAGTACCTGATTTCGTTTCTATTTCAAATTGAGTAATAGTATTTGTTAGCGTTTTATACGTTATTCGTATCATTACTATATTTTTTCAATAAAACGGGAGTGTTGTGGGACTGAGAACACTAGAATTCGATAGATACTGTACCCACCAAAAACAAAGAACAAAAAACACTTATAGAGAATAAAAAAAACAATAAACACTAGTGTTACAATCGGCGACCTTATCGCTAAAAGCGATCTCTTCCAGGCAACCTTAGGATGGCAATGGTTTGTTAGAATATTTTATGAAGCGGGGTATCTATCTAAAAACATATTTAAGTAATTACAGTTATATAAACAAAAAATAAACAAAATATAACATAAAATAAACATACAGACGAATACAGATTTCATACTAATACTTTAATTATTAAATTAAACAAATCTAATTAGGTTGAAAAATTATCCATTTCCCCCTATTTTCCTTTTTTCTCTTTTTTATTTTTCTCCTAATCCAAGATATACTGATGTAAAAAAGAGACCAAATGACAAAGGCCACGGACTCCGGGAGTCTATACAAATAAAATAATTGATATATGTTTTTTGAATTCTAGTATGAAAACTAACGTGGTTATTACACATTTTAAATAAATACACGGGTAACTCATGTTTGATATAGTTAGTCCAGTCCGACTCAAGTTTCGATCGCGACCGGCGATCTTTTTCAAGGAGCGTGCGTGTGCGCGTGTGCTCGTTTAGTTCGTTCATACTAAAATATTAGTTAGATTGATTTTATAATATATATTATCGGATACACTTCGGAGAGTGTGCAACTGATCTGCATGATCTTATACCACCTTCCCCTTTTTACTATCGTACTTCTCGTAACTCGAAGAAGCGGCACCGTTTCATGGTGGATATTCCAAAGACACGGACAAAGAGGTTTGACTCGGACGTTTGTGATAAGAACGTCTAGGCTGTGGAATACGTTGCCTGAGTGGGTTTTCCCCGATGATTACAATCTTGGTGTCTTCAAATCGAGAGTGAATCGGTTTTTTTCTAGGTAAACACGCTCCATCGTAGACCGCATTGTCGTTTGACATCAGGCGAGATGGCGGTCAAGTGTAAACCTATAAAAGGCAAAAAAAAAAATGTTTTTATAAGGATTGTTCAAAATTATAATAAACGGTTTTTCACCCAACTCGAAAACGCCCCATAACTACCTATCTATAACACCTGTAGCTCGTAACTGCACCAACCGACCAACTGATCCAACTAAACTGCTCTAATTTACGTTCTATGTCCGTCCGTTTACGGGTTTATAGGTCGTAAAGCAGTTGAGCAGTGACCTTCTATGTCGGATGTCAAATTATGGGTCATAAAAATGGGACAGTTTTCAAGTGCCGTGTTCGAATCATTGAGCTATCATGGCGCCTGTTAAAATTGCTCGAATGGATCGTATTTACTGCTACTAAGCCAGTGGTATGATTTCGCAAACGTGGAATTTTTGACTTCACTTTTATATAAAAACATCTATTGTACATGAAAAACTTGGCTAAATTTAGTCGATAGAATGTAGTCGCTACTGAATTCAGTGTAGTGTAGCATTCAGCAAGCTTGCATACTAAATTCAGGAGCGACGAATGCGTGCTTCTAACTTGCTACTGAATTCAGTCGACTTAATTTCAGGATTCACTTCTAGCTTAAAGACACCAAGATTGAATCCGACATAAACCGAATTCCACAGCATATAGGTTACACTGGGCTAAATTTAGTGACTGAATTCTGAAGCAAATTTAGGAGCAAGGTTAAGGTACAAGTTCGCGCTGAGACCGCGACACGAGACCGCGACAGGAGAACGAGACACGTGTCGCGAGACATGTGTCGCGGTCTCGGCGCGAACTGGCGCCTATACAATTCTATAGAGTCAAGTGCTTGTCGCGGTCTCCTGTCGCGGTCTCAGCGCGAACTTGTACCTTAACCTTGCTCCTAAATTTGCTTCAGAACTCAGTCACTAAATATAGCCCAGTGTAACCTATACGCAGTGGAATTCGGGCTTATGTCGGATTCAATCTTGGTGTCTTTAAGCTAGAAGTGAATCGGTTTCTCTATAGTAGACCGCTTCGTCGTTTAATATCAAAATGGCGACTAAGTACAGATCTATTTCCGTAAAAAACTAGATGAATTGAAATTATTTCAAGCGCTGTATTACATAACAGTTGCTTACGGCTTATGCGAGGCCAACTTCTGTCACATTTCTGTTAGTAGGAAATTTTAATACGAGTGTGAAGCTAGGGAAACTCCATGTGTACCCTAGGCATCAGACAACGACTTCCTCGGTTGTATCTTATCTGATGGCAAATCCTAGCCGGAGGAATGTGTGATCAATGCGAATCTATGTGTGAACCTCAGCTTAGTTGGAAAACAGGATTTAAAAAAAAATTTTTTTTTTTTTTTATAATGGCTCTTTGTGGATTAGCCTCACAATTCCGCCAAAGACACGTTAAATGATAGGCCGTCAAACAAAGAGATAGGGGCCAGTAATATGAGTATTGTACTAAGAGGATTTGTCACGTATTCTATGTTTTACTAGGTCGCAAAAACTTAAAGCTACATAACAGACATATACACAAAAAATCTAATAATAATATAATGCACACATATTTAACTTAAAATATTCACAAGTACTAATTTTACAATTTAATCTTATTTATTTTAATATAATTACATAAAATATAAACAAAGGGGGTGTAAACAAGAGACAGCAGGCATTTAACGGAGGTGGGACGAGGAATATCAGGAGGGATAAAATCATGTAATGAAGACTGCATTAAGGGACAACTGAAAAAAATATGGTTCACATTTCCTTCGTCCAAACCGCAATCGCATAATGAGTGATTCCTAATCCTTAGTTTGGCCAGGAAGACAGGTGTACATGAGTGATTGAGACGTAAACGGGAAATTACAGAAGTAGTAGCTTTATTTGCTTTTAAAAATTTGAAAAACCAAGGTTTATGGGGAATTTCAGGCTGGATGTCACCGTAGAATTTACCTTTCTCGATCCTAGATTCCTGCCACTTTTGGGACCAACATTTACGTAACATTGGTTTAAGGATAGTACATAAGTCATGAGCATAGATTTGAGAGTATGTAGAAAGACCGGACTGAACAGCCTCACTAGCAAATGCATCAGCACGTTCGTTTCCCAATATACCTGCGTGACCAGGAATCCAGGCCAGTACTACATTAATATTACGAGAGGCATTCTAAAAGAGCTTCTCGGATCTTGAGAATTATAGGAAACCTGGTTTTTGAGCGAAAGGGGTTGGCAAGAATAGCTTGGAGGCAGCTCTTAGAATCTGATAGAATTATAGAATTGTTTAGGTTGTGTGATATTATAAATAGGAGAGATTCCAAGATAGCAATAGCCTCTCCCGTAAAACTGAAGTTACGGAGGGCATTTAAAACTCAATATAATATTAGTGTGAGGGATCCACACAGCAGCACCAACAGGAAAAAAGGAGACTTGGAAGCATCAGTAAATATTTTGATCCAATCTTTGTATTCCGTGTTAATTTTGTGACAGAAAACCTTGTTTGCTTCAATGGTATTCTTGTCAACCCCAAAGTCTAAAATGATATTGCTGGGAAGGAAAGTAAGCGCTTCAAAAGGCGTAGAATAAAGGGGTAACAAGGAAGCCTGAAAAAGTGGGTGAGGAAGACGAAATAGGAAAAGGAAGCTACGAAGCAGGCATGGTATGTCATCGTCGAATAACCGTTGGGGGTGATAAAGAGAGGCTAGATATTCTAGTTTGAGCAGCAAGCTATGTTCTTTCTGTTGAGCCAGTTTAGAGAGAAAAGAATCGCAAAGAAATTGACGTCTGAGAGATAGAGGAGGTCACAACATTCAACTTGCATGGCGTTTATAGGAGACGATCTCATAGCCCCAAGAATTATTCGCAACGATTTAGCTTGTACTTTATCTAGTTTCTTTAGACCTGCTTTGTTTCCTGGGTCCAGGAGAAATGAACCGTAATCTATATGACTCGAACTAAGGCATTGTACATTAATTTTTGTGTAAATGGATGAGCACCCCACCATACGCCAGATAAGGACCGTAAAACATTAATGTTTTTTTCACATTTTGTTGACAAATTCAAATGGGAATACCTGATAACTTCCGGTCCAACCAAACACCCAAAAACTTGACTTTTAGATCTTCTGGAATTACCTCGTCGTTGATTGTAATTACAGCCGGAGGGACAATCCTTTTATTAGTGAACACCACTACCTTGCATTTAGAGGCTGCTAAGGCAAAACCATGCGGAGATAACCAGTTCATGAGATGTTCCAGAGCGATATTCAATTGACTGATAGCTGTTTCAAAGGAATTACCTGAATAGTATAAGGTTAAATCATCAGCGTACTGAAGAATCTCGCAAAAGGCAATACTGTCAGATCCAGGTCGTGGGTGTACAGGCTATATAATATAGGACTAAAACTGAGCCTTGGGCTAAACCCTTCCACACTTTTCTAGCAGACATTAACAAGTTGGGAGTCTTAACTGTTATAGTTCTTTCGGCCAACATATTATAAATGAATCGAACCAATTTCTGAGGGAAACCAATTTGTGTCAGTTTTCTCCTGAGCACTGGAAGAATTACGCTATCATATGCTGCTTCAATGTCCAGAAATACTCCAACCAGATATTCTTTTTACTTATTGAAGTACGAATGTCTGTAGTCAAGATGCTAAGACTATCCATAACGCTCATACCTTTTCTAAATCCATATTGTGTCTTAGCAAGAAGGTTGTTATGTTCTGAGAACCACTCTAGTCTATTTTTATCAGATGCTCTGTAATTTTCGCTAAAGCAGAAGATAGAGCTATTGGTCTATAAATATGAGAGTTGGACGGATCTTTTCCAGGCTTCAAAATTGGGATGACAATTTGGGACTTCCATGCAGGTGGAACTATACCATATTCAAAAAATGTGTTAATAATATTTAAAAAGTAATCCTTGACCTTGTCTGTTGCGTTTTTTAGGAATGAATACGGAATACCGTCACCTCCTGGAGCAGTGTCTATTAGTCCATTAAGGGCTAGTTGTAGTTCGGAATAAGAAAAGAGGAATCCAGATTATGTAAAGATGGAAGAGGACATGAAATGGAGGAAAGCAATCTATGTTAGGAACAAAAGGAGGAGCTATCTTGTTGGTAAAATCCTCAATCCAAGCACTAGGGTCAACACTAGATGAAGTGTCTGGACGGAATGAACCTCGGTAACGTTTGACTTGCTTCCAAACCAAAGAAGATGGGGTCCTAGGTGACAAACTTTGACAGAAATTTATCCAACCTTGTTTTTTTTTCTTTTTGAACAACCTAGTGGCTCTGGCAGCAATATGTTGGTACTCAAGAAAGTTCCCCATAGTCATTGAGTGCTTGTACACTTTTTCAGCCTCCTTACGTTCCTTAGCAGCAGCTGTACACTCAGCATCCCACCAAGGAGTTGACACCTTGAAATTAAATGGTTTTTTATAGGAAAATTTTCGTCAGCACTCGAGGAAATGGCTTCCACGAAATTTTGATAAATTTGGAGAACGTTTATGTAGTTGTATGGAGGAAAGGACTCTATTCGGGTTTCAAGGGCTAAGGAGTAAGACGACCAGTTAGGGTTAGATAGCCGGTATTTAAGTAGAGGTTAAAGTTACGAGCAGGTAGAGGTCTGATAGAAAAGAAGATGGAGATCGGAAAGTGGTCACTGCCATATGTGTGAGAGAGAACTTGCCAAGAAAGAACAGAAGCTAAAGCAGGTGAACAGATGGTGAGGTCAACCGCACTGTTTGGGTTTTGGGTAGGAGACACTCTACGGGTGGGAGAACCATTGTTAATGATACAAAGGTTTAAATCATCGAAAATATCAAGAAGGGAAAGGGCAAAATCATCATCGGCACTGCAGCCCCACGAAGTGTGGTGGGCATTGAAATCACCCATCACAATCATGGGAGGCTGGATTGCCGAGAAAGTAAGAGGATATCGGCTATCATGGAAGAATGGGGATGAGATATGTAGATGGAAACATAGGTGATATCCACTACTTTAGCAGCTACGATATTAATGTTGGGGAGGGAGGAGGAGGACGATTTGGGAAAAAGAGAGAACGTTTTACAAATAAGCAGCAACCGGAATACCCGTCAGCCCTGTCATCCCGCAGGCAAGAGTAACCAGGGACTCGAAAACGAGAACCAGGCACCAGCCATGTCTCCGAGATGGCAATGACTGATGGGTTAAACTTGTTAATCAAGTGAAGAAGGCTAAATTTCTTGGGACGAAGGCTTCTTGCGTTCCATTGTAGAATGACTTGGTCCATAATTAGAAATTGATGAGATCTGGGAAAGTTTTTGGGCAACGTGGGACGGTAGGTTGAAATTATACTGAGAGATAATAGTAATAAGTGTAGAAAGAAGGGCATCCAGGATGCTATGATCCTGGGAGAGGGAGAAGATTGAGATAAAGCAAACCCATTTGGAAGGACAGAAGACTCTTCCGCAGTTATGGCACTATGAGCTGATCTGTCAAACGATTTGGACAACGGAGCTCTAGGGCGGGGAGAAGAAAACAGTTTTTCTATAGCTACTAGTAGATGATTGGGATTGGATGGGAAGGAAGATAAAGGAGTGAGTGATGAAGGAAATGAAGATGACTGAGCAACTTCTGCATATGGACGGCTTGATCTTGGGTAACGATTGGAAGCTTCATCATAAGATAAATTTTCTTGCGACATCAGGATTTTTACAGCCTTTTGTCTGCCCTGCTCAGGGCAACTCTTGTTGCTAGCAAAATGATGCCCTAAACAATGCAAACAAGAGGCATCTGTCTCCTCAACATTGCATGAGTCACCAGTATGAGGCTGGGCACATCGGAAACATCTGGGCTTCGAGCGGCATTGAGATTTAATATGGCCGAAACGACAACAGTTAAGGCATTGTATAGTAGGAAATTGATAAGACTCTACCTGTAGAGAAGTATGAAAAAGAAAAATCCTTTGGGGAAGGCATTGGCCTTGGAAGGTTATGACCACAGTTTGGGTAGGGATCCAGGAGGGTATTCCTTCGGTAACTACTTTCCTGTTAAGTCTGCGAGTTTTAAGCGGGATACCACATCCATTGGGGACTACAAGGGAATTCGCAAACTCGTCCATCGACAGGTCGACGGGGACGTGACGTACTATACCCATTTTCGTAATATTATAATTTGGTATGGAGGCGACAAATTTGTTGGCTTCCAGGATGGGATTATCTAGGAAGCTGTTCGCTGCTTCACTCGATGTAAACTCTACAGAAACTTTGTTACGACCCACTTTTTTGATTCCATCTGGGCAAATATTAGCGACGTGATTCTTACAAAGAAACTGGCCAAACTTGATAATTCTTATTGAGGCGTCAGTAGCAAGGTCAGGGTCTGAGCGGGAAATATGAACCAAAAATGGGCCTTTCTCTAAATCGGTATATTGTTTGATACCTATTACTAGGGATGGGTGTATATACACATTTTGCATAGAGGAGTTAGATAATTCATGATTAACAACTGTTTTCTTCGCAACCGTTTGACCGGAAACATCAGTAGCTCGGCGTTTAGCACCAGTTGATGATGAAGACGTGAAGATATCCGGAGGGACAGGAGGAATTGGATTCTTGGCGTCCATGATGGACGTCAAAATTTAATAAAAAACCAGAAAAGTGCAAAATAAGATCCACCCGCCGTATTAAATTATACCACCACCTAGTAAAAACACAAATACGTGATATTTCGCGCACACAATGCCCGTTAAGGCACAATTATTCGTAATTTTCAATAAAATTCACGACTCCCGTGTGACAGCTATCGAAAAAAATTTTGAAGTCCAAAAAAAATGTTGTCTGTAAAGTCGGTAGGTTTACGGCCGACAGTTTATCATGACAACGTCATAACAAACCATTGATAGATGCGGTGCAAGCGTACCATGAGCGTATCGGGATAATGAGCGTAACGGGACATAACGGGACACTTTTTCGTGCATGCAACCAGCGTTCATCGATTTACTAGTCGTTGTCACGTAGAAAATACCTATCATCATCATAATCAGCACAAAGTCGTCCACTGCTGCACTTGTGAGGTCTATTCTCCAGTATCCCGCCACTCTAAGATTAAATATTAACTAAGCACATATTTTATGTGTAATGTATATTTCTTATAACATGTTTGCAACTT
This sequence comes from Ectropis grisescens, assembly GCA_017562165.1. Classification (NCBI taxonomy): domain Eukaryota; kingdom Metazoa; phylum Arthropoda; class Insecta; order Lepidoptera; family Geometridae; genus Ectropis; species Ectropis grisescens. The sequence continues at coordinate 12,794,332 of CM029794.1, read as the reverse complement.
TGTAAACTGTGTACTGCTAAATTAAAATACTTTTCATATATATATTTATCACAATCATTTCACAATCTGGCCAAACCAACGATCAGCGCATGAAATACATGTATATCTCAAAAGGGTTTATATTTTTTAAGTGTTTATGTAAGTAACGAATGTTATTGACAATGGAAGAATGAAAATTGTTTTCATACACCTTTGTATCGCAAAAATCTATTTCTACTCAAAAAACGAGATTTATCAATGCGATAGGATTTGTTTTCATGCCTAATGGCTTTGCGATTTCAAAGTTGATTGGCCCTGACTTTGAGGTCCAATCACTAGAAAATAGACATTTTTAAAAGTTTTCGCAAATGTATCAATTTGGAGTTTCTTTTATTCGAATGAAGTGCAACGACCCTTCTTCATACCTGGCTGGATACATGACTGATAGAATTGTGTATTTTTCATTTGTTTTCTTAAATTTCCATCGTTCAAAGTAATTTTGTCGTTGTTGAAAAATCGAAACATTGAATATAGATAAATATCATCTTTTACGCAAATATTCCGTTTCAACACAACATTTAAAAAAAAAAATTAGAGCGACGGCAGAACAAGTCAACTGCCTGATGCCTGATTGTGAGTAAAATGTCTGTGTAGGTACTGCGCTGGTACAGTGCTTAGTTTTAGGCTAAGAAGGCACGAGGCTAGTTTTTCAAGCTAGGATAGCAAGCTAGTGTTAGCAAGCTAGTATTTTAGCTTCGTGAACAATGATACGTTGCGTAGCTTGCTATTTTAGCTTAAAAAACTAGCATCGGGTCGCTCAGGCATCATTGCATCGATTTTCACCCGCGACCGTCACGGTTGCCAAACTACGGCACGGTTAAATTTATCTATCAGTAATTTAACTGAGCCATTTCTTTGAAATTCATACCTACAGCGAGCACGTAAACAAACGATAAGGCTTATGCGACTTACACGACTCGGCTACCTTATGTCATGCACGTTAAGATAGAGAAATCGAAATAAAATACTGGTAGTTAATATTACCGTGACTATGGTTTTATGTCAAAACTCATTTATTTTCGCGGTTCTACAGGCACCGAGTCTGTACTATGTATAAGTGCTGTCATCATCAACAACCTATCTTACTTCACTGCTGGATATGACCTAGCCTCTCTCATGACTGGCTCCTCAGTCTTATGTGTATGTGTATGGTTATTGTTAATCTTTACTATTACTAAAAAGCTGAAGAGGGTTTTTGTTTGCACGTGGTAATCTCAGAAACTCTTGGAAAGATTACAATTACAAAAAAATTGTGTGATGAATTTAAATAGTTGTACTGTGTCTGGGTGTTTCTATGTATAATAAGTATATATGTGTTTACGACTATATTAGTATGATATCAACTATCTAGCCGTCATATTACAAGCTTTGCTTAGATTGGGGTCAGATGGTGTTGTGTGTGAATTGTCCACCAATATTTATTTATATTCACGTATATATTTATTTCCTTAAGTCTAAGTTTTTACAATATAAAATAGCATAATAACATTATAAAAACCTAAACCTAGTTTGCCGCCAGCAGCGGAGCAGGGCTCAAGATACCGGTGGTTAGGGCTTATTTATTATATTATTTAGTTATTTATATTATTGTTTGAATTTTTAGTGGTGGTAACACTCTTTGCAGAGTCCGCCTGGGAAGTATCACACCTTTGCCAGGTACTCTGCCGCCAAGCAGTAGTGTGCAAATATTACTGTGCTCCAATTTGAAAGATAACGTTTTCGATACATTACTGGGCTATGAGATTAATCACCTTATCAAGTGACCAGCGTAGTGCGGCGCTAGATAATGTTTTGAACTCTTCATGTTCTTATAGCTAGGGGTCACTGTGCTGTTATGCTCAGGCATGTTGCTTACTATCAGGCACATCTCCTGCTTGTCTTGTCACTCTGTACTATTAATAAAAAGGTGTGTGTGCTTTATGTTGTGACCGCACGGCAGAAGTGAAAACTAAAATACGCATTAACTATTAAAAACAATTCAATAACTTTAATGTTTAATAAAACTGACTAAGTGCAAGTGAGACTCGGGCGCAAAAGGTTCCGTACCATTAGCAAATAAACAGCGAAAACCTCCTTTATTGTATGAAAGACCCCCTTTATTATTTATTTCATTTTAATTTATTACATTTAAATATAACATAAAACCAAATATTCTGTGAATAGTTCGTCTACCTGTCACCGTTATTACTATTGAGCAAGAAACGATAAAAAATGAAGTTTATTATATGGGAGCCCCCTTGAATATTTATTTTATTTTAGTTGTAGTATTTTTTGTTATAGCGGCAATAGAAACACATAATCTGTGAAAATTTCAACTATCTAGCTATCACCGTTCTTGAGATACAGCCTGGTGTCAGAAGGACGGACGGACTACGGACGGACAGCAGAGTCTCAGTAATAGGATCCCGTTTTTACCCTTTGGGTACGGAGCCCTAAAAATTAAACCGATTATACATTATTTATTATAGATTGAATGTAGTAAAAACAGCAACACGACAGTGACAGCTGGTAAGGGACTAACTAGCAAGAATACATTTTAGTAAAAGACAGAGACAGCAGCAGCTGATTGTCTTTCTCGTTCTGGCACACTCGGTGGTCCCGAGTTCACCCGAACATTTCTTTCATTACCGAGCGTGACGCTGAGCTTCATTCACATCCCAGGAACAACCTGTGTGGTGCGCCAAAAGACTTTAACTTTAAAAATATTTTAATGTAAGCGTATATTTTTGAATGTACCTAATTTTTTTGAATGGCTTATATTTTACCTATATTTTGTGTCTGTTCATTTCGTTCTCGATCAAAGGGGTGAATCGATTCGTTTCGGTAATAATGACAGACATTCACGACCAAACTCGATTCATTTGTATAAATTGAGAAATTCGTTTACATCGATGAGCCAGTTATGTCTCAAATTGGATAAGGTATCGATACTTATGTACTTATATAAGTTATTTCGAAGTACTCAAGATTTTGTTAAATTTGCTTCCAAATAAATTTATCGTGAGGTTTTATGGAAATCCTAAATTAACAGATAACGCCATTTTAAAGGACCCATGGCTATTGACCTCAGTTAATTTCGACTGCCTACGGAACGTTAACCTGCTTAGAAGATGTTTATAGTATAAACGTAAAGTTGTAAGGTATCCTTTTATGGCGTTAAGTACAATTAAGTTTAATGCAAAGTTAACCTGCTTTAATTTAATGAATACGCAAATAGCAATGTACTGGACTGTTACTAAGGTTATTGTTCCAATAGCTCCAGTTAAAGGTCATGGGCTATAATCTACTAAGTGATATGGATGATTAAAATTAATTTTCATTAGTTAATTTACTTCTCTAGAATATAATGTTCTTAAAATTGCAATTACATAAGCATAATTGCAATCACTTCGCTTTTTTTAATAGTATAGAGTCACGAGGCGAGCAGGACATGTGCCTAATGGTAAGCAACATACCTGCCACATAACAACACAGTAACACGCAGCTATTGGAACATTAATATTATTATTATTATCAAACCACTGTATTTAAACAAATGTTGTTTCTAGGCCCACATAGTTTGGAATGTAATATAGTTCTGTACAGTATACTCTTATGTTATAGTTTGGTGTTTATTACATTCTGTTTTGTGTGCTCCTTGAATAAATAAATATGAAGAGTTCAAATAATTATCTAGCACCGCTTCGCTTCACTTAACTTCACGTCGTTTCAATTCGTTTCACTTTACTTCAGATTTTTGCGTCAGATTTTTCACGAAGAAGACTTTAATCAGCTGACTATTGTTTAATTTTTTTCATTGTTTATATTAAGAGTAAAACAAATTGTCTTCCCAGCTTTGAAGATTTAACCACTGGTTGGTCTGCTCTTGCCAGACATATTGCATGCCTCTCGAAAAGGTCAGTTTGTAAGGGTCATCTTTTAAAATATTTTGTATCACCTTATCTTACCTGAAAACAGCAACAAAGATTATTGTATTTGTAATATTTGTATACGCCAGTAAGCTTTATGATATTATATATTTATGCTACTGCTAATGTATAAAGTTTAAGGAAGTTAAAGTTCGTGCTTCCTATGGAGACGGAACTGGAATAACCTGTGTTTCGATTTGGAATGTTGAAATATTTTTCTTTATGTCCTTGTACTATCCAAAACTAATGATTGGGTGTCATCAAAGATATACTTAACTCGAAGAAATAGATGTGCAATCATGGGACACCATGGGATAACATAGAAGCAACACAATACGTTAAAAATACGTGTGGTACTCGTGGACTGCCGCGGTAAAGCTATTGAATAGCATTTTTTATCAACTAATGCATTATATAATATAATATAATAGCCTTTTTAATTTTTATATAATTATGAATTTTAGCGTATTAACACATTTACAATATGAAACAGTACTTACGTGTAATAATTCCAATCAGTATTCCACAGAAAAACAAAACACACCACACAGCTCATTGTTAGGTCGTTGGGACGTTGGGACTTTATGACAACATTACCGCGAATTCGAAATTCAAAATATGTTTATGCCATAGACTAAAAATCTTTATTTTCCGTTCAAAAATTAAGCAAATTTCATGTAATAAATATGTATGTAACACAGCTTCTTATACAAATGGCCCAGTGTAAGGTTATATTTTCGTTACGGAACTTCTTGATTCGGTCGCTGAGTTCAAAACCCGCGATAAAAGCTATAATAGCTTTAATGATTGTTAATTTATTACTTATGGTACGAACATCTGAAAAAAAACGTTGGCTACAACCACACTGGCCACGAGCAGTTTTTACGCGTCACTTCCGACACTTTCATTATATTTTTTTCTTACGGGCTTTGTCATTTTTTTAGGTCGGTTGCATCATGTTCCTATCTCTTCCCTAACTTCATTCCAATAAGTTCAAACACTTTGTATTTAAGTACAAAATGAGAAAAAATGCCACATCAACCTTGATTACATGCTCAATTCTGACCGAAACCCTTCTTGCTCTGCTAATAAATAATATTGAAATGGATTGTTTTTGATTAAACTTTCGAAGATCCGTCCCTTTCTCTCACATTAAAATATTAGTTGGTGTTCTCTCTCTCATGCTAAAGATCAGTTTGATTGACGTTGGCCTCTTAATTCCAACTCGGTCTGAATATTTACTTAGCAAACGGCAATTTGTGTTCTGGGCCCCTCGGAATAACAAAATATACTTTGTAATTTCCTGTGTTATAATTTTGTTACGGGAACAGTGATGTGGTAAAATTTATCTATTATCATGTTTTTGACCTAGATCATACAAAAATATTCAAATATTTACTACTAAATGTTACGTAAGGTTACAAAATTCTCTGGAGTTTTTATACGTTAACAAAATAATGTAAATTTGTTTTCAGACTTTTGATCGTAATTGTAAATAATTTATTTATTTACATAACTATTTAGAAACTTACATTGTGTGTACAAATCCTAAATATTTTTTTTATATCTAATTAATAATCTAATATTTTGGAACGGGGGAAATAAATGTCTAGATGAAATTAATAACAAATTGACAATCATCAGATTACCGACAGCCGTGAAAACTTATTATTTAGAATGTCATAGGTGACTTATCGTAGTTCTTTGCTAAAACCGCAGATGGTGTTGTCATAAACTGAAAAGTTTGTGCGAAAAGCGTGAGGTGATGATATCGATAAAAGAGTTCCATGATTTTTGTTCATTCAAAAATTGGTAAGCGTTAAGATTTTTGTTCATCCAAAAAGTACAATAAAAAGGTTTACCTTAAAAAAATTCGTCTGAAAAAAAACTATCTTACAAATATGTAAAATTATACCTACAATAATAATTTATCGAAGAAATTATATCTTTGTTTCCCAACACTAATTCGTAACAATAAACTTTATGCTCAGTTATTCAACGAAAATACGAACTAAGTAATACAATTAAGCAAGGCTAAGTACTAAAGTTGGACTTAAAACTCCCTAATTCAAATTAGCTTCCCTTAAAATTAAAAGGCGTGATTCATAATTAGGTATTAGAAACTTTAAAGTAGCGTTAAGAACAAAGTTTTGTTTAATTTGGCTCAGATTATTCAAATAAAATCCGGTGGATATAATTTTAATCGACTTCCAAAAAAAGGAGGAGGTTATCAATTCGACCCCTATGTTTTTTTTTATGAATGTTACCTGATTTTTCAAGAACCTTTACACCGATTTTAAAATTTATTTTTGTGTTCGGATGGGTATGTTTCCCGAATGATCCCATATAAATCTTATCGAAATCGGTCCGGTGGTTTTTGAAATATGAACCATAAACTAAAATTTGCGTACAATTTTCTGGATGTCGTAGTTGAAGATTTCACAAAAGTTATGAAACTCGATCCTGTCAATACGAAATTGTGTAAATGGATTATTAAAAACTTGTTTTTAACCCCCGACCAAAAAAAGGGGTGTTATAAGTTTGACGTTGAAGTCTGTCTGCCTGTGTGTATGACTGCCTGTGTGACACCGTAGAGCTCAAACGGATGGGCCGATTTCGATACGATTTTTTTTATTTCAAGGTTAATACCCGTGCGGATGTTCTTAGCTATGTTTAGTTAATGTCGATTCAAGATGGTCGCGTCCACAAAATGGTGGACAAAATATTTCTTCACAACCTACCTCGATATAGATATCAAATGAAAGAGCTTGACTAGTAAAATACTATACACTATAACAAATTTCAAATCCAAAATGGCCGCTACCACAAAATGGCGGTTTATATTATGTTTTTCACAACTCCCTTAATATGGGCATCAAATGAAAGGGCTTGACTGGTAGAATGTTGTACAGATAACAAACCCGAGGTAGTCAGGGCTTAATCAAAATTTTTAATTCTGTTCTTGTACACTATACAAAAAATTAAACCTACTTCAAAACCACAAATAGGCACTCAAAAGCGAAAAATAAACTAAAATCATTATTATAAGCGCTACTCACTCATCTATTTGAAGTCAGTGCCAGTGAGGTCAAAAAGTTAGTAGATTGAGGCACATGGTAAGTAGGCACAGGTAAGTAGTATCTATCCACTACGTGTTAAATTTGGCTGGCACCGACTTCAAATAGATGAGTGAGTAGCGCTTATAATAATGATTTTAGTCCATTTTTCGCTTTTGAGTGCCTATTTGTGGGTTTGAAGTTGGTTTAATTTTTTTGTACGAAAATAGTTTATGAATCCTATTTATAAAACGCACGTTGGATTCGCAAAAAGAAAAAGTGTGCGAACCCAAAACCAATTCGACTTTTTATTTACCTGCTTCAAAGAAGACGGAACTTCTCAATTCAGTTGTGTTTTTCTTGAATGCAAGTTATGCGATAGCTTCGAATAGAGTTGAAGATTGGCTCAAAAATAAACCATTCTTATTAGTCCGTTAGCTAGATCCTGGAAAAATACGGGACTCGTATTTTGGGTTAACAATTTATTATATAGTGACGAGACGAGCAGAACATGTGCTTGATGGTAAAAAACAATACAATACAATACAATACAAAAACACTTTATTGGCACCACAAACAAAGTTGACAATAAGTAACAAATAAAATAACAAACACATAATGGGCACAAAAGGCGATCTTATCGCTAAAAGCGATCTCTTCCAGATAACCTTTGATTTACAAAGAAACAAGATTTGTAAGATTTTGGGCAGTGGTGCAACTAACAATATAAATAAACACGTGTATTAATTATATATAAATTAAATATAATGGGGATGGATCGGCTAAGTATCAGCTTGAGGCTCTGGAATCGATTGAAAAGCGTGCCAAAAGGCTCATAGGCCTCATTCTAGCACGAAAAAGACTTCATAGTCTTGAACATCGCCGCAAGATAGCTAGCTTATCGGTTTTTTATCGGATACACTTCGGAGAGTGTGCAACTGATCTGCATGATCTAATACCTCCTTGCCCTTTTTTCTATCGTACTTCTCGTAACTCAAAGAAACGGCACCGTTTCATGGTGGATATTCCAAAGACACGGACGAAGAGGTTTGACTCTACGTTTGTGATTTCTAAGCTAATTTGTCTACATTTAAGCTGTGGAATGAGTTGCCTGAGTGGGTTTTCCCGGATAGTTATAATCTTGGTGTCTTCAAATCGAGAGTGAATCGGTTTTTTCTAGGTAAACACGCTCCATCGTAGACCGCATCGTCGCTTAACATCAGGCGAGATGGCGGTCAAGTGTAAACCTATAAAAGTTAAAAAAAAAATTGGTTGCCTGTAAAGTCGGTATACGGGCGAAAGTTTTACGTGACAACGACTTTGAGTGGTAAAATAATTTTACGGAAGGGACGCGTGCCTTTCACTTTTTATGTCTGTCTCTCTGGCTCTTAGGCTGGCTAACCATGCCCGGGTGGAAGGGACGCGTGCCTCTCACTCGCTCTCGTTGTGAGCGCATAACGTGAGCGGAGCGTAACGCAGTTTCTTGAAGTGTCATCCGGCAAACCAATTTATAAGACGTTGTCACGTCAAAAAAAAACATACCTGCCTATAACTGCACAGTGACACACAGGTATTGATTGGAACATCAAAAGTACAAATCATTATAAAATCGACTAAAATATAAATCATCAAATTGTCAGAGTCGTCGTGACGTCACTTGGAGGTAAAATTTAACCCCCAACTGACGTCACTCGAAGCTTCTTAGCACTGTATCTTCGTCATTTTTTGTTTGTGAATCAATCGAAACAATCCAAAAATGTGTCCGATTTTTTTTTAAATCTAACTGACGGATTTTTTTTGTTTTGATTATTATTTTGCCTATAATTATGTTTTATAGTCGAGAGTCTAAGTTCAATTTTAAATTGAAATTGCTTTTTTTACATTTAATAATTACAAGTACACATGAAACTTTGCCCTCACAGCGCCGTAGCACGTTTGCAGATCCTAACAGTGAAGGCCAGCAAACAACACAGATGAAGCATGACCTCGAAATATTCTAGAAACAAGTTGGTGTCCTCCCTATGTTTTCTTTAACCATTAAGTATTATATAAGCTATCTGGCCGCCATATTACAAGCTTTGCTTAGTTTGGGGGTCAGATGGTGTTGTGTGTGAATTGTCCACCAATATTTATTTATATTCACGTATCTCTTTATTTCCTTAAGTCTAAGTTTTTACAATATTTATATAAAATAACATAAAAACTTTATACAAACTAAACCTAGTTTGCCGCCAGCAGCGGGGCAGGGCCCAAGCTACCAGTGCTTAGGGCTGCAGATTGAGGAACTGACGATGCGCGCTCTGTCAAGGATGACCGCCTTCTGCATCTGGCCCTTGATCCAACCGTCTTACATGAAGAGTCCAAATCATTACCTAGCACTGCACTGCGCTCGTCACCCAGAGATCTAAGATGTTATATCTCTAAGCCCTGTAATATCTCTGGAAACATTGCCCTTCAAACAAGAACACAGTCATGTTTGCACATTACTGCTTGGTGGTAGAATAACTGGCAAAGGTACTTTGGACTCTGCCAAGAGTCCTACGACTACTAAATATGCGTTATGTGTTCAAACATAAAACCTCTTCAGCTTTATGGGATACTAGCAGCGCCCCGCGGTTCTACCCGCGTTGTTAACGTTCGCTTTATATTGGCGGGATAAAAAACCTGTACGGATATGGATAAAATTTGAAACACAGATAGATTATAGCCTGGAATAACATATAGGCTTATACTTCTATATTATATTATATACTTTATACTATTACTATATACTTTAATTGCCGGAAATTACGGAAAAGGGAACTACACGGGTGAAATCTAGTAATTCGACTCCTTACTAATATTATAAATATCAATGTTTGGATGTTTGTTGATCAATCACGTCAGAATGCCTGAACGAATCGTGCAATATAGCTTATGGCTTGAAATACCACATGGGCTACTTTCATTGCGGGAAATTACGGAAAATAAAACGTGGTTGACACCGCGCGGTAATCCTACTGTCCTACTAATATTCTAAATGCCAATGTATGGATGTTTGTTGCTCAATCGGGCTGAAATTTAGAACATTTAAAGTCTATAGCCTGGAAGAATAAGTAGGATACTTTTTATCCCGAAAATATATTGGGAAAGGGAATTGCGTGTGAAATACCATGGGACGCTGAAATACGGGACGCGGGGAAATAACACGATACATATACATAATTATATTATGTTACGTTAATAAAAACGCGTGAAAAATCGGCCATTTTTTATTTTCCAGTTAAATTTTCAAGAACGCATTGTAGTAAAGTGGTGACTGCTGAAATTAGCAATCAACCACGTTTTCAAAAATATTTAAAGTGAGTGTTGTATAGGGTAGGAAAGGACGGGAAGGATATTATTTAATTTGCATCGATGTCATCGTCTCAGCAAAAATGTTACATAGCTTAACCGTGTTTTAACAGTAAACAGCGCCATCTAGTGACCACGGATGTGTAACTTAGAATGTAACAAAAAATAGTACAATCTTAGTAGCGTGGAACTCTTTACAGAGTCCGTTTGGGAAATTACTACACCTTGGCCAGTTATTATACCGCCAAGCGGTAATGTGCTAACATCTCTGTGTTCCGGATTGAAGTGCAATGTTGCCAGATAAATTACAGGTCATATTGATAATTATTATTATCTTAGCCTATATCTTGTCTTATTGCAGAGCATAGAGATAAATCGTTTTATATCTCTGGGTGACGAGGAATGCAGTGCTAGGTAATAATTCGGACTTTTCAAGCTTTATTAGCTACACATTACTTTTATTATGATCGTAGTATGGTCCTCAAGCAGCCGGTCGAAATTTAAGCTCATGACCCACTTCATATGCGGATTAAATGTAGGCGAGGTTTTTTTTTTTTTTTTTATTTAAATTATCCACTCCACAGACTCCGGGGTCCGTGATCTTTGTCATTACAATAATCTTTTTTTTTTTTTACATTTCTTGGATAAGGAGAAGAGGAAAATAGAAGGGATTTGGGTACATTTAAAATCTAATTCTAGTGCTCGTCTGTAGAGCCGATCACTACCAGTTGGGATTCCGCTAGTAATCGACTCGACATCGAGTGTTTGCCTAATTGCCTTTTGCCATTTGCCTAAGCTGCCTCCTCCCGGCCCAGAGCCTCCACAACGGCCGCATTTCTGTCCCTGATGGCCATCTGTAGGTTGAAATCGCGGATGGTCTTCGATGATGCAGCCCACGCTCGCCGCACGAACCGACCGATGGCGTCGTCGGTGTCGTCAGCGTAGTATGTGAAGGTCCCCGTGTGCAGTGAGATTGCAACTACCGCATGGGGCACGCTCTCGTGCAGCTTCATGTTTGCCTTGGTTTTGATTACGATTACCGACTCGTATGTTAGTCCCTGAGCTTCATGGATGGTAAGGATGCGTGACCCGGTGCCTGACCCATAACCCTGGTTTGTCAGGGTCTCCTTCTCCTCTTGAGTGTGAACTAAGAAGAGGTGTTTGGTTGGGTGTTGGGTATTTGCGCTCCCTTATATCTTCTCTGCTCTAGGGACTTTATACGGGACGCTGAGGAGTACATACCGAGTATATTTCCCTCAGTGCATATGCGACGTCCATTGGGTTTCGATGTGTGCAGAGCAACTCCTGGCTGATCTTTGTTACCAGGTTCGGGCGATGATACCTCATTTCGAAGAGATTTTCCCTGTCGATATAAGGCAACTGATTGACGTCTCCAATGAGGACAATTTCGCCAACACCAGACAGCCTTGAAGCCATCACAATGGCTCCAAAATGGTTCATGAGAGCTTCGTCCACCATGAGGCGGCTGAAACTTTCTCTACCGAAACCATTTACCAGAGCAGAAGCCATGGTTCGCACTCTGGTTTTGACCAGGTTTCCGATTCGGTGCGATAGCTTTTCTCTTAGATCTTTTGCTGCCTCAGTTGTTGTAGTAATGATGGCGTCCTTGTCCACGTCGAAGTGTCTAATCACCCATGTTGTTTTTCCACATCCTGGAACTCCGTTGACCCACTGTATTCTCGGTACCTCCCAATTTTCCCAATCTGCTTTGACGTTTCCGTTCCCTTCGATGGTCTTGGCCATCTCTAGGATCTTATCGTCCAGCATAATCTTGGTGCATCGGGCAGTAACTACAATTGGGTCGTTTGGTGGTGTCGCATAAACAGGCACTCCCGCGCGCTCTGTCTCTCTCTCGTTCAGTGTCACGAAGCCATTTTCAGCACTGTAAGCTGCCATATACTGTCCTGTCATGGTTCCCTTGATGACCCGGGATGTGACATTATTGTACATGGCTGCTTCGGCCTCCTCGAGTTTCGCCTTTAAAAGGCTTTCACTTCCTAGCCTATAGGACTGCATGATGTTTTCGCAGGTCGTGAGGTTGACTTGTCGTGTCGCGCTCAGTGTGGCTATGAATTCGATGAAGGCGTTACGTGCATGGCTCCGCGGCTCCGAAGCCGTGACATAGCGGGGCGGTTCAACCTGTCCCATGTCGGCTCTCGTTCGGGCGGTTTGTTGCTGTGAAGCTGCTTTGGGGGTCTTTGACGTCGAGGGGGGTGATGAATGGGATTTGATTCGGAGTACGCTCCTTGCCGCTGCGTTGAAAGCAGTCACGAACGCCGTGTTGGTGCCTCGGCTGCCAGTTAGATTGGCTGAGGCTTTTTCCGCGGCTGCCCTCTGCTGTACTCTTTCGGAGCCGGTTTGGATGGTCGAACTAGGAACAGGATGTCCCCAGCTGTCAGTTGCATTTGTTTGGTCGTGCGAAGGGGTTCTGAGGAAGCTCAGATTTTCCTCCTGTCTTCGTATACGACAACCTCATGATGTTTAGAGGCCTCAATGCAACCCAGCCGGTCTGCGACTCTCGCTCTTGAATATTCGATTGCCATCGCATCCACGCTTATCACCCGGGTGTTTCACCTGCATTTCTGCTCAGATGTGCGAGCAGCGCACTTGCCTGTGTGAAAGGCGTCCGACCTTCCGAGTACTCTATTAGTGCAATCGTTTTGTTCTTCGATCGCACCAACCGAAATCGGTGGCCGTCTAACTCGCACACCGGCATGGCGTCGTAGGTTTTCCGCTTCATCGTGACTTTTGCGGTACTCCCATTGAGCAGGCGAGACAATCCAGGCGACAAACGGGCTCGTTTCCGTTCCCAAGCGAAGCAAAAGCTTATTCCGAATCTTTCTTTGTTGCTGTCCATGAAGAGAGCCACTCCGCGGATACGGATCCCTGCTTCTCCTCGGTCTGCGTTCTCCAGTAGTTGTTTGACGGAGATGCTCTTCGAGGAGTTATGTTGGCGGGAACCGCATGCCGCGCGGCGTCCACAGACAGCGGGGCAGAGTGTGTGGTGGTGATGGGGGCGCGTATTTGATTTAGTGGAGTTTCTCATGGCCGCTATGCGGAATGAGCTCTCCATGAAGGACAGGAGCCGTGTTCTGTTATCTGGATCTACTAAGATGTTGTGGAGATCCGAGACAACCAGTCTTCTGTCGATCATAGATTCGAGCTCATGTCTTGCGACCATGAATCGGGGACAATCGACTAGCACGTGCCAGATCGTTTCGGGTTGGTCGGGTCACACTCGCCGGACTGCTCTTGAGCTTAAATCTGTACAGGTAATCTGCTATTCCTCCGTGTCCCGTCAACGCTTGTACCTGGAAGGGAGTCAGTTTCGTGGTTCTCATCACCCGATATGCGTTTGCTATATCAGGGAGGAACGTCTGGGTGACTTTTCCGGTGTCCGAGGTCTCATATCGATCCTGCCATTTCTTGACCGATTCTTCGCGGATTTTCCTTTTGACGTAGGACAAGGGATCCCCTCGTAGTCCCTGGGTGACTCCGTGAGTGCCGCCGATTTGGCCAATTCGTCGGCTCTTTCATTGCCGACGGTGCCAACATGCGCTCTCACCCAGAAAAGACGAAGAGATCTCCTTCAGCATTTATCTGTTCAATGTTTTCCTTTACGCACTTAACCAAGGGTGGCTCATTTTGGGTTACTTAGCAGTTCTAGTGAAGATCGGGAGTCACTCAGGACATTGACTTCTGGGTCCTTGCTCTTTAACGCCATTTGAGTTGCCCGGTAAAGAGCATAAAGTTCCGATTGAAAGACTGTGCATTCGGAGTGGAGCTTGAAGGTCGAGTTCTTGACCTCTCTGCCATTCTCCCACCATGTTAGAGCAGCTCCAACTTTACCTTCAATTTTACTGCCATTAGTATAAATTTGAGGCCCTTGTGGAAGATTGGAGGTGTCTTCTAGGAGCTCGTACTCTACGGATAACTGCGTGGACGGATGGGGTTGGTCTAGGCAGTTAACATTCTGTTCGAGCTCCACTTCTGGTGGGAGGTAGTCTTGGGAGAGGTTCTTTTTACTCTGTACAAATTTGCCGCTTCCTGTATTCTCAGATCCAGGGGGAGCAGGCCGGAAAGGGCAAGTGATGCTTTCAGAGAAACAGTACGGTACGACTTACAGATTTTCTGGGCAAAACCTCTTTGGATAGCGTTCAACTGAGACTTGTTTTCCTCGAAGTCTGCCGCTTGCGCCCATACACTTGAGGCATACATGATGATAGGTTCCACCACCGCGACGTAGATAGTTCTCGTGATTTCGCCATTTAATCCCCAGTTCACCTTCGCTGCACATGCGAGCTGTCTATAAATGTTCGCCACTTTTTACATTGGGCGGTCACATGTGCTTTAAAGTTGAGCCGGCGGTCGATCAGTAGGCCTAGCAGTTTAACTTCCTCGACCAGATCTAGCCGGACGCCGGACATGACTATGTTTGGAGTTTCGTATTTCAACTTTTTGTGAAAAGCATCGCGTTGGTTTTATGCGCTGCAAAGTTGAGTTTGTTAGTGTTACCCCATTGCACTGTCATGCTCAGCGCCCTGCTCGCCTGCTGTTCGATGATATTCGAGTTGCCTGTAAACACGAGAACGACGTCGTCTGCGAACGCTTGACAGTACACTCCCTCTGCTTCTAGCATTCGCAGTAACGAGTCTAGGATCACATTCCAAAAGGTCGGTCCGCAGATGGACCCTTGGACGCATCCCTTGGTTGTTTCCTTCTCGTAGACTGCTCTTGCATAGTTGACCTTGATTTTACGGTCGCTGAGGTAAGAGTTTACCATGTCGTAGAGGTTTGTTGGGCACCTCTTCTTCGCTAATTGATTTTTGAGGGTGGGCCACCATGCATTGTCGAAGGCGCCTTCTATATCCAGGGAGATTAAGAGTACGGTATCTTTTGTAGGCGAGGTTGCCATTTCTTTTCAGTTCAGTTGTTCCTTAATGCAGTCTGCTTTTTTGTGATTTCATCTCTCCAGATACACATCGCCCCACTTCTCCTAACTTGATAACTTTTGTAAGCACCCCTTAATATTTTACGTTAATGTAGAAAAAGACAAAATTATAATATGTATTTTTTCTTGTAAATAGTTAACAGTTGCTCGGAAACCTTCATACTGTTATAGCCAATCGTTTCCTTACCATTAGGCACAAGTCTAGCTCGAAAAAAGAAAGGTGTGGAGTCTCATGGGACAGCAGGTAGGAACGAAGCTTCTTTAGATTATATCGATACAACACAAGTTGCAAAAAAAATTATATTGCTGAATTTAATTATTATTTATGGTATAATCATCTGAAAACCAAAGTTGGCAACACTGGTCTAGCACTGGTAGTTTTTCACTTCATTTCCGTCTTATATTTTTACGGTTTAGTCTCACATGTTTTTTAGTTCGGTTGCACATCAAAATCCCTCTCAGCCAATCCTATGGCCGGGAACTTCGTTTTAATAACTCATACAATCTAATTTCACTTGACCGAGTTACCCCTACATTAATAGTAGGAGATCCCGCTATACAACGACCTTCACCGAGCTGTTTATTGGATGAAAAGTATTTTATATGTAATTTAATATGTCAACAAATATATAGCAAATGGGTTGCCTAAAAAATTTCAGTCCAGAATATGATTAATTAACAATTAAAAATTATTTTTTAAAATATTTCACTTAAATTGATTAAATTTTAGAAAAAACTATACTTTTATCATCACTTATTATTTTGGCTTTACTCCATGCTTACGAAATGTCATGCAAATATTTGCAAACAATAAAAAGTTTCAAACAAACTTTGGAGGTTGAGTTTTGAAAAAATACTGTAATACATAATTTATTAGCTATATATTTGTTGACATATTAAATTACAAATAAAATACTTTTATCATCCAATAAACAGCTCGGTAAAGGTCGTTGTATAGCGGGATATTAGACTATAATTAAATATCTGTCACAACCAAGTTAGTTTTAGTACTAAAATGGACAGCGTCTAAAGAAGATTTCACTTCAATAAAAATACAAAAACTTCCAAAACTCATTTTGTTCGTTTATCCTGATACTCACAGTAGACTGTAAACGTAAACTTCCGAAGACCTATTTCCTTCAAAGACCCTCGATTAATGGCCATCCGAATTGATTGATGCCACACAAAACACCAAGTGTCCGCTTTCACCAATCTAACAATTTAATGAAATATAGATCTTTATCCAGAATGTTTCCGCCCAAGTTAGATTAAATAAGTTATTTTTCTGTAAATTTGTGGCCACAGTTATAGCGATCAGCGGAAGTCGGACAGATATTGTTTTTAAAATTTCGCGATTTGAACACAAAATTAACACAATACGGACCAATGAAAACGCTAGTTTTTGTTTGAAGTGGTTCTTCTGATTCAAACAAAACAGACTGGCACCGGAACGCGTTACGTAAAACTGCTTCGTTACGTTACGCGTTACGGTGCCAGTCTGTATGGTTTCCTTTCTCTTACGCATGCGGCAGCAGTACGCATACTCCTCGTCTCTCACTCTAACCCACAGCACTAGCCGTATTTCGAAGAGACGCTTCCTTTTTCGTATACACGTTGTAACCTTCTTATTAAAACCTTATAAAATTAAAAAAATAACTATAATTTTCTCATCATCAACAGCCCCAAACTAGACTAGACTAGACAAGCCATAACTTACTGCTATACCGACTTATACTGATTTTTTCAAGTTAAACAATTTGAATATTGAACTCCACTAGATTAATTTAAGTTATAACTTCTGTAGAGCGTCTTGAGTTTTTGACGAGTGACTCTAGTGACGCATTCGTTTTTTTGTAGTAAAAAGTGATAGGTAAAGCGGGGCATGTATCTGAGTGTAAGCAACACGCCTGCCCATAATGACACAAAGCCATGAAGCTATTGGAACATGAAGAGTCCAAATCATTACCCGGCACTGTACAGCTCGTTGTCAGCAATTTATTGCTTTGCCTTGTAATATCTCTAATCACACGCCCTTCAAACCGGAATACAGTGATGTTTGCACATTACCGATTGGCGTTAGAACAACTGGCAAAGATCGCTCTTCCCCAGTCGAACTCTGCAAAGAGTCCACAAACATTTGATTATTGTTCTATTGAAACTATGATAATGTGTAACTTCATTTATGTTCCTTGTATTTGTGAATAAATAAATTTGAAATTTGAAATTATTACGAATACGTCCGCTCCCGCTACCGCTACACTTGTCGCTGCCTGTATGGCCACAACATAAGACTCTCGTTGAACATCATTATAGAACTTTATGAGACAAAAAGCGTCGCGATAGAGGCGACGTAGAAAGTAATTTAAGATTTCGCATCGTTATCTTTGTGACACGAGTACAAAAGTTTAGTTTTATAGAACAAAAGATTTCGAAAAAGTTCTCTTCGATACAATTACAGCAAACAGTTCTATACTGAACAATGTAGAGTTAATCATCGAGCGACATCGTTTCTTGGTTGATGTTCCAAACATTCGAACGAAGAGGTTTGACTCTATTTTTGTGATAAGAACGTCTAAGCTCTGGAATGCGTTGCCTTAGTGGGTTTTTACCGATGATTACAATCTTGGTGTCTTCAAATTGAGAATGAATCGTTTTTTTTCTAAGTAAGCACGCTCTATCGTAGACCGCATTGTCACTTAACATGCGGACATCGGAAGTGTAAATCTATAAAAGTTAAAAAATAAGACAAATATTTGGTAAAATCAAAAGTCAAAAGTGGCCTAAAAGCGCTTTAAATAATAAGGCCGCTAATTCCTCTACAAACTTACACTTTACTACATAATCTATGTATCTAGTATTCGCCCGGGTCTTCACATACGTACTTGGGAACTGTAGTATGTCTGGATCTTTGCGTTTCTTTGGGATGAAAAAAAAACGAAAAAGAAAGCTAAAAACACTAACAAGCTAACTAAAAAAACGATGAAAAAAAAAGCTAAAAACACTCAACTAATCCAAACTTCCATTCATCCAAACATTTAATTATCCAAGTGCATCTACAGCAGCTTGCCGCGGATTTCCCCCGCATAGTTCATGTTCCCGTTTTTTTCCAGAATAATTAGTAACCTGTGTGTTATTTTTTTTAATAATAATTTAGTCGCTCTACAGACTCCGGGGTCCGTGGCCTTTGTAATTTGGGTTCTTTATTTTTTTTAACATAGTTCGTGGATTAGGAGAAGAAGAGGAAAATAGGGAGGAGTTGGGAACATTTCAAACGCAATTCTAGTGCTAGTCCGATTTCGTTTGTTGAGCCGATCACTACCGGTTGGGATTCCGCTAGTTATAGACTCGACATCGTCATTTGCTGTTTTTACGCCGCTTACTTCCGGCTCAGACCCTCTACCACGGCCGCATTTTTGTCCCTCCTATGTGTTATTTTAGACCATAACCTGCAAATACCATAGCAAAGAACATAATTCCAAATTTTGATCCGATCAGCGGTTCTCACGTCATTAATCAGCAATTATCCGAACTTTGACATCTATACTAAAATTATGAAGCTGAAGAGTTTTTTTGTTTGAATGTGTCAATCACAGCAACTACTGGACCGATTTCAAAAATTCTTTCACCGTTGTATATCTACTTAATCTCTAAGTGCCATACACTCAGAAATTACAAGACTTAGAGATATAACATCTTAGACCTCTGGGCGACGAGCGCAGTGCAGTGCTAGGTAATGATTTGGACTCTTCATGTGCCAATGCACAATGCAAATGCGTGTCACTGTGCTGCTATGTGACAGGCATGTTGCTTACCATCAGGCACATGTCCTGATTGTTTCGTCACTCTTTATTTAAAAATAAATAAAACTCTACTTTTTATAAACCATGAACGAAGCCGAGGCGGACCGTCAGCTTATAATATTAGTAGGATTAGTGTTAAAGTTTTTTGTACGGAACCCTAAAAAGCAATCACAGAGATCCATAAGCGATATCACGGCTAAGTGTTTAATAGTTTTGTTTGTGTGAACCAACATCCAATCACTCATGACGATTTCAATTGTGTTTTAGAGTACAGTGCTACATGGAACCTGAAAACTGTTTTTAACTGATTTCAAAAAAGGAGGAACTTCTCATCTCAGCTTTACATACGGGACCCTTATAGATTCGTCATGTCTGTTTGTTTGTCCATCTGTATGTCACAGCCACTTTTCTCCGAAACTATAAGAACTATATTATTGAAACTTGGTAAGTGGATGTATACTGTGAACCGCATTAAAATTTTCATACAAATAAAAAGGAAAACTAAAAATTTTCCTATACTCAAATTCAAACTTCTTTTCAATCAAAACCATTCGTTACATACATTATCTATGGATAGGTCTTCAAAAATGATATTGAGGTTTCTAACATTTTTTTTTCTAAACTGAATAGTTTGCGCGAGAGACTCTTCCAAAGTGGTAAAATGTGTCCCCTCTGTAACTTCTAAAATAAAAGAATGACAAAACTTTAAAAAATGTATGATGTACATGCAAACTTCCGCCGAAAATTGATCTGAATCAAATCTAGAGTAAGCAGTTTTTTTCACAGATTATTAATTGTAGTTTTGAAAATTACTTTTCTTTAAAAAATGCGATTTACGTCTATTTTATAGCCTGTATGTATTCGTTGTTCAAACAGATCTGAATGATTGTAACGAATATTTTAATTTTTTAAACAATTTGTTTGTTTGTACGGCAATAATACATAACCGTTTAATAAGCGTAGATAGTTCAAGGATTCAACAACGTTGCAAACTTTTCTCACAAGGAGAGAATGAAGGCCATAACCCACCAAGCTGTTCCTGTGCCGATTAGAAAATGACACAAGACCACGAAAGATTCTAGAAACATGTCGATTCTCTCGCAATGTTTTACTTCGCGGATTTTAAGTTAGTGACAATCCACGCATGGCTTCAAAAAGCAAATGGTTTTCGTGAGATTCGAACTATGGGCTTCAGGTCGACAGCCGCCGTTCTTCCGACTAGACCAGCCGTTACGTTTTCGACATATTTACTGCCAAAAAACAACATTGATAACGAGCGGTTGAAATCACAGTTAAAAGAAAATAACTTTACAGAACCTTCGCAGCAATAGCTAAATTAGCATACAGCGGATTTTGTGCACAAAAAATCTCACTCGTGTATTTTGAATTGAAACGTTCAGATAACAGTCAACGTTTACATTAAAAAAACGTTTCTGAGTAATGGATACTCCATTAAAATGTCCGTTCCACGACCGTTAGGTTTTAATGCTTTTGCTGTTAACACTTGATATCACAAAAGGATCAAAGGGTTTTCACGTCAATGACACATTGTGATTCTTAAAAATATATCACATTAGCGTTCCGTTGCGGCTTCACCCGTGGTACAACCTACTAATACTATAAATGTCAATGTTTGTATATTTGGCTGTTTGTTGCATGTCATGTCATAACGTCTGAACGGAGCGGGCTGAAATTTAGACCATAGACATATAGATTACTTATAGTCTGGAAGACAACATAAGCTACGTTTTATCCCGAAAAATAAAGGGAACGAGAACTACGCGGGTAAAACCGCGAAGCGCTGCTAGTTATATTATATAGGACTCAAGAATCACGTACACGTCCAACGGTCAAAGAACTTTTAGATCTCTGCAGTAGTTCCTGTGATTACCGCGTTCAAACAAATGAACTCTTCAGCGTTGTGATATTAGTATCGATACTAATATTATAAAGCTGAAGAGTTTGTTTGTTTGTTTGAACGCTAGGATCTCGGGATCTTTCTATTGGATAGTCCATTTATTGAGGAAGGCTATAGGCTATAGAAAATAACGCTACTATTAACAGAAGCGGAGCATGAATCAAGAATGTAACAAAATCGGGAAAAAAATATTCCTTTTTGAGAGCTTTCGTACGTTTCGTGCTTTGACATGACACATGACAGCATGTGTCTAAGATTGCGTCTTGAATATCACAGATTACATACCTCTTGAACATAAAACCTTTTTGCTAATCTCTGAGTTGGTACGACCAATTTCCGACAAGTGGCGTAGCAGGTAGCTGAAGAGGTGTTTTGTTTGATAGCGAAATTCTCAGGAATGACTGAACCGATTTCTAAATTTTTTTCACCGTTGGATATGTGCGGGATCTCGATGAGTGCTATATATTGTACCACGGGGCGAAGCCGGGGCGGACACCTAGTTACTTATATAAATACAATAGTTGGATGTGCCCGTATTTATACGTGCCATTGAATTCTGAAAGCAAACAAAACGCCTGTAACTTAGACCAGCCGTAACTTAAAGAGCCGTAACTTACATACTTGGTGTTAGCATAACTAGCAAAGTTATGGTACTTCCCCTACTTCTTGAAGTTGGAAAAATTCACGATCAGTCTATTATACATTGATGATGATATTGTACATTGATGTTATTAATGACGCCTATGCGTATTCACGCATTGCCGCGTAAGCTTCCAGAAATTACCATAGTTTTCATTATTATTAGCTCCGAGCGAGTTTCATTTCCCATAGTTACTATGGCCCGATAATGCGCCGGTTAAATTTCACAGTCTGCTCACTCGAGAATTGTGGGCCGGAGTCAAGATGTTACGAGGGGGAAAAACGTAAAGTAGCATAAATGTTTCATTCATAGTTATTGCCATAATAGTATTATATTATTCTTAGCTTTTTTTGAAAACTAAAATGTAATTTTAAATACATCGGAGAAGCCTTTAATAGTAGGGGAGGCCAAAAGGGATTTCGGGATTTACTTCAGCGCCGCAGATTAATATACAGTTGGAAACCTTGTACCCGGTAAAGTACCTCAACCAAATATTATCCCCACCATATATGTACAAGGCCCATTAGGAAAAAAAAAGATTTAGATCATCAGTTATCAGTCAGTCAGTCAGTTGAGTACGTCAGATTAAGGTAGGGTGAGTTAGTTACATGCTAAGAAGTATATATTCCACTAATCTGTCAATTCGAGAGTGAAGAAAAGAAAGTGAAGGGCTGCAAAGTTATTAAAAAAGTCATCTCTACATTCTCGATCGTGTTTATTTAATTTCAAAGAAAATAATTCAAGAATAACGAAAAATATAATATCTAAGGATTCTACAAGCCAAAATAACAAAAATTCGTCGCTAATAAGCTCATAAAGCTGATTTTTCATGTTTGAAATTCTATAACCACGCCCCCCACAAATGAAAAGGATTATTTAACCTTTTTTATTCTTATTACCTAAGATTTGTAATCCAATAGATCTCTATGTCGCTCGAGTAACTCCCTGCTTTGTATCGTTGGCTCCCCTACCATAAGCATTAAGATACTGCAGAACTTGTACTAGTTTTGATGCGATGGGTTCAAATATATTATGTATAATTTTTTTAGACAAATCAAAAATATGTTTTAAATTTTTAAACGAATTTCTTCAACATATGGGAGAAGCCATTTAGCACTAAGATACTGCAGAACCAGTACCAGTTTTGATGTGAATAGTTCAAAATATATTGTGCATCATCTTTTGTAGGAGACATTAATAATTTGTTTCGGGATAGATTAGCGGATGTTAAAATAATATTCGTTAAAAGAGGTGCAGTCCCCGCTCGAAAATACAACAGTGACGTTTGGCTTGGAAGTTGCTTGTTATAACAACTGATTTATTTTACTGTTTAACAAACTAGAAAAACATGTAAACCTCCTTGCAATTTGGTATACGATACTCGTAAACTGTGTGTGTGTGTGCATCCGTCACACACGCAGCGTGCCATGCATGCGTCCGTGAGTGCGCGCGTGCCCCAAGTGCGTCGCGTCCTAGATTCAGCCCTGCTTGTATACGCTATCAGGCAACCAATGGCGAGCAGAGAACTGTGTTAATTGATCGCATTATAACGTCAAGCCGTGATTGAGCCTGCACTGATATAACGTGGGCTGGTGGCTTTTCCTGCATTAATACTGCCCCTTTACTTTGCTACCGGTTGTCACTCGTTGAGAACATTTTCCAGGACTTTAACACTGTCATAGTATCATCATAGTTGTAGTGGTAGGACTCTTTGCAGTACCCGCCTGGAAGTACTATACTTTTGCCAGTTATTCTACCGCGAAGCAGTAATGTGAAAACATCACTGAGTTCCGGTTTGAAGGGCACTGTTTCTAGTGGAATTACAGGACATACAGGCACAACATCATATCTCTGGGTAATGAGAGCAGAGCTGTGTTAGGTAATGATCTGAACTCTTTATGTTCCAATACTGTTGTTATGGACAGGAATGTTGCTTACCATCATCACATGAACTGTTCGTCTCGTCACCCTTTAATAAAAAAACATCATCTCCACTTATCTCATTCGGTAAATTAGTCTTAGTAGATACGAGTAATAGAGGTCATATTCCGAGAGATTGCAGCAAATTTTGGGTAGGTATTTAAGACAAGTTGTAAACTTGACACTTAGCGCTCCTAATATAGGTACCCCAACACGGAGTTGTAGACCTGGCTGATGAGTACCGGGGCAAAATTAATGTCTCAATTTAGTAAGAAATCATCTGTCTTTTGAAAATAAACAATTAATAAAAATAAATGAAATGCCCAATTAAGACTTTAAATTGCTTCAAATACACTTTTTATATTTTTTGCCATACATTTTTTGTACGCGTCGAAAATTGTTAAAAACTTCAACTAAATTGCCTTGCTAATTATTTCAATCTTTTAACATTACATACAAATTTTAAACATATTGCATATCCACATTTTAAAAATATTTATTGAACAAAAAAAGAAAATATATTATGAAAAATGTATGGATGAATTTTGCCCACTACACGTAGTAACTATTTTCTCATCTGTGCTGCTTCTCTCCAGCCAGGTTTGTTTTGCGGTATAATCATCGAGCAACTCGATCTTCCGCGCAAGCACGGAAGGCTTAGAAGGGAGCCTTAGCTAAAACATATTGTTCAAATTTTTCTGTCATTTCTAGCGGGAGGGGAAAGTTGCACACTAGCGCAAAGCCGCACTATTACATCCAAAACATACCTGTACCGATCCATTGCCGTATCATACTTACAAATCATACTCACACAGCCAAATCACTAACACATCAAAAATAAAGCACCATTCACAAATCTAGCCCCGCCCTCAGCCACAGTATATTATCAAACTCCATGGTCAACGCGGACTTGTACTTTGACAGAGGGGAAACGCTGTGTATGCCTACTCCCTTCCGTGTTGCTCGCTGGGTATAATAGGAGAGATATGTGACAAGTTTTCTGCATGCCTCAAATACCTACCCAAAATTGACTGTCAGCTCTCGGAATATGGCCACAACCAAACTAAATACTCGTATGTTCTACCAAACTAACCTGTACTTACCGACTACATCAACGCACAAACTCGACGCATTCTGAATGCTTACTATCATCGATATAAACCACTAGATGTGCCCTCCCAAACTTCAAGCGCACGGAATTATGTCATCGTTGAGAAGAGCGAGCTCACTCTTTCCGGTCTAGTCGGTTGGAGGAAACGGTGACTGCCGGACGATTTTACCTATCACCATTCGTCGTCAACAACCAAAATAAGTAGAACCACAGCATATCTAGCCCCTAGCAATTCTAGTGATCAAGTAGATTGGTTGTATGTAAACCACTTACGCTACACACAGAGTCGCAGTTTATTACCAATTTCAAGGTACTCAGGGCACATCCATTGGTTTATATCGATGCTTATACTTACCGTACCCAACGGGTATTATATCTCAAAATATATTTTCACAGTAAATACAGACACAAATCGGGAGCGTTTGCTCGTTACAGCACGACCAACTTACCAGTATAAAGTAGCGATGGCGACACTATCGAAAAGTACCAGTAGCCACCTAGAATAATTAGACTACTTTTGTGTTCTTTAACACTCGTATTTCAGTAGCTTCACTATTGACCGTTGTACAGATAAGTTGGTGGCAATGTATGTTGCGTTCGCGTCGGTAATGAGATTCCGATGATGTCATAATTACCTATCGTGTTTTTTAACATGTTTTTGACCCCAATAAAATTATTTATTATTTATCCATTATTATGTTGTAAAATGTTGATTGCTTTTAATGTTCTTGGTATTTTTTTAAGCGATCTCAAAAAAGGAACTCTTCAGTTCGGTTATTTTGTATGCAATATGAATACGCGATAATCCTGCCAACAATTGTAAATTAATCTTGATGATTATTTTTTTTGTTTGGTAGATCATACTTTAGAAATAGCTCCATATACGTTTTAGCGAAGTCAGTGATGTCGATTTTGATATTTCAATTAAATTGTCAAAATGTCATAGAGTCTACCTCACATTAGGCGTGCAGATTAATTAATATATATATATATATATATATATTTACATCCTACAATACTTTTGGCGTCATGCACGTCGTGCATCATTACGACGTCCTCCGGTTCCTCTTGCTTATTTTAACATCTCTTAATGAATATTGCTTAGTTTTTCGATTGCCAGCTCCGTGGGATACATCGTTTTCTGATAATTTTATTTTTCGCGATATTCCTCTTACGTTCGTGCCGCAACATTTTTGAACCCCGAACCATGGTCATTAATTATAAACGTCCTGGATATATTGATCTTGATTTACCAATGGCGTCGACTATTTAGCGTCTGCATAGGATGAACGGCATTTGTGAGTGCGACGTTGTCAGCTAGTTTAGATTTACTTTCTTTTCTTTTACTTCAATTTCGTAAGATCTATAGTTATACGGATGCCCGATATTTTATATTCTTTATTATTATCTATCTACAAATTTATTCTCACAATATTAAGGTATTGAAATTGTTATAAGGCGTCTTGTTGTGAACGATCACAGATGAATGAATTGTGATTTTGACAAAGTTTAGTAATAAACAATTACTCAATAAGATAAAAAAAATTAAGCTCCTATTTATGAGATTTTTACACCAATAATCGCAGGTATTATCTAGAATAACAAGCATAAATGTACAGATGTACATGTTTGTTTAGTCATATTTTTTTAGCTTTGCTTAGTTTGGGGTCAGATGGTGTTGTGTGTGAATTGTCCACCAATATTTATTTATTTATTTTTTATTAATTTAAGACAAGTAGGTTTTTTTTAAATAAAGAGTGACGAGACAATCAGGACATGTGTCTGATGGTAAGCAACATGCCTGACACATAACAGCACAGTGACACGCAGCTATTGGAACATGAAGAGTCCAAATCATTACCTAGCACTGCACTGCGCTCGTCACCCAGAGATCTAAGATCTTATATCTCTAAGCCCTGTAATTTCTCTGGAAACATTGCCCTTCAAACCGGAACACAGTAATGTTTGCACATTACTGCTTGGCGGTAGAATAACTGGCAAAGGTGTGGTACTTCCCCAGGCGGACTCTGCCAAGAGTCCTACCACTACAACAGGTACGTAATAACCTCATTTGTGGATCAACACAAATGTAAATAAGATAAAATCGGGATTGTATCCTGACATGGACTGAACCAATATTATATACAGACGTCCAATGTAATATACGGACGTCCAATATGATATACGGACGTCCAATATCTATATACGGACGCCTAATAGTTATATACGGATGTTCAATAGCCTGGCCATTTTAATTATAAAAATACGGCGCTATGTGAAGCAGTTATGTTTGGCAACAAGCTACTGTATGGTAGAAATACTGCTGCCAATCGTGTTGCGCCATACTGGATTATTAACATTTGTGTCCACACATTTATCCCTAGTAGAAACAAACGGGTGCTAAGTTTCTGAGAGCGGGTGGAAAACGGTAACTTAAAGTCCTTCAGGAGCTGTTCTACTCCGTCATACTTGACGGTAATACGCCAGAAGCGTGGAGCTGAAGTGTGGTGGTGCTCTTCTACAAAAAAGGTGACATCACTTTGTTGAAGAAATACATACCCATCTCACTTCCGAGCCACGTTTATAAGTAATCACGAATTGTCTCGCACGCAGGTTTGACGACTTCCAGCCACCCAAATAAGCCGGTTTCAAAAATATTGGTAGACACTTCACCCACAACACCATCTCACCCCAAACAAAGCAAAGCTTGTACTATGGCGGCCAGATAGCTGATATAATACTTATAAAATTTACTTACTTATAAAATACTATAGTACGAGTACCACAGACCATATCCATACACTTCGGCAGATTATACAGAAAACCGACGAGTATAATCGGCTACTATGTATAGCGTAGATATATCGAAGTGTTGAAGTGTTTATCCAACAAAGCCACCATGTCTATCCGTCTTCAGGACCAATGCACAAATCCGATCCAAATGCAAAAAGGGGAGACAGGGAGACGTTATCTCTCCGAAACTGTTCACCTCTGCATTGGAGGATATTTTTAAGCTTTTAAACTACAACGGATATGGTATCAACATTAATGGCAAATACATCACCCACCTTCGATTTGCCGACGATATAGTCATTATGACTTTGGCTCAGTGCTCAGAAACTGGTCCATATTTGAAACGGCAGTATCGAAAGTGGCGACCATTACGCTTATCTAGGTCAGATGATCCAGTTAGGCAGATCAAACTTTGACAAGGAGGACAGCCGACGAATCCAACTCGGATGGGCAGTGTTTGGCATCACATCTTCTCGCCAGAAATATCACAAACTCTCATGGCGAAAGTTTACAATTAGTGTGTGTTACCAGCGATGATATATGGTACTGAGACGTGGTCGCCAACTATTGCATATTGGCATGATATGCAAACTCAAAGTTGAGCAACGGGCAAAGGAGAGAGCTATGCTTGGAATTTCACTGCGTGATAAAACCCGCAACTAGGAAATCCGCAGAAAAATGAAGGTCATCGTCATAGCTTTTAAAATTAGCAAGTTGAAATGGCAATGGGCAGGCTGCAGATAATGATGTATAGCGTATATGGGCTATGAGAAAGCCTTCGATTTCATCGAAACCTAGGCAGTGCTTCAGTTTTTCCAGCGTTGAAGTGTATAACAGCAAAACCACAATGTCTGTCCGATTACAGGATCAGTGCACAAAACATATCTATATATAAAGAGGTCCAGCGAAGGATCCAACTCGGATGGGCAGCGTTCGGGAAACTTCGGCCCATCTTTGAGTCCAAAATACCCCAATTCCTAAAGACAAAAGTATTTAAGTAGTGCTTTTTGCCCGTGATGGCTTATGGAACTGAGACGTGATCCTTAACTGTAGGCCTCAACACGAAACTCAAAGTTACACAGCGAGCTTTGGAGAGAGCTATGTTTAGAGTCTCTCTACGCGACAGAATCCGTAATGAGGATGTTCGCAAAAGAACGAAGTGGCCGACATAGCTCAGAATAAGAAAGCTGAAGTGGCAATGGGCAGGCCACATCGCTCGCAGAACTGACAACCGATGGGGAAGAAAGGTTCGACCACGAACCGAAAGACGCAGTGTTGGACGGACTCCCACTATTTGGACAGATGACCTCACAAAGGTCGCTGGAAACCGCTGGTTGCAGGTTGCGCAGGACCGTTTGTTGTGGAAATCTAGAGGGGAGGGCTATGTTCATCAGTGGACGTCTTGCGGCTGATGATGATGAGAGATGACGAGGGACAAATGGGAATTACTGGCAGTATGAAGAAATATTTTTAAACAACTTCTCTTGACGTCCCCGGTGGGAAAATATCTCACTAGATTTGAATTGGACATCCATATATAGCAATTGGACGTCCGTATACAGCTATTGAGCGTCCGTTTATAGCAATTGGACGTCCGTATATAGCTATTGAGCGTCCGTATATAGTAATTCGACGTCCGTATATAGCTATTGAGCGTCCGTATAATATAGTAATTGAACGTCCGTATGTAGCTATTGAGCGTCCGTATATAGCAATTGGACGTCCGTATATAGCTATTGAGCGTCCGTATATTTCTTCTCTTTATCGTCGACGCTCAATTTTAGCACGTATATTGAGTCTAAGGCTAAATTAGCCACCAATGATACCATTCAGATAGACATACAGATTCAATTCTGAACAGTTGCTCACGTTAAATAAAGCACAGATACGCTCCTGTATGGAGTACTGTTCGCACCTTTGGGATGGATCGGCTAAGCATCAGCTGGAGACTTTGGAATCGATTGAGAGACGTGCCGAAAGGCTCATAGGTAATGACACTCTTGTGCGTAAAAGAATCCAAAGTCTTGATCATTGCCGCAAAATTGCTAGCTTATCGGTTTTATACCGGTTATACTTCGGAAAGTGTGCAATTGATCTACATGATCTAATACCATCTTGTCCTTTTTTTCTATCAGACTTCTCGTATCTCAAAAAAGCGACATCGTTCCATGGTTGATGTTCCGAAAACACAAACGAAGAGATTTGACTCCAAGTTTGTGACAAGAACGTCTAGGTTGTGGAATGCGTTGCCTCAGTGGGTTTTCCCTTATAGTTACAATATTGGTGTCTTCAAATCGAGAGTGAATCGTTTTCTTCTAGGTAAGCACGCTCCATTGTAGATTGCATCGTCACTTAACATCAGGCGAGATGGTGGTCAAGTGCAAACCTATTAAATAATCAAAAAAATGGCAATTGGACGTCCGTATATAGCTATTGAGCGTCCGTATATGATATTATTTTTCTTCTCCGAAGTCCTCGATAATTCATCTTCTATCTACATCTAATACATTCCAATAACACATCATTTATTTTTTGCAACTTTTTGAAAGTTTAAATGAAGTCGGACTTCTAATAATACGCAACGCGTACAACGCCACCTACGGCGAATATTATTTTTGATTTCAGTCCTTGATAAATATTATGTGATCTATTGTTGCGAGCTGGCAACGTCGCAGTTGCGGACGCCAAATACGCGGATCCATAGTCAGGAAATCTCCGAGTTATACGGCTGTGAATATACGCGCGACAGCAGCGCCTCACCTGCGCTGAGATTTCGTCGCGAACTTTTTAATATATTATTGAATCCATTTTAGAGTTTTTTTGGCTTCTATCGATATTTGTCCTACGGCTAGTCAGGACCGATAGGACGTAAATGGCAATGGTTATAAAAGTGGCGTCCATTATGCGGACGCCAAAAGCAGGTGGACGCCAGTTTAAATGCACTTTTTTCCTTCAGAGGACGGTTAATTGTTTGAGGATGTAAATATATATATATATATATATATATATATATATATATATATATATATATATATATATATATATATATATATATATATATATATATATATATTTACATCCTACAATATTTTTGGCGTCATGCACGTCGTGCATCATTACGACGTCCTCCGGTTCCTCTTGCTTATTTTAACATCTCTTAATGAATATTGCTTAGTTTTTCGATTGCCAGCTCCGTGGGATACATCGTTTTCTGATAATTTTATTTTTCGCGATATTCCTCTTACGTTCGTGCCGCAACATTTTTGAACCCCGAACCATGGTCATTAATTATAAGCGTCCTGGATATATTAATCTTGATTTACCAATGCCATCGACTATTTAGCGTCTGCATAGGATGAACGGCATTTGTGAGTGCGACGTTGCCAGCTAGTTTAGATTTACTTTCTCTTTCTTTTACTTCAATTTCGTAAGATCTATAGTTATGCGGATGCCCGATATTTTATATTCTTTATTATTATCTATCTACAAATTTATTCTCACAATATTAAGGTATTGAAATTGTTATAAGGCGTCTTGTTGTGAACGATCACAGATGAATGAATTGTATGATAAATGTATGTCACACTTCCACGTAAGTGTCCATTTGTTACTAATTAGTAACAATGGATTTTGACAAAGTTTAGTAAACAATTACTTAATAAGATAAAAAAAAATTAAGCTCCTATTTATGAGATTTTTACACCAATAATCGCAGGTAGTATTTAGAATAACAAGCATAAATGTAGATGTACATGTTTGTTTAGTCATATTTTTTTAGCTTTGCTTAGTTTGGGGTCAGATGGTGTTTTGTGTGAATTGTCCACCAATATTAATTAATTTATTTTTTATTAATTTAAGACAAGTAGGTACGTAATAACCTCATTTGTGGATCAACACAAATGTAAATAAGATAAAATCGGGATTGTATCCTGCCATGGACTGAACCAATATTATATATAGACGTCACATGTAATATACGGACGTCCAATATGATATACGGACGTCCAATATCTATATACGGACGCCTAATAGTTATATACGGATGTTCAATAGCCTGGCCACTTTAATTATAAAAATACGGCGCTATGTGAAGCAGTTATGTTTGGCAACGAGCTACTGTATGGTATAAATACTGCTGCTAATCGTGTTGGGCCATACTGGATTATTCCCATTTGTCTCCACACATTTATCCCTAGTAAAAACAAACGGGTGCTGAGTTTCTGAGAGCGGGTGGAAAACGGTTACTTAAAGTCCTTCAGAAGCTGTTCTACTCCGTCATACTTGACAGTAACACGCCAGAAGCGTGGAGCTGAAGTGTGGTGGTGCTCTTCACAAAAAGGTGACATCACTTTGTTGAAGAAATACATCTCACTTCTGAGCCTGTTTATAAGTAATCACGAATCGTCTCGCACGTAGGTTTGACGACTTTCAGCCACCCAAACAAGCCGGTTTCCAAAAATATTGGTAGACACCACCCACAACACCATCTGACCCCAAACTAAGCAAAGCTTGTACTATGGCGGCCAGATAGCTGATATAATACTTGTAAAATTTACTTACTTATAAAATACTATAGTACGAGTACCACAGACCATATCCATACACTTCAGCAGATTATACAGAAAACCCACGAGTATAATCGGCTACTATGTATAGCGTAGGTATATCGAAGTGTTGAAGTGTTTATACAACAAAGCCACCATGTCTATCCGTCTTCAGGACCAATGCACAAATCCGATCCAAATGTAAAAGGGGAGACAGGGAGACGTTATCTCTCGAAACTGTTCACCATTGGAGGATATTTTAAGTTATTAAACTAGAATGGATCCATATCCATTCTAAGGTGGGAGGTGGGTGATGTATTTGCCATTAATGTTGATACCATTATCAACATTAATGGCAAATACATCACCCACCTTCGATTTGCCGACGAAATAGTCATTATGACTTTGGCTCAGAGTCAGCTCAGAGTGCTCAGAGACCTCAATACTGTCTCTCAACAGGTAGGGCTAAAATGAACATGGGTAAGACACAAATTATGTCAAATGCCCATGTTGCAACCATACCGGTCCATGTTTGAAACGGCAGTATCGAAAGTGGCGACCATTACGCTTATCTAGGTCAGATGATCCAGTTAGGCAGATCAAACTTTGACAAAGAGGTCAACCGACGAATCCCACTCGGATGGGCAGTGTTTGGCATCACATCTTCTCGCCAGAAATATCACAAACTCTCATGGCGAAAGTTTACAATCAGTGTGTGTTACCAGAGATGATATATGGTACTGAGACGTGGTCACCAACTATTGCATATTGGCATGATATGCAAACTCAAAGTTGCGCAACGGGCAATGGAGAGAGCTATGCTTGGAATTTCACTGCGTGACAAAAACCGCAACGAGGAAATCCGCAGAAGAGCGAAGGTCATCATCATAGCTTTTAAAATTAGCAAGTTGAAGTGGCAATGGGCAGGCTGCAGATAATGATGTATAGCGTATATGGGCTATGAGAAAGCCTTCGATTTCATCGAACCCTGGGCAGTGCTTCAGTTTTTCCAGCGTTGAAGTGTATAACAGTAAAGCCACAATGTCTGTCCGATTACAGGATCAGTGCACAAAACATATCCAGCTACAGAAAGGCGTGAGGCAGGGAGATGTTATATCTCCGAAACTGTTCACACCTGTACCGGTTATTGTTGGCAATACAACACTCGATGTTATTGGCGAATACGTTTACCTAGGTCAAAAGATCTAAATAGGTAGATCCAACTTCGACAAAGAGGTCCAGCGAAGGATCCAACTCGGATGGGCAGCGTTCGCGAAACTTCGGCCCATCTTTGAGTCCAAAATACCCTAATTTCTAAAGACAAAAGTATTTAAGTAGTGCTTGTTGCCCGTGATGGCTTGTGGAACTTGAGAGACGTGGTCCTTAACTGTGGGCCTCAACACAAAGTTCAAAGTTACACAGCGAGCTTTGTAGAGATCTATGTTTAGAGTCTCTACGCGACATAATCCGTAATGAGGATGTTTGCAAAAGAACGAAAGTGGCCGACATAGCTCAGAATAAGAAAGCTGAAGTGGCAATGGGCTGGCTACATCGCTCGAAAACTGACAACCAATGGGGAAGAAAGTTTCTCGAGTGGCGACCACGAACCGGAAGACGCAGTGTTGGACGGACTCCACTATATGGACAGATGACCTCACAAAGGTCGCTGGAAACCGCTGGTTGCAGGTTGCGCAGGACCGTTTGTTGTGGAAATCTAGGGGAAGGCCTATATTTAGCAATGGACGTCTTGCAGCTGATGATGATGAGAGATGACGAGGGACAAATGGGAATTAGGTACTGGCAGTATGAAGAAATATTTTTAAACAACTTCTCTTGACGTCCCCGGTGGAAAATATCTCACTGGATTTGAATTGGACATCCATATATAGCAAATGGACGTCCGTATACAGCTATTGAGCGTCCGTTTATAGCAATTGGACGTCCGTATATAGCTATTGAGCGTCCGTATATAGTAATTCGACATCCGTATATAGCTATTGAGCGTCCGTATATAGTAATTCGACGTCCGTATATAGTAATTCGACGTCCGTATATAGCTATTGAACGTCCGTATATATCTATTGAGCGTCCGTATACAGCAATTGGACGTCCGTATATAGCTATTGAGCGTCCGTATATTTCTTCTCTTTATCGTCGACGCGCAATTTTAGTAAACGTATATTGAGTCTCCGGCTAAATTAGCCACCAAAAACTAGGTATTATCTCAAAGATGCGAAGATACCATTCAGATAGACATACAGATTAAATTCTGAACAGTTGCTCACGTTAAATAAAGCACAGATTCGCTCCTCTATGGAGTACTGTTCGCACCTTTGGGATGTATCGGCTAAGCATCAGCTGGAGACTTTGGAATCGATTGAGAGACGTGCCGAAAGGCTCATAGGCAATGACATTCTTGTGCGTAAAAGAATCCAAAGTCTTGATCATCGCCGCAAAATTGCTAGCTTATCGGTTTTATACCGGTTATACTTCGGAGAATGTGCAATTGATCTACATGATCTAATACCATCTTGTCCTTTTTTCTATCAGACTCCTCGTATCTCAAAAAAGCGACATCGTTCCATGGTTGATGTTCCGAAAACACCAACGAAGAGATTTGACTCCAAGTTTGTGACAAGAACGTCTAGGTTGTGGAATGCGTTGCCTCAGTGGGTTTTCCCTTACGGTTACAATACTGGTGTCTTCAAATCGAGAGTGAATCGTTTTCTTCTAGGTAAACACGCTCCATTGTAGATTGCATCGTCACTTAACATCAGGCGAGATGGTGGTCAAGTGCAATCCTATTAAATAATAAAAAATGGCAATTGGACGTCCGAATATAGCTATTGAGCGTCCGTATATGATATTATTTTTCTTCTCCGAAGTCCTCGATAATTCATCTTCTATCTACATCTAATACATTCCAATAACACATCATTTATTTTTTGCAACTTTTTTGAAAGTGTAAATAAAGTCGGACTTCTAATAATACGCAACGCGTACAACGCCACCTACGGTGCATATTATTTTTTTGATTTCAGTCCGTGATAAATATTATTTGATCTATTGTTGCGAGCTGGCAACGTCGCAGTTGCGGACGCCAAATACGCGGATCCATAGTCAGGAAATCTCCGAGTTATACGGCTGTGAATATACGCGCGACAGCAGCGCCTCACCTGCGCTGAGATTTCGTCACGAACTTTTTAATATATAATTGAATCCATTTTAGAGTTTTTTTGGCTTCTATCGATATTTGTCCTACGGCTAGTCAGGACCGATAGGACGTAAATGGCAATGGCTATAAAAGTGGCGTCCAGTATGCGGACGCCAAAAGCAGGTGGACGTCAGTTTAAATGCACTTTTTTCTTCAGAGGACGGCTAATTGTTATAAGGATGTAAATATATATATATATATATATATATATATATTACCGTGATATTGTACAAGAGGTATACTAAAATCAATATTACCAATATTCATAAAAATATAATACGAGTGTTACCAGTACGACGTATCCGTAAAATATCCTACCCTATGTCACATTCGTACAGTAGCTTTAGTTGCTTTTACAAAAAATATAATTAATTTTAGTAAAATATTTGGGTTTAGTAATTATAAAACATACATTTTGGAGCAAAATGGGTTTGGTATTATGTTATTATAATATACAGCTGCCAGCTGCCATAGGTTAATTATAAAAAGAAGCTCCGAAAGCACAGTACGCTCTTGTGCTCGGTGACGCTTCCATGCCTAGTGGGACTAGCTGGACTCAAGAGTGTACTACTTAGGGACCACCAATACAAGTGTGCTTCGCCACGCGGACGCGCTTGTATTCTATGTTACGAAATGTCCCGACATAGTTTTAGTTGTATATTCAAAATTATCAAAT
Organism: Ectropis grisescens; assembly: GCA_017562165.1. NCBI lineage: Eukaryota > Metazoa > Arthropoda > Insecta > Lepidoptera > Geometridae > Ectropis > Ectropis grisescens. The sequence goes on along the minus strand of CM029794.1, from coordinate 12,758,408 downwards.
CTCTTCCAAAGTTAATTTCTCAATTGTAAAAAAGTCAAATAAACTTCGTTTTTCGAAAATCATCAATCGTCTTTTTTAACCTCCGACCAAAAAAGGAGTGTTATAAGTTTGACGTCGATGTCTGTCTGTCTGTGTGTCTGTCTGTGGCACCGTAGAGCTCAAACGGGTGGGCCGATTTCAATGCGGTTTTTTTTATTTGAAGGTTTTTTTATTTGGTTAACACCCGTGCGGGTGTTCTTAGCTATGTTTGGTTAATATTGATTCAAGATGGCCACCTCCACAAAATGGCGGACAAAATATTTCTTCACAACCTACCTCAATATGGGTATCAAATGAAAGGGCTTAATTAGTAGAATACTATACACTATAACAAATTTGAAATCCAAGATGGCCGCCACCACAAAATGGTGAATAATATATTTTTTTTTACTATTACCTCAATATGGGTATCAAACGAAAGGGCTTGACTAGCAGAATACTTTGCACTATGACAAATTTCAAATCCAAGATGGCCGCTACTACAAAATGGCGAAACACATTTTTTTCACAACTTTCTTAATATGGGTATCAAATGAAAGGGCTTGACTAGTAGAATGTTGTACAGATAACAAATCCGAGGTAGTCGGGGGTTAATCAAAATTTTTAATTTTGTTCTTGTCTTCAATCTTTTTAACTGACACCTCCATCTTCTTACATTACCTAATTTTTTTCAAGCCCCGTAGGTACTACAAAAACATTATACCAAATTTTCGTAAACAGGGCTTGAAAAGTTTTCACTACGAAATCTGTACTAATATTATAAAGAGTTTATTTCTTTTGACGCACTGGTCTCAGGAGCTACTGGACCGATTAAAAAAAAATCACGTTATTAATTCAGGTGTACGTGAACATTGAGTATTGTATTTGGCTATATTTTACGTGTTCCACGACCAAAGCCGGATCGGATCGCTAGTCCTACTAATACTATAATTGTCGATGTATGAATGTTTGTTGCTCAATCACGTCATAACGTTTGAACGAATCGGGTTGAAATTTGAAATACAGGTAGATTATAGTCTGGAAGAACACATCGGTATCTTCTAGGTAAACACGCTCCATCGTAGACTGCATCGTCGCTTAACATCAGGTGAGATGGCGGTCAAGTGTTAACCTATAAAAGATAAAAAAAAATAGACTACAAGTAAATTTTATTCAGCAAATATACAGGAACGGGAGTTACGCGTAAAGTACTACTAGTATGATAATAAACTGAAGAAGGTTTTTTTTAAACTTTTATAGGTTTACACTTGACCGCCATCTCGCCTGATGTTAAGCGACGATGCGGTCTACGATGGAGCGTGTCTACCTAGAAGAAATCGATTCACTCTCCATTTGAAGACACCAAGATTATAACTATCGGGAAAAACTTACTCGGGCAACTCATTCCACAGCTTAGACCTTCTTATCACAAACGTAGAGTCAAATCTCTTCGTCCGTGTCTTTGGAATATACACCATGAAAATCCACCATGAAACGGTGCCGCTTCTAAGGTAATAAGTTTTCGGTGACAAAAACACTTCTAATACATAGAAAAGTCTCTTCAATCTGCAGTCAGTGCACGTAACATTTTACAGCCAATTAAATACTGTCATTACTCGCCAGAAGAAGTGTCACGGCGTTAAATTAACTCCAGCACCCTCTAACGTCCCATTTTTACTGACACTGGTAGCAGTCGTAAATGCGAAGTTGATGTAAAAACTTGTCATACTGCGGAACTGGGCGACAAAATACCCTTCGCGGTACCCCTAGGCCATATAACGTTCCAATAGCTGCGTGTCACTGTTATGCGGCAGGCTTGTTGCTTACCATCAGGCACATGTCCTGCTCGTCTCGTCACTTCTTATTAAAAAAAATTATAAGTGAAGATTAATGGATAATTAAATTTTCTTTAAAAAAACATCATTATTCGACTTTATTTCAAAGTTAAGCTCTAACACTCGACAATGTTTTTGTGTTATTTCCGATAACGTCGTCGAGATAAAAGTAAGCAAACTTTAGTTTCTTTATATTGACATTACCAAAAAAAAAAAAACATTTAAATCGAAACGCAATACATATAGCCGAGATCAAGACCGTGCGAGAAGTACGGGGGTGTGTTTCAATTAGTCATACACCTAGATTTTGGGATCAGCCCAGGGAGTTCAGAGTTGCAGCATAATTCCTATCTCCTCCAAGACTGCCGTTCTTCTTCTTCTTCGTTCCAAAAAATACCGTTATAAAACTGAGTGACTTGCCTCGTGGCTTAGTGGGTACTCTGTCTGCGAAGCCAAGGGTCGTGGGTTCGATTCCCGCCCGATGTTCGTGGGTTCGATTTTGAGTTCATCACACAAACATTTGCACTGTGTCTGGGTGTTTCTATTTATAATAAGTATGTGTTTAAAACTATATAAGTATTATATCGGCTATCTGGCCGCCATAGTACAAGCTTTGATTAGCTTGGGGTCAGGTGGTGTTGTGTGTGAATTGTCCACCAATATTTATTTATTTATAAAAATCTAAGGCTAACGACCATCGCCATTTATTAATATAACGGCTTGGATGTACCTAGCCTTGATTCTATTTTATCTTAGTATACGGGTCGTTAACATCATACCCTAGCGTTATCCTACTAATATAAAAAAATGACAATATTTGGATGTTTGTTGCTCAATAACGTCGTAATGTATGAACGGATCGGGCTGAAATTTGGAACACAATTAGAGTATAGTCTGGAAGAACTACTTTCTATCTCCGGATAATAACGGGAACAACTGTGAGGGTAAAACCGCGGGGGCGATGCTAGTATCTATTTATAAACATATAACGCGTTATTTTTAAATAAAGCAATTAAAAATAAAGTGACGAGACGAGCAGGACATGTACCTGATGGTAAGGGACATGCCTTCCACATAACATCACAGTGACACGCAACTATTGGAACATGAAGCGGACAAATCATTACCTAGCACTGCACAGCGCTCGTCACCCAGAGATCTAAGATGTTATATCTCTAAACCCTGTAATTTATCTGGAAACATTGCCCTGCAAACCGGAACACGGTAACGTTTGCACATTACTGCTTGGCGGTAGACTAGCTGGTAAAAGTGTGGTACTTCCCCAGGCAGACTCTGCCAAGAGTCCTACCACTACTTATCTATCCATATACTTCTACAAGCTCTTATCAATAGATATATTTGTCACGCTTAAATCTATACATCCGTGCCTATACTCGTAACACTTAAATTCATACTTGTATATATGTATATGGATGCATATATCGTCGTAAGACGTACTGCAGTAAGGAATCTTGTACGAAACCCTTGTATACTACAGGCCCGTGATCAAAATTAATGGGTCATATGATACACTAGGAGACCTATGTACAAGATAGAAGGGTATAACACAATAAGATTCAGCACTATGCCGGCAAGCTGTCCAACTGAGTGCAAATTGAAGAGGGGGTTGCAACCTTCGCTCTTTCCGTCTTGTCGCATGATTTTTATATGTTGTGGTAATGATTAAATAATAAAAATAATATTACAGATGATTTAGTCGGGGTTTTCATATTGCCAGACACGTTCAAAAATGTTTTGCGGGAAATTTAGAAAACTTTGTTTAGGGCAGTTTGTATTTTAAATTGAGTATTATTGGATACTATCTGCCAGGTGATTAAATTGATGGATTCATTTTGGACCGCTACTCACCAGCCAGGTTTACACCTCCGTGTTTGCTATGCCCTAACAGGGTAAATGCTTAGCTTATTTTGTCAGCTTTGTATTATTATGCAATAAATAATTGATTGATTGACTGATATTTGGGGGAGTATGTGAGAAGTGTTCAGTTTGCCTCAAATACCTTCCCAAAAGTTGCTACCCGGTCTCGAAATCGGACTCTTTATCTCTCGGATCTCGGACTTTCAATAAAGAGTTTTCTTATCTTGTTGAAAAGTATCACATTTCGTACTGAAAGGCAAAGTTGTGTTACTGTTTACACCGTCCACTGTGTCCTTGGTTTAAGGTGTCGTAAAATATTTTTTATGCTCAAAACAAGGTTTACAAAGATTTGGTTTGGCGGAAGCACAATTTTGTGGCGTTCGTGCAATATTTGGTCGTGAATATCCGCGATATGAGAAGTTGTACGTGAAACGATTTTCCACCTAAATGGCCTTTATTTAGTATCATTTTTGTTCTACATATGCTTGAAACAATCCCTCTAAAATACGCCTAGGGCCATTTCAAAATACGACTGTTTCAAACGCAGAGTGTTTTTGTGTAACATTAAGTGTCAGGCCGAAGAGGACAACACGCTCCTGATAGCAACACGTCCGTCCATAACAGCACAATGTCACGCAGCTATTATTGGAACATGAAGAGTTCAAATCATTACCTAGACCTGCACTGCGTTTGTCACCGAGAGATATAAGATATCTATATGCCCTGTAATTTCACTAAAAACATTGCAAACTGGAACACAGACAGTTTTAAACAATACACATAGCAATGAGAAAGCAAGATAGAATAACTGGTAAAGAATTGGTACTCTCCAAGATGACCTCTGCAAAAAGTCCTACCACCACTAACCCTGTTAAAACTGTTTAAATTCCTTCTTATAAAGCTATATACACACATTTGCCATTTATTCTATCGGCAAGCAGTAATGTGCAAACATTACTGTATTCCGGTTTGAAGGGCCATATTTCCAGAGAAATTACAGGGCTTAGGGATATAGATCTCTGGGTGACGAGTGCAGTGCTAGGTAATTATTTGGATTTGGACTCTTCATGTTCCAGTAGCTTCGTGTCAGTGTGCGGTTATGTGGTAGCCATGTTGCTTACCATCAGGCACATGTCCTGCTCGTCTCGTCACTATTTATTTAATAATATAAAAAAATGAATGAATGTTATTTCAGATGTCCATTAGAGTTAGGGGCCACAAGCTACCTGAAATGCCCTAACGCGTGCTTGTTTTCATCCTGTTGTTGAAATTCGGACCAATATTACTCATGTAATATTAATTTTGTCTCACTGTGTGTCTGTTACGTTTTGTGACCTACTAACTAATACAATTTGAAAGAAATTTGCTATCGAAAAAGTATCTGCGAAATGCGAAAAAAGATTTTGGAGAGTTGAAATTTTTCCACTGAATCGAATTTGGTGAAAATAAATTATCGTGAGAATTTTGAAAGCCTTAGATTAAACCGCAAGATGTGGCTATAAAAAATACTTTTTAAGAAAAAAATTACAAACGAAAAATAAGCTGTAAGGTATACATAAGAACATAGGTTTGTTTTTACCTATAAAATCTACCGAAGTAGTTAGATTGTCGATATTAGTAAATTTACTGAGGAAATAACAAAGCCGGCAACACATTTCATAACCTATCTGCCAATAAATGTTGAAAGAAAAAACTGTGCAGGATTATCCAAAAAGTTCGTACGTAAAAGGAATGTGTTGCAGTATTGAACAACTGTTTTATGAGACCAGTTCTACATTCGGTGAAAAAACCTGCTATTTAATAACATTGTTTTGTCTGTTGGAAAGTGAAATTTTGAATGGAAAAGTTTATTTTATTGATTAGATTAAATCTTGTAGCTTAATACAGATTATGATGGACATATGGCAGGTTCGTCAAAGAATGCGAAAGTGTCCCTGCAGTCCTGTATGCGGTGTAAAAGTGGAACCTCGTGGAAGAAACCTTTACGAGGTTTTCGGACGAACATGGTGCCTCTTCCACCATGCTCGTTCGTAGTGTCGAGTCCGACATAGCCCGATCGGTTTCCCCGAGGCGACAGAATAATTAAAATTATTTCAACAAATTTTTAAGATTTCGTTGTGAGGCGAATTGTATTCAGTAACAGAAAAAAGAAATTACCATTTTAAAGCTAAGATTTTGCAGAAGTTTAATAATGTATTTTGTTTAATTGGTTTGCCGGGTGAATGTATTTTTTATCGCTCAGTTGGTCTTTGTTTTGGCCTATAAAGAGACAGAGATAAAAGCTCTGAAAATTATACAAAAGTCGTTGTCACGTAAAACTTTACCGACTCCAATTTTTTTTATTAAGTCCCAGAAAACAGCATACAAAATACGAGTATACTAGCAATTACTCAATTTCATTTTTCCTTTTTTGTCGAGAAAATAAAAGACGAATAGACAACACTTTAGTGCCCTTAGTACAAGTTGTGGTGGTCTATGATACGTAATCTTGTCTCGTTCTGTTGAATGAATTGCGAATGTGCTGCTTTCGGTACAGAAGTTTTCTGTGGCAGCACAATCGCAAATACCACGCAACTAAACGATTCGAAAGTTTCTGTTATACACTGTCAAAACTGGTACTAATGCTACTGTTGGTCTATAAAATGATGCCAACCAGCTAAGCTCGTAAGTTCGCTAAAAGTAAGAAACTTTAACATTTGCACTTTGCTACTTTTTGTGGATTTTATCACTTATGCATCCTCTGGAGGAGGTTGTAAACTTCATTTTTATAATCTCTCAAGCGAACAATGTAACTAAATAAGCCCAATTACGACTATTCCTACAAAGTTTTCCATGTCTCAATTGAAAACCGTCGTATCTTAGCAATATGTTGTTTGAAAAGGAAACGCTCCTTGTGACAAGTTCGCCGATAGTCTTCAGTGGCGGGTTTAGGGGCGGCGAACAGGGAAATCGCCCGGGGCCTCGCTCTTGCAGAGGCCTCGCGCAAACATACAAGCAAAAAAAAAAAATAGAATAAATACACCAAACATTTCTACTACCTATATTTTATTATTTTTTTATTTTGATAATTAATTATTTATTCAGGTTATAACATAGAGGTAAATTAAAATAAAGTTAGCTAACTAATTCATTCATTAACATAATCGAAAAACTCATTAGTATTTGTATTTCACTACCGAAATAGAAAATCTTGAAATGCTAAGAGTTATTGCCACTAAACCTATTAGAGTTGCGTATGCTGAAAGGATTTTTTCGAAACTTAAAATTAATGAAACATTTTTGAGGGATTCGATGATCAGCTCTCATGCGTAGCTACTTTTTAGATAATTCTTTTATTTAATATGTTACTCTAACGAAAATCCGCAAACATCAATTTAATGTATCACTTTCATGTACTAAGTATAGTAGGTAAATAAATTAAAAAAATGGTAGACAATTCACACACAACACCATTTGACCCCAAGCTAAGCGTATACTGTGGCGGCCAGATAGATGATATAATACTTGTATAGTTTTAAATACATATTTATTATACATAAATACAACCAGACACAGTACAACCATTTGAATTCATCACACAAATATTAGCACAATTTATATCACAAAGGTGTAACTTTAGCACATCTCGTTAAATACAACAAAAAGGTACCTAAACCAAACAATCAAAACTATTTTCGGAACACATACTTTTCACGAAGGTCAAAGGGCCTCGCAAATTTCTGCCGCCCCGGGGCTTCGCAATGGGTAAATCCGCCACTGATAGTCTTGCACATTGCACCTTATTGCCAGCTTATCGGGTTTCTGTAGGATACACTTCTGAGAGTGTGAACTAATCTGCATTTTCTTATATTCTCGTGCCTTTTTTCTATCACACTGTTCGCCCAAAAAAAAACGTCGTCGTTTCGTGGTTGGTGTTCCACAGACTCAAACGTCGAGGTTTAACTCTACTTTTTTAATCTTTATAATTTTGTGATAACAACGACTACGCTGTGGAATGCGTTGCCTAAGTGGGTAATCTTGGTGTCTTCAAATCCAGAGTGGATCGGCGAATCTTATAGATGGCGCGCTCCGTCATAAACCGCATCATTGCGTAACAACAGGCGAGACAGCGGTCAAGGTTCAAAGTTAAAAAAAATTGTGATTATACTCCTATAGTAGTGGTGAGATAATTTGCAGAGTCCTCCTGAAAAAGAACTACGACCTTGGTAGTTATTCCATCGCCAATCAGTAATGTGCTGAAATTACTGTGTTCCGGTTTGGAAGGCAATATTACACGGCCAATATGTAATTTATTTCATACTTATTAGTGGGTCACGAGTACAGTGCGGTGCTAGATAGTGATTTGAACACGTTATTATTTTGCAATAAACTATAAACATAGTAGAATAAGAGCTATTCTATTATTATTCTATAATCTAGAAGTTATTCTTTCGCCAAGCAGTAAAGTGCAAACATTACTATGTTCCGGTTTGAAGGGCAATGGAAGCCGGTAGAGCAATGATGTTGAAGGCTAGTTGCCATTAGCCACATTTTGCTCTTCTCGTCGTTCTATCATAAAACTGTATACTGTATTATTGCCTTTTAGTCAAGTAAATCTTGAGTAAATAAAATAAATACATACAATAAATAAATATTGGTGGACAATTTACACACAGCATCATCTGACCCCAAACTAAGCAAAGCTTGTACTATGGCGGCCAGATAGCTGATATGTCTAATACTTATATGGATTTAAATACATTCTTATTATACATAGCAACGCCTAGACACAGTACAAACATTTGAATTCATCACACAAATATTTGCACTGGGTGGGAATCGATCCCAAACAATGGCTAGGGTCGTGGCTTTGCAGGCAGAGCTACTACCCACTTAGCCACGAGGCTAGCAATTGTTTGAATTTGAAATACGGTCATCTAATCTATTTACGTGTACTCTATTTTCGATTATTTGAAGTTACTTTAGTCGACACTGAATGGTTTCTCTTCTAGATAAGCACGATTTATCATAGACCAGGCCGTCTCTTAATATCAGGCAAGATAGCGGTCAAGTGTAAGCTTATAAAAGTTAAAAAAATTAAAAAAAATATTGGTTGCCTGTAAAGTCGGTATACGGGCGAAAGTTTTACGTGACAATGACTTTGAGTGGTAAAATAATTTTACGGAAGGGACGCGTGCCTTTCACTTTTTATGTCTGTCTCTCTCGCTCTTAGGCGGGCTAACCATGCCCGAGTGGAAGGGACGCGTGCCTCTCACTCGCTCTCGTTGTGAGCGCATAACGTGAGCGGAGCGTAACGCAGTTTCTTGAAGTGTCACCCGGCAAACCAATTTATAAGACGTTGTCACGTCAAAAAGGCAATAATACAGTATACAGTTTACATGATAAAACGACGAGAAGAGCAAATGTGGCTAATGGTAAGCAACAAGTCTTCAATATACTGCTCTACCTGCTTCCATTGCCCTTCAATTCAATTATAGAACATTTCTATAAAATAATTTAAATATAACTGTTTCAATATTTTATTGTGCATCTACTCTTGTAAGGATACCCAGAAGTGCAGGCGTGATTCAAAATAATTTGAACATACGACAGGTTCAAATTATAGTCATTTCCAACCACTAGTGCGCCACGGCTACACGAGTAACTCAACATTAAACTACAACTGTGACGGAAAACATCACGAAGAAACCGTCATGTTACAATAATCTTTCGAGTTCATTCTTCATCCGCCAACCTGCACTGAGAGTGGTGGATTATAATCTTGAATCTTGAAGAGTCCGTGTGGGGAAGTACCACACATTTGTCAGTTATTCCACCGCCAAGCAGTAATGCGCAAACATAACTGTGTTCCGGTTTGAAGGGCAATGTTTCCAGTGAAATTACAGGGCAAAGAGATAAAACATCTTAAATCTCTGGGTGACGAGCGCTGTGCAGTACTAGGCAATGATTTGGACTCTTCATGTTCTTCCAATAGCTGTGTGTCACTGTCTTGTTATGTGCCAGGCATGGTGCTTACCATCAGGCAAATCATCACGTCACTTTGTAGTATATAAAACTCATTTGCGATAAAAAGCCCGAGTCTCAACAGTCGAAATATTTAGTGGGATATTTGTGCCGTTTTGTGAATATTTGATTAAATAAAATATATTTGACGGAGCAGATTTTCTTTTGCGACTAAATTTCAGAAGTTAAGACAAGTTTTCTTTTCCTTTATGCCACGTAAAAGTACCTTTCAGAACGACGCGATTTAGTTAACAGGTCGGTGTAACTTGCGAATTTATATATTGAATTAGACCTGCTTACTTTATTGCGTACGTATCACGTGTCTGTCTAAATATACTCGTATAAAAACTTTATTTGTAAAGCGCCAGTATGTTTTAGATACACCTTTTTTTATCTACGAGTATTACTAATAAAATAACACGTAAATAAAGTAATTAGGAAATGCAATATCAAATAAAATTTAATCACAGAGTAACGATTACAACGTAATGCCCGTCCGGTTCGAGTGCTTAGGAGGCGAAAGAGGTCCGTTCTTCGACGCTCGGTAACACGCTGGCCACGCGCCCCTCCAGCGGCCCATTTGGCTCCGTTTCCACCAGAGATGTGCGAGAGAAATGTATCGTATGAAGATGTCTAGATGTGCTGTTAAAATGTGTAGAGGTTTCCACCAAACTCCGTCTATGGACTAGCTGGTACAGTATGTTGCAGACCTCGCAACACTTACCTTCCGCATAAAATCAAGCTCCGCTGAGCCGTTTCCACCACAGCTGTGCTGACCGAGGCGAGATAAATGTAGCGATAGTATTGGTTCCTTACAAACACATCCCTTGCTACGCATTCTCGCAGATATCTGGTGGAAACGCAGCCTTACGCCGCTCCACCACACTCGATGTGACGCCACACGTTTGGATCATCTTAGGCCACGCCTCCTTAGTTGGCTAAATGTATATACTTGAGCACCATCTTATGCGGTCTACGATGGAGCGTGCTTACCTAGAAGAAACCGGTTCACTCTCAACTTGAAAACGCCAAGATTGTTCCCAACGGAAAAAAAGCAATCAAATGACGCGTTGCACAGAGAACTAGAAGAAACCACAAAAAACTCTCGCGTGCACGCGTGCACTCTCCTTGAAAATGGCCGCCGGACGTGGCCAAAACTTAAGTCGAACTAGATTGATTGTACATCACGTTACCCGTTACCAAGTTATCTGTATATTCATTTTAAATGTGTATTAACCCCGTTAGTTTTCATACAAATAATACTTGTACAATATTTGTTAATACTTTACCGAACGGATTAATTAGAATGGTATATTTTTGCCCCGCCCCTCTACCGCCTAAATAAATCGGCTATGACTTTGCTATTGCTGTCTCTAGCATTTCAAGCAAAAAGAAAAGAGAGAGCAAATTCAAATCTATGGCAGTTTTATTTAGGCGGTAGACCCTCCGGCCATCATTCCAATTAGATATTAGTAGTATCAGTTTTCCTAGCCAAAACAGAAGCATGTGTTCCGCGCAACATTGCACCGTTATCGCGAGAGCATACATGAATGCACACAAATCTAAATGAGCTACTGAACTGATGTGATAACCGCTAATGTAGTGACGCTCGTACTACTTGTATTTACTGTGGAACATCAACATTGGGCAGGTTTCCAGTTCCTCTACACTAGAGCTGTAGACTTAGATAAAATAGATCAGGTTTTTCCGCACAGTTCCTTTGTACCAATCGTAAACAGATGACGTGCATACTTGCTATGGCAACAGAGTGATGTGCTGCGACAAAAGTATGACACAAGAGTGACAAGGCAAGAGCGACCCGTGCGTTCGGTGTAAAGCGTTTGTTCCAACTCTATATATGTAGTATATATATATACTCTTTGGCTGTACGACTGTAGTAAGCTTTAGGTAAAGTAGTGGTAGAATTCTTTGCAGAGTCCACCTGGGGTAGTACCACACCTTGTTATTCTACCTTCTACCGCCAAGCAATAATGTGCAAACATTACTGTGTTCCGCTTTAAAGGGCAATATTTCCCGTGAAATTAAGCATAGAGATAAAACATCATACATATATTTGGGTGACGAGCGCATTGCGCTAGGTAATGATTTGAACTCTTCATGTTCAATCTTGTTGCTTACCATCAGACATGTGTCCTACTCATCTCGTCACTCAATACTATTAAAAAATATATTTATATTATCATAGGTTGCTCAGGTTAGATTTAACAACACCATTAATAAAAAACGTTATTTCTCAAACCATTTCATTTTCTTATGACTCAGCAAAACTCCGACGCTTCAAAATATTTACGGGAACATCTCAAAAACATCCTTAATATTACCACCTATCGAACTTCCCGATATATGAGAAAGTAAAGCGAATTTACGATGGGACGGACTCAGTTATTACGTAGTATAAATGGTTTATATCACTTGATAGACCATTTAACACAGCAGTGATGTGTGGTAGAGCTTATACGTAGCTTAATTTCACTCGGGTTTTTTCCATAGACTTGTTTTTATTTTTAAGCTATTGCATAGCCTTTATCGCGGACTTGGGGACCGAATTTTAGTGATCGTGCATCTCTTTCTTATGTTCACAAGAAAGAGGGATGGGAGACCGTAACGTCGTCCTCCCCACTCGGTCATTCGACTTTGAATCTTATTTGTATTAGCTTTACAGACTAAATGCTCTTAGATGTGTTGCCAACTTAACGGATTTCCCGTGATATTTTTTATGGTAAACAAATGTCACTCTTCAAAATAAAAGCAGTTTCGAAAAATTGTTAACATCCCTATTGCTTATGTTGATAAAAATGCATGCAACATGCAATAGCTTTACCGCGGCAGTATCCGAGTGCCACACTTCTTTTTTTACGTACAATGTCTTCTGTTATTATATGATTTCATTGTTTTTGAAGTGTAAAATTCTAAACCCGCGTTGCGTACTTTTTGAGGAAAATGTTATGGATTCGCATCACCTACATGTCCCAAGTCATAGTCCTTTTTGAAGTCAAATTTTAAATAGATTTAGGCTCTCGGAAGGTAAAGTTGGTGCATATCTACTATTTCTTAATGGACTATTAACTTTACGAGGAAGAACACGCTGAAACATAAAACAGCATCGAAAATTAAGTTTAATTTGTCTAGCCACAAGGCCGTAAATTACCTTCATCACGCATTTCGATATAACGAGGTGTTTTCCTAATATTAATAAAAAGCCAATGCTTTCTGGTGAAAACTCGCTATTGTGTTTTAGCACGCCATTCGTGACCATGTTATACCGAGCCGTGATGGAATGCGGTAGCTGGCATGCTCGCGAAACTATGTGGAATGTTTCCGAGTTTTTTTGGGATATGACATTGGTTAAGTTTTTTTGTTTCATAAAAGTGATTGTATTCATAGTAACTTTGATGAATATGGTCTATTTACCTATATTTACTGTGACTACATGAAAAATTATTATAAAACTCTGACAGCGCGCCAAAAACGACAAAATGGCTTACATGTTTCCGTAATTGAATGAGTATTGAATTAGCTGTATAAAATAAGCTCTAAATATAATATCTAAATGAATTTGTACCTAACTTATTGACGATTCAAACTAATGAAACCTTGTATAGTGCCGCCAAATTATCTGTAGAAGTGCAGATTTATATGCATCTTTAAAGTCAAAATAATGCTTGACTATTCATCTAATGAAAAGCGATGTTGCGGATTTACATTGATATTTGTCCAAGAGATTTAAATTTCTTTACAGTTTGCACTAAAAAAAAAAATAGGAAGCGTTGAGCAATAAATAATACGGCATAGGTACAATGTAGAACGCCTATCTCAAAAGAAACCGTTTATTCTATATCGAAAGATACCCAGGTTGTAATGGGTGGTATTAAAATCAAACAATATAATAATGCTAGATATAATCACATAGCACTAACACGTCCCGCACTAAGCAAAAGTCTTTTTACTGTTGGGCTTCAAAAAGCGTCAAAAGCTTGTTACGAAATTGTAAATTTGATGTTTGACATTTGATTTATAGAAATATTTGTCATGGCTGCCCACCCTATGAATTTTGGTTCTACGGGAAAACTTCCTATCAACTAAACAACGAGGTTAGTCTATAATTATTATTATTATATTTTTTCAAATTCAATCTTTATTAAAGTTGCATGTACCACGTTTTGCACTATTCCTGTACACCATTCACTGGAAAACCTGCTTGTTGTAAAGCTTTTATTCCAAATGCTTTAAGAAGTTGTTTGTTCTTTGTCGTTTTAAATTGAACGTGAAAACCGGTATCAAGTTTTAAAAGCAAACAAAATTAACGGTTTATTCCTTAACCACTTATTTTTAATCAAGCTATTACTGTTTTGTTTGGGATGTGTTTTGTTTTTAAACTTAGTCAAAGGAGCCAGTCTACAGAAAGTGTTGTAATTTTTACGTAAGTATTGTCTATGGTTATATGTAATTCTATATACGTTTTTTTGTTTTTTTGTATTTTGTATCTTAAAGAAAAAAAACGAAAAAGTAGAAGGTTCCACAGCATAACATCAATAACATTTAGTTTTAGGTATTTTTAGAAAAATGAGGTTTTTGAAACTCTGTACATTGAGTGTTGTCCATAGTATAAATAAGCATCTCATAACCATTTGGTTTTAGGTATTTTAGAACAATGTGGTTTTGAAACGTTTGCCTTCAAGATTTCGTTTTATTTTATTTTATTATTGGTCACTTCTCTTACCTTTTTGGGCATAGGATTATAAATTTGATGTAATATATATTTATCTGTGTTAGCCTATGTTTCTAAATATGTTTATATATTAGCATGCAGTGTAGTTTGTTATGTAATCAATACATTTATTCTATTACAAAAATTTCAAAATAACCTTCTTTGAAACGGAGTATTAAACCCATGAAAACGATTACATTTTAATGTAAGTTAAATATTACTTGTCAGTCAAAACCTTTTCAAGTTTCCTCAGCACCATCATAAAACGATGTCGCTCTTTTGAGATACGAAAGCGAATTATTACTTCAGTAAGTATTTCTATAAACTGAAAATACGACATCCAGACTAAAGCTCTCAGAATGGGGTATTCAGGACCAAATCTGTCTTTGGTAAGCACTGTTTAATTCCATGCACTGGAGCGGAAGGTCATTTAATTCCTTGAGAGCTTAACTCACAAGTATACTAAATTCTAAGCTATGTGTGATAATGTTAAACATTATCTCTTAAAGTAAACTGGCCGGAAGCAAATTGAATTCTTTATGAAGTTTTGCACTTATTTAGTTAGGGTATCGTGTGGCATGGTGATGAGAACGTCTGTCTTATAGTCGTAAAGTTGTAGGTTATACCTTTTACGTATTTTTCCAAATGCACAAGAAATGTACAGGTTTGTCATCACTACTGGCTTTAACGTTGAAGGAAAACCTCATGTACCTACAATCTTTCGAGGTCATGGGTCATCCGCTAATTTGGACTGATCAGCGTGATTACCTTGCATGACTTTTTCTTTCTGAGAGAGAATCAGAGATGGTCCCGTGTCTTAGCGGAGGGAATATTTAGTGGATTAATTTTAAAGTAACTTTTGTTGACGCATCTTCAAAACCATTGATATATTATAGACTTTTTTTTTCGTTGATTTATTTTTATTCAAACATTACATTTATAACTTTAAATATCACTACAAATATTAATCACAAATAATTTGCCTAAACCATGGGAACAACAAATACCAGGATGTAAGCATGTCTACACCCGGGTTTACCGCACTGGCGATATCCGGGCAAAAATTAATAAAAAATCGATAGAAAATTTTAAAACGACGACTAAATGTAAGTGTTTTATAACGGCACGTTTTAATACAGAAGTTTAATACGTTACTGTATTTTCCCTTTTTTAACTATTATTGGTTAAGCTTGACCGGCATCTTGCCTGCTGTAAAGGAAAAACCGATTCACTCTCGATTTGAAGACACTAAATTCTAACCATTGAGAAAAACCCACTTAGGATACACATTTCATAGTTTTGCCAGC
This sequence comes from Ectropis grisescens, assembly GCA_017562165.1. Classification (NCBI taxonomy): domain Eukaryota; kingdom Metazoa; phylum Arthropoda; class Insecta; order Lepidoptera; family Geometridae; genus Ectropis; species Ectropis grisescens. The sequence goes on along the minus strand of CM029794.1, from coordinate 12,742,638 downwards.
TATTTTTTAAAGATATGTTGTCATGGGATACCAGATAGATACGAAGTTCCTTCTGAAATTACAGAAGCAACACAATTTAAAAAAAATATGTTACTCAGTTTTTTGTTTATGGTACGATCATCTAAAGTTGACAACATTAGTCAACTGGCAGTTTTTACCCATCACTTCCGTTATTCATTTTTCTTACGGTTTTAATCTCACTTTTTTTTTCATTTCGGTCTCGCAGCAAAATTACTATTTTCTCCAAGCCATAAGGAACTTCGTTCTAATAATAACTATAACTAAAGTTAGTAATACTAACGTTAATGGCATACAATTTGCCTAAACCACGGGAATAACAAATATCGCGCAGTAAACACGGCTACACCCGGGTTCACCGCAGACTGGCAATATCCGGGCAAAAAAGAGGGCTCCCTTTGTTTCCCTTCTATTGATTGCGGTTGCCCGACACAATGCTAGAAATGAAAATATGCAGCTTCAAATCTGTGGGTTGCCAATATTTATACGTATCTGCATTAACTAAATAAAGCGGCTACTTGTGGTGTTAGTTCGTAAGTGTTTTACAGTAATATTTCGGTTGCCTGTAAGAGATTACTTTTAACGATAGGGTAGCCACTTGATTCACTAGTTCTAGGTCTCTTTGTTTTTAACGTTCTACATCGTGCGTAATAAAGAGTAGCTATCTATCTATATTTCTGTTTTTGTCCGACTTCCAAAAAAAGGAAATTTGTACTCAATACAGCTGTATGTATTTTTTGTATTTTCATCGGTTTTTTAGTAAGTATTTACAAGACGGTAAGATGATGGTATGATGACCATGACTTACCTGATAGTAAAAAAAAAATCTGCTCAATAGCTCAGTGAAACGCAGCTATTGGAACATGAAGAGTCCAAATCATTATCTAGCATGGCACTGCGCTCTTCATCCATATATTTGAGACGTTATCTCTAAGCTCTGTAATTTCTCTGGAAACATTGTCCTTCAAACCGTTTGCACATTACTGTTTGGTGGTAGAATAACTGGAAAAGGTGTGGTACTTCCCCAGACGGACCGAGCTAAGAGTCCTAACACTATAAACTTATGTGTAATGTTTTATTAAACGTATATTCTCAATATGTATTCAGGTAAGTGTTGCCTTATCGCATTATCTCATAGCAAATGGGGCTTTTTCAAGACGTCAAAAAAGGCCTGTCAAATACAGTTCCCAATATCACCATAGGTTGTAACGTTACATATTGGCTTTAAACAATATGTAAGCGTACATTTCCTACTAAAATCATCATTCATTGGAGACTATGTAGAAACTTAAGTACTTACATAGTGAATTTTCATACAACTAATATCTGTTCTATCGTGTCCTCACGATAAAGCATATTTTTCTGACCATAATATTAGTATTCTTCATGTATTATTTCTATTTTAAACTGTAGAAAATACGTTTTTCTGAAAATTTTATTTATTTACTTCATGTCATAATATTTCAAAACATTCATTATTGCTAAGCAACCTCTACTATTTTCATAAGGTTGTATAGTTTTAGGTCTAATTCTCTCTGGCCGCTAATTATAAAATAAACTGTCTCTCATTCTAGATTTGAAAACCATTAAAGTCTTCTTGTAAAAGCTAGGAACTGAGATGGGCAGTCAGCATTTGGATTTCAAAGAAGAAGCATCACAAGATACCCTGAAAGGTGCAACGTGAAAATAGGACTGCTGTGGGCTACTATCGCTGTTGATCCCTGCTGCGAACCACTGATGTTGTGGACTGCTGTGGGCTACTACCACTGCTGATCCCTGCTGCGAGCCACTGATGTTGTGGACTGCTGTGGGCTACTACCGCTGTTGATCCCTGCTGCGAGCCACTGAGTGAGCTGCTGAAGCCAGGTGGATGTTGTGGTGCTGTGCGCTGTTGATCCCTGCTGTGAGCCACTGAACTCTACCGTGGGCTACTGATCCTGCTGTGGGCTGCTGATCCCTGCTGCGAGCCACGGAATCCTACCATCCTACCGTTCAAACCCTCTCAGTTCCTGTTTTTTTTTCTTTATCTTTAAGTTACGTCTGTTTTAATTTTTATTTCATTCCTTTTCATCTTTTTTTTTTAAATATACTTGTTTCCTTAACCTTTTTCATTTACCCATCCCTATAAAGACTTTTTGTGTTCACCCTAACGTGACAAGGTGGCGCCACTGTTTTATTTTGTTAGAGAAATTTCACATAAACCAACAGTGGTGCCACACTTGGCAATATTTAGAACTATCTTTGACAAGTCTTTTTGCGTCTGGAAAACGTCTCATTAAAAATATCAATTACACCGCATTAATAACAATTTTCTTTAAAATTCAAGTCAGTTTTAATACTTATGTATTCAGAGATAATTAAATAATTGGAAATCTGCTTTAATGGTCAAGCAAAAACTCCGTCAGACTGTTATTTTTGCAGAACGTTCACGTTTATTTCCTTTGACACTACCGCTTGGCACTACTGGTAGTGCCACGGGAAATTTTACTTTCCGTGGCACTACTGCTCTTATTGGCTGATTAAACGCCTACTGTAAAATTTCCCGTGGATTACCTCATTACCCGTGGCACTACTAAAGTTTTCAAAAATTAAAAAGGCCCATTCAGACATCGTAGAAAGACTGTTAGGGAACAAAACTACTCTTAAACTGAAACAAACAATTTTTAAATATTTATATCGAAACTGTATTCAAAACAAGTATCGGTTCAGTAGAAAAAAAAAAAAAAACATAATATGATAATTTTTACACCCAATAAACAGTCCTTTTTAGAGTTCCTTACCCAAAGTCTAAAAACGGGACCCTATTACTAAGACTTCGCTGTCCGTCTGTCACTAGGCTGTGTCTCAACAACGGTGATAGCTAAACAGTTAACATTTTCACATATGATGTATTTCTATTGCCGCTATAACAACAAATACTAAAAATAAAATAAATATTAAAGGGGGCTCCCATACAACAAACTTGTTTTTTACCGTTTTTCACTGTTACAGGTTGTATTCACAGAATATTACAATATTTAGTTTTATGTTCTGATAAAATACTTACTACTCTATAGCATTTTAAATTAAACTGTCAATAAGGTATTTAGCATATTTTCAAATGCTGTTTTCAATCGTTTTCAATGAACAGACAAAAAGGTACAATATAGAATACGCATATTTTGAGCAACTGATAACGCACTGGACACAAAACTCAGATTAGACTATTTGATCATTTCGAAAAAAATGATTCGAAAATTATGATGATTTATATTGTGTGCTATTTAATGTATATGGGTTAAGTTACCTGAATTAAATTAATTTTGAATTTGAATTGAATTTTGAAAATGCCAAAATAATGAGACTGTAAAACTATGAGACCCAAAAAAACGTTTATTTCCCTTGACACTACCGCTTGGCACTACTGGTAGTGCCACGGGAAATTTTACTTTCCCGTGGCACTACCAGTAGAGCCACGGGTAAAAGCACATTTCCCGTGACACTACACAGTCGCTAGTAGTGTCACGGGAAATATTATTTCCTGTGACACTACTAGCGAAATAATATTCCCGTGGCACGTGTCTATTTTTCATGAACATTTAAAAATGGCCTTTCCATTAATTTCCATTGAAAAATCAAAAACGGGTGCATCCCAGTTACCCCGTATCTGTAGTTAATTAGCATTCAGCAGTTCGATAACTGCGGAGGCCTCATATTAGTGTTTAGTTTCCCACTAGTGCTATTATTATATTACTACTGGGATGGATCCATAAAACCTTTTTTTTCACAGACACAAATTTTTCCAGACGTTCAACTAAAAGGGTGCTTTTACCATTGGTCAAGAGCAGTGTGGAAAAAAGCTAAAGTTCTAGGCCATGTTAGGCGCTGCCGTTGTTGCCGTGTGAAAACATAGGGGGAGGGTTGGAAATATATAAAAAAAATCTAAAGATGTTGAGTGTGTATGGTTTACGCCATAGAACCAACCAACCAACGTTTTGGAAGGTTGGCACTCTAAAATTAATAAAAGGGTGACGAAGGGTTCAATAACTTTATCACGGTTGTTGAAACTCCTCACAGAGTTCCAAAAAAGAAGAAGAGAAGCTGCGCTAATGTTTTTACCCGAATACGGTGAATCCAAATGGAGGCTAATGACTTTGTCCGTCTAAGTATGAATTGCACGGTACAAAAAATATAGGTCAATAGGGGCATTTTTATTTCTTTTTTAAACTATTTTTTTCAGTAAGATGCTGGTATTTTTTTGGGTCTCATAGTTTTACAGTCTCATTATTTTGGCATTTTCGAAATGATCAAATAGTCTAATCTGAGTTTTGTGTCCAGTGCGTTATCAGTTGCGTAAAATATGCGTATTCTATATTGTACCTTTTTGTCTGTTCATTGAAAACAGCATTTGAAAATATGCTAAATACCTTATTAACAGTTTAATTTAAAATGCTATAGAGTAGTAAGTATTTTATCAGAACATAAAACTAAATATTCTAATATTCTGTAACAGTGAAAAAACGGTAATAAACAAGTTTGTTGTATGGGAGCCCCCTTAAATATTTATTTAATTTTTAGTATTTGTTGTTATAGCGGCAATAGAAATACATCATCTGTGAAAATGTTAACTGTTTAGCTATCACCGTTGTTGAGACACAGCCTAGTGACAGACGGACAGCGAAGTCTCAGTAATAGGGTCCCGTTTTTAGACTTTGGGTAAAGAACTCTAAAAAGGACTGTTTAAATTTGGGTGTAAAAATTATCATATTATGATGTTTTTTTTTACTACTGAACCGATACTTGTTTTGAATACAGTTGATATAAATATTTTAAAAATGGTTTGTTTCAGTTTAAGAGTAGTTTTGTTCCCTAACAGTCTTTCTACGATGTCTGAATGGGCCTTTTAATTTTTTGAAAACTTTAGTAGTGCCACGGGTAATGAGGTAATCCACGGAAATTTTACAGTAGGCGTTTAATCAGCCAATAAGAGCAGTAGTGCCACGGAAAGTAAAATTCCCGTGGCACTACCAGTAGTGCCAAGCGGTAGTGCCAAGGGAAATAAACGCAAAAAAATACCAGCATCTTACTGAAAAAAATAGTTTAAAAAAGAAATAAAATGCCCTATTGACCTATATTTTTGTACCGTGCAATTTATACTTAGACGGACAAAGTCATTAGCCCTCCATTTGGATTCACCGTATTCGGGTAAAACATTAGCGCAGCTTCTCTTCTTCTTTTTTGGAACTCTGTGAGGAGTTTCAACAACCGTGCTAAAGTTATTGAACCCTTCGTCACCCTTTTATTAATTTTAGAGTGCCAACCTTCCAAAACGTTATTGGTTCTATGGCGTAAACCATACACACTCAACATCTTTAGATTTTTTTTAAGCCAGAAATTCTGCTTTTATATATTTCCAACCTCCGCTATGTTTTCACACGGCAACAACGGCAGCGCTGCTGTAAGTCCAGTGATGCGTTTGTGAGCTTTCCTTTAACATGGCCTAGAACTTTAGCTTTTTCCACACTGCTCTTGACCAATGGTAAAAGCACCCTTTAGTTGAACGTCTGGAAAAATTGTGTCTGTGAAAAAAAGTTTTATGGATCCATCCCAGTAGTAATATAATAATAGCACTAGTGGGAAACTAAACACTAATATGAGGCCTCCGCAGTTATCGAACTGCTGAATGCTAATTAACTACAGATATGGGGTAACTGGGATGCACCCGTTTTTGATTTTTCAATGGAAATTAATGGAAAGGCCATTTTTAAATGTCCATGAAAAATAGACACGTGCCACGGGAATATTATTTCGCTAGTAGTGTCACGGGAAATATTATTTCCTGTGACTCTACTAGCGACTGTGTAGTGTCACGGAAATGTGCTTTTACCCGTGGCTCTACTGGTAGTGCCACGGAAAGTAAATTTCCCGTGGCACTACCAGTAGTGCCAAGCGGTAGTGTCAAGGGAAATAAACGAACGTTCAAACAAGGTAAATTAAATAGGTAAAGCTGGGAACAGTAAATCAAGAGCCCGTTGACACCATGATTAACGAGAGAGATTCCCATGCCTTATCCCATGAAATCTCGAGCGGAATTGAGTTTAAAACATGAACACGCATTTTGTGGCTTTACTTATATGGGACTGTTTAAATTTTGTTTGAAATATTGTTGCGAACAAACGTCGAACCACCTGATGCTAAGTGGTTACAGCTACAGAATTTAAATCATTAATGTAAAGCCACAATAAACATTTAAGTGAAATACTTGTAATAATATAACAAAATAGATATGGTTAACATTAATGACATACTTTTTATACAAACGGAAATAAACCATTATTTTACCAACCATTTTTTTATTCGAGTACGAAATTCCTTGAAATAATTTCCACCAATCCAGCTGGTAGGGAATTAAATAACACCTAGTGTATACAGTTTATGGAATTAAATATTTTGATTTTATAATCGAGATGTTGTAAGTTTGAATTCCATCTGCACCCCTCAAACTCACTTCACTTCCTACAAGTCTGTAGATCTCCCACTATACTGATAACAAAGGTGACATCAACGCAAAATGTTCGAGGAAGTTCCACCGTGCGTTACTGTGAATCTCAAGATATTTTGGAAGTCACAAACATGTAACTTCCCTAATATAACACCACCACTCTATCTAACTCACAAAACAAACTGAAATTAGTAAAATATTTTTCCAAGAATTCTGCATTTGAGTTCAAAAAATTGTTAAATTATAAATTATACAAAGGCTTGGTTGAGCGCTTGCTGATCTTTTTTATCATTTTTTTATATTTGATGAAGTTCAAAAAAATTAAGTTCACTTTTTGTAAACACATACAGAAATATTTCACAAAGAAAATTAGAACAACAGGTCTTGAGATTTGAAGGGTGAGTTTATTTTTATCTGTAGTTATTATTTTATGCTCTGCGGCTAAAATATGTCTACCGATAAGTTATTTTTGAAGAGAAAGTAAATTTTTATTTCGACTACGGCGAAGCAAAAATAACTTGAAATTGGTCAAAATTAAAATTTATAATTTTCAAAATAATAGAAACACTGTATAAATAAATTTGCGGTAAAAACTCTTTGCAGAGTCCACCTAGGAAAGTCCACATTCTCTAGTTAGTCTGTGGTCCACATGTTTACCGGTTATACTACCGAACTACCAAGCAAGAATAAATTCAAGCAAGCAATTCAAACATGCAAGGTAGTTGAATCAAATAAATAAATATTGGTGGACAATTCACACAAACCGATATAAATCATCTTATATCTCTGAGCGTTGTGCAGTGCTAAGCAGTTCATGTTTTTATACCGACATTTCATGCTCCCGCGTGACACTGTGTTCTTATGGGTAAGTAAGTGTATTGCTTACCAATTTACCATCAGAAGAATGACTTGATTGTCCCGTCATTAGTAAAAAACGAACATCAATTAATGTATTGTGGATTCAGTATGTGGATCTCTGTCTAAAAAAGAGATAAGTAGTCGTCCACAGAATATCCCGGCAAAGATCATTGGATCAGTATTGCATACAAAAAACAAGAAAAATTATAAGAAAAGCTTGTATGATTAATGGGACAGTCAATTTTTCCTGTCTACCGTCCTTCATGCGGTTGACACTAGGGCAAACTGGCAGCTCAAACTGGCCCAGCATACGTAACGCAAACCTAATACGTACAAGTGCACGGATCGCGCAGTGATGGATGACCTGGGGCTTTGTTTGTACAAATGCTGTGCATTTATGCTACCCTGGTACCCCGGAGCGTGATAGCTCACGCGGCCCAATATTTGCTTTGAATTCTACTTTGTTTCTGAAGTGTTTATTGAGCTATCGACGATTGAAATATTATTTTATACGAAATTTTGTCGTAGTGAAACAAGGTGAATTAGATTTTTTAGCTTCTGAAAGTTACGTTTAGAATTTTCGAGAAACCAAGAAAGCTGTTCTTGAATAAACATGATCATATTTTGTACTGCACACATAAAAAAGCCAATGTAGTTTTTAAAAGTTTTTTAGGTTATGCCATATTTTCAAGTAAAGCACCTTGGATTTCTATCTATTACTAGTATCGACCCCGCTGTTTTACCCGGGTAGTCGTTCCCGTTATTTCCCCTGAATGAAACGTAGCCTATGTGTTCTTCCAGACCATAATCTGTGTTCCAAATTTCAACCCGATCCGTTCATACGTTACGACGTGATTGAGCAACAAACATCCAAATTTCCAAACATTTACATATATAATATTCGTGGGGGTAAGATAGTAGAATGCATCTAAGATTTTTACTCCAGTTTACAAAAGGGCTCATAACTTTAAAACAGCTAAACCGATTTTGATGACATACATTTAAAAACACTCAGAACTATAATTCGCTTTTAAACCAAAAATAAACAACATGAAAATAGTTCGTCGGTTTTAGAGCTCCGATGCCACAAACACACACACACACACACCGTTGCCACAAACAAATAACAATCTGCCGATTTTGCGTCAGTGGTTAGAAAACCAATAATTTTCTTCTTATAAGTACTGTAATAATAATAAAAAATCAAGTCATATATCCTAACCAAATAATCCAAATTACTTACTCGCATTTATATTCAAGAATCTTAAATAAATATTTCGTAAAGCTCACAATTTTACATACTACAAAAGTACCAAAGATTTTCCTCATGTGCCATTATAATAATAAAAAAATCTTCCTGCCAATAAATATTTGCCGACATACATAAACATTAAGGTCGACTAGTAATAAATTCCGATAAATTCAAACCCAAAAATCCGGTTCCCTTTTGTCATATCCTAGTGTAGGGCGCGCTACATACGTACTTATACATGTGTTATTCATAGTCTCTTGTGGCCGAGGTGATAGTGGTAGGATGTAGCGATTTTTTCTAGAATAAGTTTAGTCTATATGATTGAAACGGCCTGACTACTGAATGAGAGGATTAAAGTTATAGAGTAAGATCCCATGAAATGTGGTCGATTGAGTAGAGTTAGTACGTACTAAGAATACATGCTTACCCGCTAACTTGCTTAGACGGCCAATTTTGAGATACGGAGTCCAGAAGATACATAAAAACATTACTTACTTCACGTACTTTCTAACAACTGATTTTCACGTATGTTTTAAGCAATATCTTTAAAAATAAGGCCCCAATACTCCCAGACACTTTCCGTCGGCCGTTTTGCTTAACATACGCTTTAAAACTTCAAAATAATGACTTATATATGTAAATACGTGACGTCTGGCGGCTCTGGGATTGGGCTATTAAGAAAGAAACAAATGATAGTCCATATAATAAAACACATAACACATCATCATATTAATAGCTTACTAGCAGTGCCTCGCGGTGTTACCCGCGTAGTTCCTGTTCCTGTTATTTTCCCGGGATAAAAATCACCTATGTGCTCTTCGAGACTATTGTTTAACTGTATTTCAAACAAACAAAGATCAACAAACACCTAAACACAATTTGGGTTCCATTTTGATATTGATAAATAATTAATATTAGAAGAAAGTAGTAGTACAAGGTATAGATTTAGATTTTTTTGTATGACGTCTTTGGTCCAAGCAAAGAATGCAAAATTAGAAAGCATTGTACAAAAGCACGAATAGACATTGACTAGAGACCCGCCCTTCTACCGCCTAACTAAATCTGCTTTCGCATTGCTATTGCGGTCTCTATCATTTCAAGCAGAAAGAAAAAAGAAAGGTGTATCAAAGCTAAGACAGTTTAATTGACTAGAGACCCGCCTAACTAAATCTGCTTTCGCCTTGCTATTGCGGTCTCTATCATTTCAAGCTCTCTCTCATCTCGCCAGATCTGCTCCGCTACGTTCTCCACATCGGTGCTACGCGTTTTCGCGTAGCGTGGAATGTCAATAAGGCGCTTTACAACGGTGCGTAAGCGCGTAGAAGTAATTCTGTTTTTACAATGCATACTCGTATACAGGGCAAAAAGACGCCGTCTATAGTACACTGGCTTTTACACACTGGCCTTTTAAGCAGTTAAAAAGCTATTGCTTCGCGGTCAAAAGACTGCATCTCTCCAGCGTTTACAAACTGTCAAAGCTTTTAGTCGCTAGGCTTATGTACCTAACTTGGTTTACAACTTGGTTTTCCATCGCGATACACAAAACACAACTGACTCCACAGACAGACTCTCCATTCTGAAGCGGTCGATACATTTGTCGTGGTCTCCTGTCTCAGCGCAAATTGCTGTCTTTAGCTGGAGGTTGAAGTCGCTACGCTTATGAACTTGCCCTCACCCGGCCGGGCGGTCGACATCGATCATCCCAGAACGCCACATCCGGCACCCCAGCCGGCGCCCCCTCACTTGAGATTTTAATTGCCAACATATTATCACGTAATGCGTACGCATTTTGGAATTGGATTGCTTCTATTAATAATCATAATAACTGATATTATAGTTAGCTAAAGTTTATGGGTATTTACGTACAAGCGAAACAAACAAAATATATTGGTGGACAATTCACACACAACACCATCTGACCCCAAACTAAGCAAAGCTTGTGTGATGGCAGCCAGATAGCTGATATAATACTTATATAGTTTTAAATACATACTTATTATACATAGAAACACCCAGACACAGTGCAAACATTTGAATTCATCACACAAATATTTGCACTGGGTGGGGATCGAACCCACGACCCTCGGCATCGCAGGCAGAGCTACTACCAACTAAGCCACTAGGGCAGTCAAGAAACTGGATCACGTATTATTATCTAAATTATTATTTAACTAGCATAGCCTCGGGGTTTTACCTGCGTAGTTCCTGTTCTTGTATTTTTTCCGGAAAAAATAGCTTATGTATTCTTCAAGATATAATCAGTGTTCCAAATTTCATCCAGATCCGGTCAAACGTTATGACATAATTGAACAACCAAACATCCCAATATCCAAACATTGACATTTATAATATTAGTTGGAATTAATAGGATTACCTCGATGCCAAACCGCCGTGGTCCCGAGCCTAGTAGAACTCATAATAGTTGTAAAGCTGCATAAATGTCGAGGCAATGGGGCGTTTTCAAGACGTAAAAAGGCCTGTCAAATACAGTTCCCAATTTCACCGTAGGTGTCGCCACTGTTTTATATTGTTAAGGTAGCGGTTCGCCCGGAGACCGCGACGCGAGACCGCGACCGGAGACCGCGACAGGCACTCGACACTATGGAATTGTATGGGCGCCAGTTCGCGTCGAGACCGCGACAGAAGACCGAGACACGTGTCGTGAGACATGTGTCGTGGTCTCGGCGCGAACAGCTGACGCCCATACAATTCTATAGAGTCAAGTGTCTGTTGCGGTCTCTGGTCGCGGTCTCGTGTCGCTGTCTCCAGGCAAACTTTTCCTTTAGGGAAATTTCACAAAAACCAACAGTGGTGCCACACTTGACAATATTTAGAACTATCTTTGACAAGCCTTTTTGTGTCTGGAAAACGCCTCATTAAACAAAAATTGGTTGTCATAGAAACTGGCGATAGAAGTGAAAACTTATAACTCAGAATTTGATAGCTCACTTTACTGGGGTGAAACGGGAGGTCGTGGTCATGACGATGGCCATCTAGAAATCCATCAGCATCTAGATAGTCAATGGGAAATACTAATGCATTTCTAGGTGGTCAATGGGCATGGTCCCGAATTAACCCGAATATTTCTTATCATTCCCGAGCGTGACGCTAGAATTCAATTCACAGCCCACGAAAAATCGGGCTGTGGTGGGCCAAAATATATTTTCACTTTAAAATGATGTGTTGTCGTGGGACACCAGGTAGGAGCAAAGTTCCTTCGGTCAATATAGAGTTGTTTCTGCATATTGTGTACTTACATTACTTATTTTTTTATTTATGGTACGATCATCTGAAAAATAAAGTTGGCAACACTGGTCACGGGCAGTTTGTAGACGTCACTTCCGTTACATATTTTTCTTACGGTTTTAGTCTTACATTTTTTTCAGTTCGGTCGCACAGCTAAATCTCTATATCCTCCAAGCAAGTAAAGAACTTTAAAGTTTAAAAATTATACGAACGAAAGGAGTTTCCTGAATTTGTCAGACTAGAAATCGTACGTTTTATTTGAATATGTGTTTGGATTCACGTAGATCGACCATTTTTATGCTGAAATTTGAACAGCTAACCAAACAGGTCTAGTGTGAATCGGGATCACACTATGAGAGTTCTTACAGGGTTGCCACCCGTACTTTGTAATAAAGTATTGTAATTATTCAGGCAATCGTATTCTAGTACTTCATACCGACAGTAATTTGTTATATTTGTTAAGTTTTAAGTACGCGAAAGTACTTTGACATGATTTCATTTCTTTGCAATTTAAAAAAAAATGTCGGAAATATTTTCTCGTTAAACGAAATTGTTTGGCGATTGTTAAATCAATGCCAGCGCCACACCATTTATGCACTTGCTTTGAACCCATTTCTGACTGGAACTTAACCTCAAATGTCATACAATGTCAGTGATAACAACAAATCCTCGTTTTTTCATGCAAACCAGTTATAGATTTATGCTACAATAAATAATGAACAAGAATACTCCAAAAACACCTATAAAACGTAATTCCGATAGTGAAACGGACTAACTTGTGGCCTTGTAGCTTAGTTGGTAGTAAGTCTGCCTGTAAAGCCGTGAGTTGTGGGTTCGATCCCCACCCAGTGCAAATATATGTGTGATGAAGACAAATATTTGTATTGTCTCTGGTTGTTTACATGTGTAATAATTATATATTTACCACTAAATAAGTATTATATCAGCTATCTGGCCGCCATAGTACGAGTACAAGCTTTGCTTAGTTTGGGGTCAGATCTTGTTGTGTGTGAAGTGTCCACCAGTATTTATTTATTGACTAGTGTAAATATTTGAAATGTATTCTTATTTATATATATTACTAATTAATTGTACTTAATTATTTATAAATGTTACTTAATTATTCGCAATTTTTCTCTTTGAGTCATTATGCCTTAAAAGGTTGACGACACGTTTGGCTCGTCTATGCTTTGATTGCTTCGAATCCTTAGAACGCAGCAGTTTCAAATTTCGCTAATGTTACTCGTATACTGTAATTTCATTTCATTTCGGTAATAATAAAGCAGCGTTTCAAAATAAATATTTGCAGTAACTTGATAGTTTGTTTAAGAGATGCTTCTAATTGTGGGACTTGTATGATTAAAAACTTCTATTTATCTACTTAACTTAACTTCTTAACTTAACTTCATATTATCTAATTAATTTAGCATAAGTTTATCTACTAATATTGTTGTACGAATATTGTTTTATGTATCGGATACGCCTGGTACCTACGACACAGGTTGTCCTAGTGTTTCTCTAGATACCAGTGTACTCCTGATGAAATACATATACGTCTGTGAATGAGATATACTCTAACTTATTTTAAGTAATTGTTTTTGAACTAATGACATTTTAATTCATTACCAAACTAGATAATACCACTAAGGGTTAAAGATTTAAGATTCAAGATTATTTGTCTCTATTTTTTTTATATTGCAATTTAGTTGGAGTTTTAAGTAGAAAAAACATACTCTATAATACCCAAAATGAAGACAAAATAATGAACGAAATGAATCTGAAAGATTTCGCTGAAGTCTAATGCGCTTTGCAAGTAAGGGCGTTCGGGCAACGCTCTTAACCTTCATTTGTCTTTGTTTAGAAGTTAGGACGCTTCAATACGAGTGCAGTCAGCTTAAGTTTGATTAAAATTGGTTTAGTTCTGAGAAGTGCAACGGGTAGTGTGAGTTTGGGTGAGAAATGTTTCGACGAAATAATTTCCGTTCTATCAATGAAATTGAGTTTCTGATAAAAACCGTCCGGTATTCCATCGATTTCTTAGAGCGTTTCTAAATTTCGCTGAGGACCATTTACACAAAAGTGTATTTTTTTTGTATTTGCATCAAATTATTCAAATTTGACTTTTTATAGTAAAGAGTGACAATACTAGCAGGGTAATTATGTGTCTGATGGTAAGAAACATGCCTGTCCATAATAGTCTGGTCAAAAAAGTGCTTTTCAAATCGTTTTTTTTTAATTCTCCTAACATTATGTTTGAGTTGTCATTCGATTCAGAATGAAATTATTTACTAATATTAAATAGTAATATATTAAATACTAGGTATTATTTGAAAAAATGCTAAGGCCGCTCGCAAAAATAGGAATAGTTATAATCAATTAAGTGAAAATAAAAAAGGGTTCCGTTATTAGCCAATATTTCAAAAACTATTTGAGATAAATCTGATTTGAAAAAAGATTAAAAAGACGATCCTACATTTTCTAAAAAAAAACTTGAAAATCGAGAACCAATATTTATGATTTTCCCAGAGGGTTGACAAGTTCAAAGTATACGTGGAAATGGAATTTAACATTTTATTTTTATTTTTCCAATGGTAATCTATTGTCATATCCACGGCTATATTGTTAATTGCTGCTTTTTTTAGCAACCAGCATCATTAATTGACCAGTTTTTTATAGTATTGAGTGAAGAAACGAAATGGATATGTGCCTGATGGTAAGCAACATGCCTGCCACATAAAAACACAGTGACAGGCAGCTATTGGAACACGAAGAGTCCAAATCTTTGGAGATCTTCAGAGATCTAAGATATATCTCTAACCCTTTAATTTCTCTGGAAACATTGCCTTTAAAACCGGAACACAGTAATGTTTGCACATTACTGCTTGGCGGTCTAATAACTGGCAAAAGCGTGGCACTTTCCTAGGCGGACTCTGCCAAGAGTCCATACAAAATGACGCCTTTAGCCCATACAAAAGTACACAAACCCCTGTACTAATTTCCGAGATACTTATAATGTGATAAAAACGTTTGATAACTTCAGTGAGCATAATATAACAGTACGCCGTTAATAGGATTTAAGGCGATTTAATTCCCTTAAGCAATTGCCCTTGATTTGATTTATTAAAGTATAAATTACGGGAAAAGTTTGAAAGGTTTCCGAAGCAGGAATAAAAATTGAAGCAACATGATGAATGGAAACGGTTACGGCTACCTCTGAACACGTGGTCACATAGATTTAAAACTACTGGAAGAATACATTCTGAAGATGTCAATTACTTTTTTTTCAAGTTTAAATTTTAACCGTATTTAGTAGTTTTTGGTAGTATAAATCTTATGGATTTACGTCACCGACATGATAATGGCGTGCGACAGTGGCACCTTAGCACCGTGGCTTGGTGGCTTATTAAAACTTTTTATATTTTCCTTTTTGTCATAAGAATGTACAGGCTGTGGAATGAGTTGGATTGGATTTTCCCTGATAGTTGTAATTTTGGTGTCTTCAAATCGAGAGTATATCGCTCCATCGTAGACCGTATAGTCGCTTAGCATCAGGTGAGATGGCGGTCAAGTGTAAACCTATAAAAAAGTAAAAAAAACCTATCCTATAAAAATTAAAAGGTCATTTTGACATTTAAAAAATATACATTTTTTTTTATATAAAGAGTGACGAGACGATCAGGACATGTGCCTGATGGTAAGCAACATGCCTGACACATAACAGCACAGTGACACGCAGCTATTAGAACATGAAGAGTCCAAATCATTACCTAGCACTGCACTGCGCTCGTCACCCAGAGATCTAAGATCTTATATCTCTAAGCCCTGTAATTTCTCTGGCAACATTGCCCTTCAAACCGGAACACAGTAATGTTTGCACATTACTGCTTGGCGGTAGAATAACTGGCAAAGGTGTGGTACTTCCCCAGGCGGACTCTGCCAAGAGTCCTACCACTACAAAAATGGATATAGCGTGGAGGTCGGTAGGTGGGTGGTCTTTATTTTCATGCTATTCATTCGGTATTAATCGGCGACGATAATAACTCTAGTTTAATAACAGCCATTTAGAATGCAATTGTGGCGAAACATAATGGAATTAGCGGATGTCGAGAGATAGATCCAGAACGCGGCGAAGTCGTATTGGAGGTTGCTCAGTGCTACCTCTGGGCTCGATGCTCAAACCAAAAGCGTCTTTTTCGATGTTTTTCAGCTCCGTTTATTTCTTGGCTTTTGTAATTATCGTAATCTTATAGTAATATTATAGTAATCTTTACGGTTTACGGCTTTTTTGTAATTTCGCTATCTTTGATGATTATCAATATCCATCACTAACTGACGTTTTCTGCTTTATTCGCCCTATTTTTCAACCTCTGCTAACGAATACAAGCAAGACCAAAGGGGCTTGACCAAAGAGCTTAAATATACTACGTATAGAGTTGGCAAAAACGCTTTACACCGAAACCACGCAGCATCTTTCTTCCCTTGTCGCTCTTGTGGAAGTGTCATACTTTTGTTGCGGCACATCATTCTGTTGCCATAGAAAGTATGTACGTCATCTGCGCACGATTGACACAAAGGAACCGTGCGGAAAATCTAATTCTATACGCAGTTTATGTAGACTCTTTGGGCTTGACGTTCCGGCGCTTGCTCCTCGACATGTAGTTATTCTATTATATTATTGAAAACCTCAAAATGTTTAAATATTATTTATATATATATGATAATAATTAAACAAATAATTCAGTCTAACGTCTCTATAAAATGTCGAAACTAGCTTTTTAAGTTTTTGAGAACTTTGTTTTTTTTACGTGATAAAGAGTGACGAGACGATCAGGACATGTGCCTAATGGTAAGCAACATGCCTGCCATACACAGCACAGTGACACGCAGCTATTGGAACATGAAGAGTCCAAATCATTACCTAGTATTGCACTGCGTTCATTACCCAGAGATCCAAAATCTTACATCTCTAAGCCCTGGAATTTCTCTAGAAACAGTGCCCTTCATTTGATGATTTTTGGCCGGAAATAATAATCTAGATTTTTCTAATGTATCCAAATCTGATAGATCGATTCACTCTTTATTGCACTTAACTTATAAGCAAACAGAAATTACTTAAAACAAAACAAAATAAAGTAAAATGGGCGACCTTACTAAAAGCGATCTCTTCCAGGCAACCGTAGAATGGAATGAGAGATTTGAAAATATGGAAGAGGAAATAAAAAAGGAGTGGTTGATACTTTTGTGATGTACATTGTATAAGAACATCTAAGTACAGTTAAAAATAAAACTGATATAAAAAAACATACAAGGTCGTCAAGAAGAAATCGCTTTTAGCGATAAGGCTGCCGGTTGTATCACTTATCTTACTGTTTTTCATGTAAATTGTATGTATCGTTTATGGTTTGAAGGGTAAAGTATTTTCATTCATTCAAAAACTAAAATACTTATTGAAGTCTGAATGTTTTTTGAGAACTTAATTTTTGTTTCCATGAAATAATAATGTCGCTTCCAGTATTTCTAAGGTTGTGTATCGAAACGTTTTTGTGCAATAGGGAATATGCATGCATTTTTTAAATATTTTTAATTCACTTTTTACAGTATTATAACACAATAAAAAATATAAATACTCTTGTAAATGTAAATAAATAAATAAATATATTGGTGGACAATTCTCACACAACACCATCTGACCCCAAACTAAGCAAAGCTTGTACTATGTATATGTACTTAAATAGTTTTAAAACATACTTATTAAACATAGAACACACCCAGACACAGTACAAATATTTGAATTCATCACACAAATATTTGCACTAGGTGGGAATTGAACCCACGACCCTCGGCTTCGCAGGCAGAGTTACTACTCACTAAGCCACGAGACCAGAGGCCCGAGAGTACAATTGATTTTAAAATAATATTTAAAATATCGATATAATTTGACCAGTTTAAACGCCGCCATCTTTCCCGCGCCTGCATGACGTCACAGGCCACGACCTGTTTTTGTTTACTACAAGTGTTGCAGTTACTTTGTACCGATTTTTCAGTTGTGCTAGCTAATCAAATGATGGAGAACATGACTTTTCTCTCTAACACTACTAGCTCAGTACGAATATCGACACCGTTAAAGCAGAAAACATCTCATGTCATGTGACGTCACATTTGGTTTCGACCAATAGTGATGCGTTTCGCAAACTTGAATTTCCCGCGCCTATTTTGCACTTTTTAAATAATATTTTTTATAATTAATAACTAACTAAATAATAAAATAATTGTTTAGGTATAATGGAGGGACATTAAGGATTCTACGAAAAAAAAATCAAGCCAATTTAAACTACATGCATATTCCCTATTGTTTTGCAGGAAATAATATTGTCTTTTCTAGTGTTTACAGATCTACAAATCCAAAACACAGTTCGTTCGTATCGTTCAAAACCAGTGGACACATTCAATTTCATGGTTTGCCGCCGCGTTCCGTGCTACACCGGCGTTCTTCCGTATTTCAGATGATGTATTATAGAAGCAACAATAGGGTTCGGAAAGTGGGTACACTTCAAATTTGCGGGTCTGTTGCGAAATTGTATTTAATTTTGGTGCCTTTGTTAACAATAGACGTCTTAAAAGGCAACATTACAGGTACGTTTCGGTTTGAAGGGCAATGTTTCCAGAAATAATTTTAACGAAAATAAACGAGTTAACGAACGCACTAGCCATCTTTACACTTATCGAAAGTTCTCCTCGATTTCTCTAGGATGTCATCATCAGATCCTGGTTTCCTTCTCATGGTACAACCCTTGGAATATCTCCTTTACAACTCCTTTAAAACAAATAATCATCAAACTCGGTTCATAAACGCCGAAGTTATCTGCGAACACATAAAAAAATATATACGGTCGAATTGAGAAATCTTTTTTCCATTTTTGAAGTCGGTTAAAATACTGCATAAGTAGCCCACTAAATGTTCCTACTGCTGGGACTCGGGGCCTTCTCAAGCAAAGAGAGAGTTTAAGGCCATAATGCACCACGCTGGCCAAGTGCGGGTTGGTGGATGACACACGACCTCGAAAGATTCTAGGTACATGTCGGTTTCCTCACGATGTTTTCCTTCACCGTTTTTAAGTTAGCGGCATTACGCACATGACTTCGAAAAGACAGTGGTGTGCGCGTGGTGGGATTCGAACCCAGAGGCTCCGGACCGGCAAACGCAAAGAACGGCGACTGCCGCGGCAGACTAGACCAGCCGTAACTTATATGCTTATGCTAAAAATGCTGGACTAAGAGATAAATCATCTTATTTCTCCGGTTGATGAGTGCAGTGCGCTGCTAGACAGTGATTTGGACTCTTTGTTCAAACGTGCACGGCACTTGACTGTTACGGGCAGGCTTGTTGCTTACCATCACGTGCATGTGTAGCATATCTCGTCACTCTATACTAATAAAAAAACATTACGTAGGTATATAATTGGGTGTGTACACATTATATAATTGCGTGTGTACACACGCAATTATACATTTTTACATTACATTTACATTTTTGATTTGATTTTTGTTTTTTTGTTCGTGGGAAAATTTTGTTAAGTTCCAGCCCAGCAGTGGGAACATTAAGTGTGGACTGATTATGCCCAAAATAAAAGTTAGTCGCACTAATACATATACCTACAACGCGTCACTTTTGCAGTAGAAACAATGTGTTTCGTAATAAAGACAATTAGTACCTACCCAATTTAAATTTTTTGTAGGAATCAATTTACTTTTTATTTAATTAATCCAATATTTCTGTGGTATAACTCCTTTGCATTTACGCATACTCTTTCACCTGGGGGAGACAGTCGAGTTCTGTCAGAGTCGACAGCGTCACCACGGATGGCCATGGTTTCCCACCAAAACTTCCGTGGGATTCCATTTTTGCCACTGGGAAATTTGGAGGTGATATAAATCCTATAACCATGCTATGGTTGCCTAGACGATACCGATTTTAGTGATAAGGTTGCCATTTGCTGCTATATTTTAAGATTCTTTTATTTAGTTTGTTTTGTTAAGTACAACAAACAGTTTTATAAATCTTTTTAATAACCACGTTTGTTTTCATACTAAAAAAGTTATCTATTTATCACTTAGTTATCTATCTATCTATTTATCACTATATAATCAAAATACTCAAAGATTTGCCAATATTGATTTTTCCTTTCGTAAAAATTTACTGAAATTGTTGCGGTTGAATAAGAAAATATCGAGAGTTAACAGATCTCCGAAATCGCCATTTCCATATGTAATACTGTAATACCATTTGCGTTATGTGAATCTGAGCCGTTATGATAATATCGACAATACCGCCGGCACCGCTGTTTTACCCTGATTGATGGGTAAATATTTATATGGCAACATAGATATCAAAATACAGAAGTAGAACTTCTTCTTTATGACTTTTACCACGTGACTCTCGACTAAAAGTTTTCTAGGTGGTTTTCGAACATTGGGTCAAAGCTTACAGAGAAAAGAAGTTCCTAGAAATAAATGATTTAAAATTTTTGAGTCAAGTCAAATCATTACATATAAACGCTGGTTGCCTGGAAGAGATTGCTCTCAGCAATAAGGTAGCTATTTGTGGCGCTAGTTCATAAGTGTTTTAATGTAATATTTCTGTTTTTGTTTGTGTCACAATATAGAGTTATCTATTTGAAAGTTTGACGTTTGTGAATTAAAGTGTCATAAGTAAGTTAAAGTAGATTAAATTTTGCTTTAGAGTACGCAAGTTAATTATGTTGAAAGGTAAAATTAGTGAATCCGATAATATTCCTATAGTAATTTGCCAAATTACGTTTCTCGCAAATTTGTCGGTTCTCGTGGGATATGATGACGACAACATTCCATCATTTGGAAGATCTGGAAGATAAGTTGTTTTAGTTACCCATCTGTACAGTATATTCTGCAATACGGGTTATGGCCTGACTCCATATCCCGTATTTGAATGTAGGGCGAGGATTAAAAGCTTCAATATAAAACATGTTATTTGGGTTAAACGTTTAATGGTTTTGGCAACAACTTTCTGTGGCTTTGCTTGAATTGACTTATACTTAGATTCGTTTACCATATCACGATTGACTACCTCTCATACATAGATTTATAACGCCTAGATCGATAATCTTCAAACTAACGCTACATCATAAGTGTGGCAAAACACAGATTGATGTCGGCGTAAAAATTATGTACTGCAGTTCGTTAAAGAAAACTAGAGGAGTATATACCTACAGTGAAGGACCACACAAACCGTCGCCATTTCTTAAATTGTAGGAGACGCATGCGCTAGTGCTTGTCCTTGACAACTGATGGTAGTTCCGAACGGACTAAGCCAATATGGTTCAGCATGGTTTGTCTCACTTTTCTTGCCCGGACCCAATCTAAGCGTTATTATTCTATGCTTTTACATCATATCGTATCGTGTTTTCAGGGAACTGAAAAAAATTGCGCATAAATATAATTTTAAAATATTTAAAAAAAAAGAAGGCTGTCAATTCGTAGGTCTGTATGTGACGCGATGGCAAATAAAAACATTGCTTTGTTTTAGTCAAAATTACAAAGTATACCTACATAGAAATTATTACAGGTCAAAGCGATAAATCATCTCCTATATCTTTTTGATGAGACAGTGTTAGTGCAAGGTAGTGTTATGGGCTCTTCATGTTCTAAAAGCTGCGTGTAGGTAACTGTGTTATTATGGGCAGATATATCAATTACCATCAGGTGCGTATTGTTTTATGTCTATATTATAATGATAATGTAGGTATAGTTGCGGAAATAAAAAGAAAATTTAATATAATTTTGTTGTTGAAAAATCAGTACTTATATATTTATCTCGGTCATCATTTAGGGGTTGATTTTAGCTTGATTTTTTTTATCCTTATTAAAAAGACTCAATCTGACAAAGTGACATTTGGGAATAGAGTTAAGTACCTATTCCATATTTTCATTGTTTGAAACTGTTTTGTTACTGATGAAAAACTCCAATAATGATAATGAAACCGAAGAATAAGGAACCAAGTTGTTGCCCACTGGGAAATCTTACATTGTACATAATTCACCCAAGTTTTTCTCCTCGAACTGCCCAATCATTGCACTCCTTAAGCAAAATGGACCAAGTTCGTAATTCCCTATTCAAACTGTCTATGCCAACATCATATCATAACAGGAAAAAGGTTGCTATAAAAATAACTTGTGCAAGCGGATGACCCACTTCGTGGCAATTAAAGATCTTTCTTCTCACCGTAGGTTTATATTGACGAAGAGATTTATTTCCGTTTATTGTCGGTGCTACTGCCAGTAGTAACGCGGGCAATTATTTTTGCCCGTGTTACTACAAACAGGTCCAGTAGTACGACGGTTAGGTAATTTAGTTTTGCACGTCGCACTACTACAGCCGTTTTTAGGGTTCCGTAGCCAAATGGCAAAATACGGGACCCTTATAGATTCGTCATGTCTGTCTGTCTGTCTGTCCGTATGTCACAGCCACTTTTCTCTAAAACTATAAAAGCTATACTATTGAAACTTGGTAAGTAGATGTAATCTGTAAACCGCATTAAGATTTTGATAGAAAAAAAAATACAACATTTTTTAGGGGTGTCCCATACACAGAACTGAAACTTTTTATTGAATGATATCTAGTAAGTAGTTTTATTTTAATACGTAATAAATTGACTATTGTTAAAACACTGATTAAAGTAACAACGAAGTACAAGAACTTTTGTATTACGTTACTTGCTGCTACGGAAGTCTTCATGGGCGAGCCCGACTCGCACTTGACCACTTTTATTTCAGATAGGTACCTCTTTTGCTTAAACTACATAATGACAAATCATTACTTTTAATTATTATTAAAAATCGTTCACTTATTTCTGTGACCAATGGGTGTTTATTGACATTATTGATAACAATGAGTATCACAAGTTGGCAATGATGCCATGACCGCCTAGTAGCTAGAATGTGTAATTTGTTGTCTTAAATTTTTAAAATATAAAAAAACGAGACGAGCAGGACATGTGTCTAATGGTAAACAACATACATAGCCACATAACAGCACAGTGACGCAGCTACTGGAACATGAGGAGTCCAGAACTCTGCACTGCGCTCGTCAGCCAGAGATGTAAGAAATTTTATCTCTAAGACCTGTAACTTTCACTGGAAACATTGCCCTTCAAACCGAAACAGTAATGTTTCCACATTAATGTTCGCTGGTAAAATAACTGACAATGTTGTGGTGCTTCCCCAGGTGGACTCTGTTGAGAGTCAATTTTTTTTTTTGACGAGGGCGAAATCCTTTGCAGATACCCGGCTGTATTGGGGTGCAGCCGAGCTATGTGAGATCTTACTCACTAAAACTCCCTCGGTGGCCTACATCTGTGCCTAGGAAGAGGACGCCGGGATCTCCGTTGGAACGCACTGGCGTCCTCTTGACACTTTGCCTAAGGCAAGACCCCGGTTTCAGGGTCACTGTTGAGAGTCCTACCACTGCAACTGTCATGTCACTGTCACAACTGTTTGTACGAGTACTCTCATGTTTATATGAATTTCACGGACTCCAGGTTCCATGCCTTTGTATGTTAGGTCCCTACATAACATGGAATTGGTGTTTTGTCGTACTGGCCACTTTGATCTCAAACATCTCCTCTTTTTTCAATTCAATTCAATTCAATTCATTTATTCATACCATAAATTCATAAGAACACTTGGTAACGTCATTTACAAAAAGGCAAAGAATCTGTGTACATAATATGATAAAATAACAACGTCAAAATGAATAAAGCAGCTGTAAAGGGGCCTAGTCAATTACATGCAGCTGTAAAAAGGCTTTGTCGAAGACAATATAACAAATAATCAATACACACAGTATACAGATACTACATTAGTACAAACAATGTAACATCAAAAGTCTTAAAAATCTATTATTTTACCTTATTACAAGATTCTAATTTCGACATTTCTCTTCCATACGTTACTATCTTTAACAAAGTCGTCTATATTATAATATGCCTTGCTCAATAGGTAGCTTTTTATTTCATTTTTAAACTTGGTTTCATTGAGGCCTTCCACTTGTACAGGGATTGCATTATAGAAGCGAATACCATTACATTTGAAAGAGTTATTTGTTTTCTGAAGTCTGCACTTAGGAAATATAATTTTGTGTTTATGGTGCGCTTTTGGATTCAGATCAGTTAATTTCTGCAGACGACTTCGATTTTTCTTACACATTATACATTCATAAATATACAATGAAGGGACTGTTAATATGTTAATAGTTTTGAACATCTCCCGTACTGATTCTCTAGGTGATAAATTATATAGACCACGGATTGCTCTTTTTGCAATACGAAAACAGAGTTTCTGTCCGCAGCCGAACCCCATAATAAGATCCCGTAGGACATAATACTGTGAAAGTAGCCAAAATAAACAAGCCTAGCTGTTGCAACGTCTGATATTTTTTAATTTGACGAACTGCGTGGGCAGCTGAACTGAGTCGATCAGCTAGTCTCTATGTGAGGACCCCATTGAAGCTTTGAATCTACTGAAATACCCAGAAAACAAGTAGATTGTACAGGTTCGATAAGTTCATCCTTCAGTCTTATATCAAGTTTACCGCACATTACATTGCAGAGTGTGAACTTTATACATTTCGTTTTAGTTGGATTAAGTACTAGATTATTTGCATCAAACCATTTGTACGCAATGTCCAAAAGTACGTTTATTTCAGTGAAATCGTTTATTCCTCTCTTAATTTTGAATAGAAGTGATGTATCATCGGCGAACATAACTATTTCTATATTTTTATGTTTCTTTATCATAAAAGGTAGATCATTAACGTATATAAGAAACAAGAAAGGTCCAAGTATGGAACCTTGTGGTACACCCATTCTTATAGGCGACTCATTTGATTGCACACCGTCAACATCGACTATTTGTACACGGTCTTTAAGATATGAAGAAATGAAATTTAGAGCTGGTTTCGAAACCCCATAAAACTGCAGTTTCTTTAAAAGAGTGTCATGATGAACACAGTCGAAAGCTTTTGATAAGTCACAAAATACTCCCAGAACGTCATGATGATCTTCCCAGGCTTTCAATATATAATTAGTTAGTTCAATACCTGCATCGGTAGTGGAACGTCCTTTTGTGAATCCAAATTGGTTACTATGTAATAGATTATTAATATTAAAGTAAGATAAAAGTTGCTGGAGAACAAGTTTCTCGAATATTTTGCTGATGCAAGGCAAAACCGAGATGGGTCTGTAGTTTCCAAGTTCGTTTTTGTCTCCAGATGTAAACAGAGGTATCACTTTACTATATTTCATCATGTCAGGAAATGTACCATTTTTATACATTCGTTAAATAATTCTGCTAAATATGGGGCAATGTTATTAATAATCCCCTCAAGTACCTTAACAGATAATCCCCATAAGTCCTCTGTATTCTTAACTTTAATATCTTTGAACGTTTTTAGTATTGCAGTGGCAGTAACATGATGAAATTCAAATGTAGATGAAGGACAATCAACATTTTCTGTCAACAATTTTTCTGCAAGGGAGGGAGACGAAGTTAGATGTTTAGTTGTCTCTAATGGAATATCAGCAAAATAAACCTTGAAGGCATCTACTATGTCCGATTTTTCGTAGTGACTTTTTCGCCAATCCGAAGTGCGCTCATCATTTCACGACTTTTAATTTTTCCAGACTCATTGTTTATTATCTTCCACGTGCTTTTATCATATTATTGAGTTTTTAATTTGATCCCGTATAAATATTGCTTTTGCTCGAATACATACATTTCTAAAAATACTTGAATATCTCTTAACATATAGTTTTGTGGCATCATCGTTGCAGTATGTCTTTAGTTTGTATAAATTGTAAAGATTGCTTCGACTTTTAATAAGACCTGGTGTTGCCCATTCGGCAAACTTCGGTTTTGCGTTAATATTAACAAATTTGGTATGGAAAATATTATTAAATTGTGTACTCAGCATTTTAAAAACTCAGAATAATTATGATTAGGATCATCAATTGTCATAATGCAAAATTTGTTGGAAAATGATTAGTTATCGCGGTATTTAAAGCTGACATGCGGGACAATGTAATGGGTCTAACAAGAACTTTCTCTTCCGCCCTTTTCATACAGGCAGGAAGAGAAATGCTCAAGCCCCTATGGTCCGAACGCAAACAATCCAGGACCTCAGAATGAAAGTATTCACAGTTTACAAAAACATTATCAATGCAGGTTGCAGAACAACCTTTCTTAGTTACTGCGACCCTAGTGGGTTCAGTGAACACCTTTGTCAAATTAAAAGATTGACATAACATTAATATGTTGCTCTTGTTACGAGATTCCGAAAGTATATCTGTGTTGAAGTCTCCACACATCACAATCTGTTTACTTTTCTCAGATATTCTACTCAATGCTTCTTCTAAAGTAGTTAAGAAGATCTCAATTTCGGCACTAGGTGGTTTATAAACACATAAAACAACATATCGATCCAATTCTACGCAAGCTAGTTCACAATGTCGTTCAACAGTTATATTTTCTACATCTTTTCGAGACTTATATTTCACATTATTGCTAACAAAAATTATGCAACCACCTCCTATTGCCAATTTCCTACAGTATATACTACCTATTGAATAATTATTTAGGCTAAAGTTCAATTCACATTTCGATAGCCACGTTTTCTTTGGTTAAGAATTCCAATTTAAAATTTTTACAGCTATTTACCGATGCTTTTGTGTTTGGAAAACAGTAATTCATTTGTTTTTTCGTCTATTAACATAATAAGGTATGTATAAAACCTTATTATTTTGGCTACTGAGGCATTCGAAATCTCATGCAAATAAATATGTTTAAAGAGTTAAAAGTTTCATACAAACTTTTATCCCTTATTTCACCCCTTTAGAGGTTGAATTTTGAAAAACACTGTAATACGTTACTTATTATTTTGATCATGCTCGTGTCATACGAAATTTTATGCGAATCCGTTTAAAGAATAAAAAGTTTCAACACTTCCGCCCTTATTTCACCCCTCTTGGGGTTGCCTTTATGACAAATTAAGTTTCTAGCTCTTACGGTTTGGGCTGTACGTTGATCTATCAGTCAATCATCTTTCCCTCTTTTATATACGAGTATATAGATTAATCATACACTGGACTTAAATTTTTAGAAAACCAATAGACTGCCCTCGTGGCTTAGTGGGTATTAGCTCTGCCTGCGAAGCCGAGGGTTGTGGGTTCGATTCCCACACAGAGCAAATATTTGTGTGATAAATTCAAATGTTTGCACTGTGTCTGGGTGTTTCAATTTATAATAAGTATGTATTTAAAACTATATAAATATGTATTATATCAGCTATCTGGCTGCCATAGTACAAGCTTTGCTTAGTTTGGGGTCAGAGGGTGTAGTGTCTGAATTGCATGAAAATGATTAATTCTAATAATTTTGACATATTAAATTACGGGCGTGTGGGCCGTAATTTTGAATTTTTTGAAACAACTTTAAGACCTTTAAAATAGTGTATTAAACTCTGAAAAAAATATATGTATTAGTTAAGGATCTAATCTAGTGCAATTCGCAGTCAATAACACGATTTAATGAATTTTACTGGATAGAATAAAATCCCAAAGTTACCCCTTTTTAAAAAGTGTTTTCAAGTTTATGACTAAACTAATTTTTTTTTTTTTAATTATAATGAATTTTTTTACTAAATTTTTGTACTCAACGAAAGCCACTAAAAAGTTATAGATGCATTCGCAGAGTTTGACTTGATAAAAAGTATCAGTTATTCACTATGTTTTAATATCTACCATATATATAGCGCGCCGTTCGGCAGGCCTGATCAGTCGCGTTTCGGCGCTCACGGACGACGGGCCTGTGCTTGATTTTGCAATTTTGACAACCAATAAATTTTAAATATTACGATCATAGTGCCACAGTATAACAATATCAGTAGGTATTACTAGTGAAGCACGCTATGATCTTGATTTTTGGAATTGCAAATAGGTAGACGCTGATACTAATTAGTACTCTGTTTACTTTATGTTGTAGACCAATAGGGGAGTCTCAAAAAACTGACGTCGATAACACATCAGTAAAAAATTCAATGCATCCGCAATGGAAAATAGATAAGAATCGGTAAAATATTCGTCCGTCAAATCAGAGATCGGGATAAGGAAATAATGAGAGGGAAGAAATCCCCTGCGTAAATCCCCTGATATAAATGCAAGTTAGGTATCATAAATGATACCTAATTTATGATACCTAACTTGCAAGTTAGGTATCATAAATGTAACTGTAACAAATTCTTTTGTAAGTAAGGTACTTAGTACTTGGAAGAAAAGTCCTCAAAAAAGAAAAGAAGGCTTATGTTTTTCGCGCGTATCTTTATATTTGTAAAACTTTTATTTCCACATATCTTCCAAACAGCTGGATGGATTTTGGTAACTAAGATATTCTAAGACTAGTCTCATTCGCCAAAGTGTCCTTAGATAGTAGGTAATATTTTTTTACGTGTAGTTTTTTTTTGTAGTCGGGGTTTTAAATTAAAGTTATTCTATCATATTGCTCGTTGCTCGAATAAACAGCATCACCGTTCATCATCATGATTGAAGAGTTGAACGAAGAGTTTGGTCTCCACTTTTGTAATAAGAACAACTAAGCTGTGAAACGCATTGCCAGAGTGGGTTTTTGTCGAAGGTTCGAACCTTGGGGTTACGAGGTACACTGTGTTTGTTTCTATTAGAGAAGCAAGTTCCATCGTAGAACACATCATTTTCATCCACTATTATCGACATCATCGCAACCGTATCATTAAATGGGTTATAAATCGTAAACGGTAAGTTTTACAAAAATAGTTTACTTGCAACAAAAGATGCAAAATTTTATTTTCTACAATTATTGTCAAAATGTATAGTTTCCAAAATATCGGCTAACACAGTTTTTTTTTCAATTGGCGTTTGAAGCTCTACCTGGATCTGTGAGCATTTTGTAATTTTATGCTCAGTAAGTGATCTTTACCTCATAGAAAAAAATTGGTTTAGAAATTTAGTGCAAAGTTGACCAAAAAACCTTCTATTCTTACTGGCCTTTCGTTACGTTTCAGCACATTTTTTAAAATTTTTGACGAACTTGTGAATTATTAGGAAACATTTTAAAAAGATGCATGAAATTGGAAAAGCCATTCTCAACTTATAGTGTGACCAAAAAAGAAAAGGTTTAGTTTTGTATACCTACGAGTATAGAAAATTTTAATATTTCTTCGTTTATATAGCAACAAAACTCTTATCATAAACAAACAAACATAAACAAATCTTGAACAAAAAATTAGTTTAAATTACATAGTCTAATATTTTAATGTTATTTCTGCACTGTGGCACCGATTCCGCGGTCGGTGACGGTCGCGAGAACAAGACAGCGTTAAATGCCTACTTTGACAGAAATACCTGGCCTTAAACATAAAAATCTACCATTACCAGCGCGGTGAATGTCGTTGGATAGCGGGATCTCCTCCTACTATAAACCTACAATTTACTCTCTATTTGGTTATTATCAGACAAATCACAATTTGTAGATTTTCCTATTAGATCAGTACATTTTAACGGCAACAGGCTGACGTTTGACCTCACTTTGCTTGACCACACTATTGCGTTCTGCGGTTGACGACGAGTCACAAGTACCTGGTATTAACTCGTGTTTGATGACGTTTATGTGCCTTTGTTCGGAACACTACAATTTGAAACTGAATTCCGTATTAATAAATGGTAAATCTATCAGGATTGACGTTTAGAACCATTGAGTGTTATTTTACTAGCTGTCCCCTCCGACTTCGCTCGGTACAAAGGTAATATAGATATTTAGCCCATAGCAGCCAAAGGTCATGTACATATCCAACTGTGAAAGAATTTTTGAAACCAGTCCAGTAGTACTTGAGATTATCGTGTTGAAACAAAAAACCTCTTCAGCTTTATAATTTAGTACAAGTTTTATTTAAGATATACTGGTAATTAAAAGATGGTCAAACGAAATTCTAAGTCCAACCAATGTATCCATCTGAGGAAAACGAAACGTGCAACCAGGTGAAATTTAAAAAAAAATGTGTTGATCAGGCACGTGAAAAAAATTACGCTTGTCAAAGATATTGTCACACACATGTCTGTCCAGGTTGGTTACCTAACCTACGGCTTAGGCGACCCAAACCACACAAACAACGCTGTATGTTGCATGTCAATGCATCGGCGCGCGTATTTGCGGAAGTGCAGATATGCATCATCGTGCAAGTTCTGCACTCGCTCACGCGCGTTGTTGCGTTTTGTGGATTGATGTCGGCTCTGACTCATTTCATTCGAATACACGCCAAGCCCAATCACTCATGGCACTGCGGGGTTCGTTGTGTCATACCTTGCGTTTCGCCCGCAACCCGCGATATGCGTGTATATCCGCATGTAGGTGTGTGATCTGCATGAACGCGCGTGGATGCATTTTCAGTTAGACCGTGCGTGTTTTCTATTCAAACGGAGATACATACAGCGATGAAACACGCATTCACGGTTTACGTTGCGTGGTGCGTGTCATTGTGTGGATCGCCTTAGTATGACTCAATGTCAACTGATCTAGAAAGCCAGTCACAGTTTAAATGTTAGTTATTCCAATGGTCAGTAACGCTGACGTCAGCTAACTGTCGAGCTGATCGGTTGAGCTAACTCCAAACATAAAATGTAACTTAACAATGAATTTCAAATCGGCGATTTGAACGAACTTAATCCTGATTCTATACCATTAAATTGTTATGTGAATCGTAAAAGCAAACAGCAGGTTTGATCGTTTCTACTATTTGAACTAAGCAGGGTCTTTATTTTGTAAAGACAAATGTAAAACGCAGAACACTTTGATACACAGGGATGTACAGCACAGAACAAGCTTGGTACACGTACAGCTATAGAAAGGCGCAATCATCATTATGAACAAATTTGAATATATAAGTAGATTTTAATCTTAACGCATTTTTGGAGTGATATACGAGTATTAACCGCGATTATCACTTTTTCGCAGAGAAAAATCTTATGAATTTGCGTCACTAATACGCTGAGGTAGAGGCGTAGCGGTGTGATGTGACGAGCGCAGTACAGGACAGTGATAGAGAGAGAGAGAGAGAGATGACTAGCAATTTTTATCTTTATCATCATCATTATCATCAGCAGTACGACGTCCACTGCTGAACATAGGCCTCCCCCCTAGATTTCCACAACGATCGGTCCTGCGCAACCTGCAATCAGCGGTGTCCAGCGAAAGAAAGTCGCGCAAAGAGACTTCCAACATACATGTAGCTCTCTCCTCAGCTAAAGGTTAAGGACCACGTCTCAGTTACATAAGCCATCACGGGCAATACGCACTGATTAAAGACTTTTGCCTTTGGGGATAAGGGTATTTTGGACTCAAAGATGTGCCAAAGTTTCCCGAACGCTGCCCATCCGAGTTGGATCCCTCGCTGAACCTCTTTGTCGAAGTTGAATCTACCTAATTGGATCTTTTGACCTAGGTAGACGTATTCGTCAACAACTTCAAGTGTGGTATTTATTCCTAACAATAATCGGTACAGGTGAGACATGAACATTTGACATGACCTACGTCTTGTTGATATTCATCCTCAAACCTACCTGTTGGGATACTCTACTGAGGTCCCTGAGCGTAGCACCGAGATACTCCAGCGACTCCGCCACAATGACTATGTTGTCGTTGTATGATTGTTGTTGTATGTATGATTGGACGCCATATCCGTTCCAGTCCAGTTGTTTGACAACATCTTCCAGCGCAGCAATGAAATGTTTCGGAGATATAACATCTCCCTGTCTCACGCCTTTCTGTAGCTGAATATGTTTTGTGGACTAGTCTTGTAATCGGAGATACATTGTGGCTTTGCTGTAAATATACTTCAACACTTCGATACAGCGATAGTCGATGCGGCATCGCTGGAGAGACTGAATCACTGCTCAGGTCTCGATGGAATCGAAGGCTTTCTCATAGCCCATATACGCTATACATAGTGGCCGAATATACTCCTCGGTTTTCTATAGCATTTGCCGGAGCGTATGGTTGTGGTCTATGGTACTATAAGCCTTTTTGGTTTTTTATCTTTATACAAATAATATATATGTGAGATGGAGATTTTAATTTTTGTATCTTAGTGTTGTTAAATTATGTTAGAATGGCGTATGACATTTCTATAGCCCTCCCTGCCTTCAATTTAGATTGAGACTAAAGATAGAACAAAAGACATGTATACGCAATTCTGTTTAAGTGTTGTGTTAAATGGTAAACCCTCATTTAAGTTAACAGCTTTAGGGAATACAGACCCTTGACTCGTTAAAATTCGTCACAAAAGCAACTATCAATATTTCTCAATGTCATAATGTCCAAAGTACAATGAACTCTACTCAAGAAGAGTTACAACGACATCTGGGGTTTTCACATAACATAACTCGTAACGCAGACTTTGCAGTTAGAGAATACGGATCTAAAGTGGATAAGGAAACTAACTGGCCATAAAACTAAAAAGCCATTCAGCACTTTGCTTACTTGTGCTAAGGTTTGCTTACAACAGAGTTCAAATGTATACAGCTTTGTATGTATACGTTTTTAGAATTACAAATTATAAATATGGAGGATAGATGGGTGAAAACTATATTATTAAAGTAAAGTAATGTAAAGAAAAGTAAAATAATAGATAGTTTATTAAACACACCAAATAAAACTCATTTAAAATTTAAAACAAGTTATACATTTTGTGTAGTAGTGCAACAGATCGACAGTAGCGATCTCTTCCAGACAACCGTTAAAATACAATAAAATAAATATGAAATCATGTCATATTTATTCTAGGTAAGCTGACTTCATCGTAGACCGCATCGTCGCTTAATATCAGGTGGTCTAGCGTAAACCATTAACATGTCAAATTATTAAAAGTGACGTGTTATTAATGTTAACTATATAACCGAATTACTCAAAGAAAATGAAAATTAACGGGAAAATCGAAGATTATTCTAGTAGTGGTAAGATTCCTTGCACGCTCCACATGGGGAAGTCACTTGGCACCAGAGGGCGCCACATAGTCGCAATCAAGTCACAAAACTGTGCGATAATTGTGCATAATTTTTTATCAGTAGTCCAGCTAGGTACTGGACCCTGCACAGGGGGTGTCATGACCCCAAGACCCCCGGATCCGCGCTTGGCCCTTTCAATTTTGTGTGCCTTCAATCAAAGTAGACTTTAAGATATTTGGTACTATGAATAAATAATTGTTTGTATTTTTATTACATAATTTTAATCTGTCTGTAACACAGGAATACTATACCTATGCGTTTTTAATTAATTATCGGGTTACTCAATTGTGTAACTGTAGTTCATTAAATTCCATTTCGTGAACTTTTGTTTGTGTGCTCTTTCAATCGTAAAATAATTTTAAAAAAAAACGTCAAGAGATACAGATATTCATTTGTTTTTTTATGCAACACTTTCACAGGTTAACGTGGAACATGGTGCATACATTTGAATGGAAATATTTGAGAAATGCACCACTATAACTGTAGTATATTGTAATTATCTTTACTAAAGTGAAACATCGAGCTTTTGTTTCATTATAATTCCAATTATTGCCAATATTATTAGGTAAACAATATTTTTAGCAATTTTCTTAGAATATCTTGAAAAATTAAGCGGAAATCACAACATCTACAGCGTTTTCATATACTTACTAGGTTGTAAATCGAGAACAAATTTGCCACAAAAAAAGTAAACCTTAGTACAAACGAATACAGCTCAAATTCTGTGTCAAAAGTACCCATCTTCAAATTAACGTTAACAGAGACAAAAGAAATAAATAAGTACTCCTATAACGCTTTATAAACGAACTGCTATAATACTAGGAGTAGTTATACCCCAGAAACGAGAATTTAGCCCGTAATCCGTTTGCGATAAAGTTGAGAGTTGAGTGGAGTTACAATCTTTTATAACCTTTGGTCCGTCCATCAAAAAGGTATAAGAAAAATATGTGTCAGATTTCTCTTTCGATACAGGAAATTGAATAACAAATCCTTCTCGAAGTGATGAGTGCTTGTTTCCTGCACTCTGGATTATTGGTGTCGACTGTAGCCATCGATCTTTCTGTTCGTCTTTGTTCTTTGCGAAGCGATTATGTGACACTTTTGTCGGAGTAGGCAATTTGGGAGCGTTTGAACAATGATTGCTGGATATAGAACACAATTATTTATGCCACAATTTGTTGTACTTCCGACGTATAGACTTTGTGATGTTTAATCGGAGTCCGCTGATTTCACACGCATGATTTTGCCGATTGAAACCTTATCTGCACCTAAGACTGGAAAATTGGGTACGTATGTACAATACAGATGTATATAATGTTTGTTTGTAGATCCTTATGTTAGGCGATAGCTCCATTTTCTATGTTTTTTTTTAATGTTGGGAGTTCAATTATGAATTAATTTTAACGGTTGTTTCTTGTTTCACAGGTACTCTTATAGTCCGTTCCACGAAGAGGTGAAGAAAATGTAAACAAATCAATGTCACTCTCAATATGACAGACCAGCATTTCTCAACTTTTGTTTTAGAAGATAGTTCGTTGTAAGCGTCTCTGTTTGCCCTTTTAGATTTTCGTCACATAACAAGGTTAAATATAATCCAATAAGTCCGTGCGCATAAGTTTAAAACATTAAGTAATACATAAATAATATAAACAGTTTTTCTTAATATTAATTATTAAGTACAGCTTTGTTTTGTTATGTAGCACTTAAATTCCTTTTTCATTATGTATGTGAAATGACTGACTTTTTAGTAAACTTAAATTTAATGAGCTACATATATATGAGACGATCTTCTTAGCTTTCCATGGATTTACCGTGCGGGTGCCGGGTCCATCGTGTGGCAGAAAGAGAGAAATCCCGAGTAGATCCCGAGACTTGTGACTCGGGCGTAGGTTTAAGGATCCCTTTTCTGACGTACATCAACACTCACCTTCACTACTCGTTTTTCTCGCCCTGCCCAGCCAAATCTGATATGAGCCTACTAGCGCAGCTTTAAATACTCGTGTATATATCCACATTCAGATCTGTATCCTTGCATGTACTTTTTTCACATTCCAGCACATCACTAGTGTAGTTCTTACTACCTGTGTAGCTGCCATTGCTATTATTTTGTCTTAATAAAAAGTGGTGTACCTATATAAGTGGTAACCTATATACTATTCCTTGTTATAATTATTGATCTACGTTTTATATTTGAACTAAAAAAAGCAATCCAGTCGGAGTATATAGCTAACGTGGCCCTTATACTTGATTCCGTAACAAACAAATAAGGTAAGTAAAATGACAAAACAAATGGTGGCAAACAAAAGATATTGGTGGCACTATTCCTACCCATGCTGAGAAGATTCAAATTTTTATTAAGTAATTTAATATTAAGTACCCGATTGGACATTTTTTTAATAAGAGTGGTAAATGTAATTCATTCAAAAATGCAATTAATTTCTACTGCCTTAGATGCTGTTGCAATTAATTTTAAAACGTATCGAATACTGGGTAGTGTTTTCATCTATCCTAATATAAGATTTTAACATCCAAACAAATTTGTTAATGAGCGTTCTGTTTTTACATTATGTTGTTTTTACATTTATTATTTTAGATTAAGTTATTGCTCAGCTCGGTTGGTCTTGTCACGCCAATACGCAGATGCAGTGCCTGGTTCTAATCTCGCGCCCACCTCTGCTTTTTCGAATTCATGAGCGGTTCATAACGGTAAAAGATAACATCTTGAGCAAACTGGCATGTTCCTAAAATTTTTCGAGGTCGGAGAGGTTTGTCATCTACTACCAACACGAAAGAATTATAGCCCCAGCAAGGAACTTTTAGTGGGTTGCTTATGTGAGCAGCGTCCCGCAAATTTACTCGCTTAGATCCCTTTTCCGTAATTTTCCCTCCATAAAAATAAACTTATACCTATGCGTTCCAGATCATAATCTAACCGTGTTCCGCGTTTAAGCCTGAGCCGTTTAGCTGTTCCAACTTGATTGAGCAACGTACATCCTAACTTTTGCACTTATAATAAGTATTAGTAGATTTTCTTGCGAATAAATAGACATTATTTGGTGGTTCATTAGGTAAACGTCTTATAATTTGCGTGCAAAAATTAATGGTATCTCATCAGAAACATGCGTATACCAGTGAAGTGAGATCAAAGTTCTGTATTATGATATTATATGCCTTGTTTGTTGACTTCAACGACTAAAGAATAGAGATCTAAATGGTCAGTTCTAAAATCTATTTATAATAACATAGACTAGTTTTAAACACTTAAAATATGATTTGTTTTTATAATTTATGATGATTATTAAAAGCAGTCTGACTTGGCTGGTTTTAATATCATATTCATATCATATTGATCTTGTCTTTTACTTCACATTTATGTTTCGATGGGATTCGCAGTTTGAGAACCATAGATCAAATTGCCACTGTTTAAAACCGTATCTACCACATTCTACTATTACTATTTACAACTTTCAAGATAAGTTAATAAATAATTATGTGATCAATACAAATCCAAGTATGTTGTATTTAAGATCACAGTAAATTCGTATCATATTAGTGAAAAATATTTTAAGACAGTTTTAGAAAAATACTAAGGTTAAACGATTTTTATGTTATGGTAGCACCTTTGTTTACATTTTCTACACCTCTTCGTGGAACGGACTATAGGCCTATTGTCTACGTAGCTGCACATTATACGCACGCTTTCGTCAATTGACGATTGCAAGACGAATACATGACAAATGCTTGCATCTTCCGTAGAAAAACATAAACGTCGCGTCAGCCGCTCGTTAACGAGCGTATGACAAGCGGCTGCCGCTTCGTGAACACAGATTTCGTTTCAGACGCAAGCATTCGTCATGCATTCGTCTTGCAACCGTCAATTGACGAAAGCGTGCGTATAACATGGACAATTGGCCGTAGTCTCGAAGAAATTTTTTTGAAATCAAAAATACGTTTAGATGGTTTTGAAGTGTACACAAAAAACTAAAATTTGCTTACCTAAAGGTATGGTATGGGACACGATTTCACTACGACTACTTACAGTAGTAGTAGTTTTTATTAAGTAGTATAGTTTCGCACTTGACCACCATTTCGCCTGATGTACGATGCGATCTACGATGGAGCGTGTTTACCTAGAAGTAACCGATTCACTCTAGATTTGAAGACACCATGATTGTAACTATCGGGGAAAACCACTCCGACAACGCATTCCACAACCTAGACGTTCTTATCACGAACGTGGAGTCAAATCTCTTCGTTCGTGTTTTGGGAACATCAACCATGAAACGATGTCGCTTTTTTGAGTGGTGCTGGAGCAGCACTGCTGTGTACAGCAGAGTTTGGAATCATACTTTTTTGGTGCGTGAAGAAACACGGTGTAAGTATTTTTTTGCGTACACGCATAGAATAGATAACGTTACCCATAGAATAGATAATATCTGTCACCTAAAACAATCACCCAGAAGTTACCTAGTAAACATTTTAGTAAAACAATTTACTAACTTCAGGTTAGTTTACTCGTAAAACCTAACGCAGGTGTTGAGTTGAATCAAAGAGTTTACATATACTACGAATAGAGTTAGATTTTCTACACGGTTCCTTTGTGTCAATCGTAAGCAGATGACGTGCATACTTTCTATGGCAATAGAGTGATGTGTCGCGACAAAAGTATGACACTTCCACAAGCGCGACAAGGCAGATGCTACCCGTGCTTTCGGTGTAAAGCGTTTGTGCCAACTCTATACGTAGTATATGTAAACTCTCTGAGTAGATAGTATGTGTTATTCCAGACTATCTATGTACCAAATTTTATCCAAATCCCTTCCCAAAGTAGTTTTTAAGTGAAAGAGTAACAAACATGCAACACATCTGTCATACATTCTTACCAACTTTCACGTTTATAATATAAGTAAGTTTCTATGGTTGACGTCAAGAGTTCTTGGCACGAGGAATGCAGATTCAATTCAACTCATTTATTCGTGTATACAGAGATGATATAAACAATTTTTTTTTTATAAAGAACTCCATATTCTACCTTTCTTCATGAAAATAACAATGTTAGTTTATCGGATACACTTTGTACAGTGTGCAACTGATTTGCATGATGTAATACTACCTTGACCTTTTTTCTATCGGAATGCTCTTAGCTCGAAAAAGTGACATCGTTTTGTGGTTGATATTCCAAAGACACGAACGAAGAGATTTGACTCCACGTTCGTGATAAGAACGACTAGGTTGTGGAATGCGTTGCCTGAGTGGGTTTTCCCCGATGGTTACAATCTTTGTGTCTTCAAGTCGAGAGTGAATCGGTGTCTTCTACGTAAGCACGCTCCATCGTAGATCGCATCGTACATCAGGCGAGATGGTACTGAAAACTAAAAAAAGTAAGAACTAAAGAACGTCTAGGCTGTGGAATACAGTTGTCTGAGAGGGTTTTCCCCGATGGTTACAATCTTTGTGTCTTCAAATCGAGAGTGAATAGGTTTCTTTTAGGTAAACATGCTCCATCGTAGACTGCATCGTGGCTTAACATCAGGCGAGATGGAGGTCAAGTGTAAACCTATAAAAAAAAAAAAAAGTGAAAAAAATTGGTTGCCTGTAAAGTCGGTATACGGGCGAAAGTTTTACGTGACAACGACTATGAGTGGTAAAAATTTTTACGGAAGGGACGCGTGCCTTTCACTTTTTATGTCTGTCTCTCTCGCTCTTAGGCGGGCTAACCATGCCCGAGTGGAAGGGACGCGTGCCTCTCACTCGCTCTCGTTGTAAGCGCATAACGTGAGCGGAGCGAAACGCAGTTTCTTGAAGTGTCACCCGGCAAACCAATTTATAAGACGTTGTCACGTCAAAAATGTTATGGATCATAGATTTGCCAGTTATCAACTAACGCCAACAACAATCAAACGTAATAAGGCAATCAGAGATCAATCACTGATCTTTGTAGCCAATAGAATAAAGATAATAAATAAAAGGTAAAGATTAGCAGTATTTAGTTCTTGCGAAGGTATAAGTAAGTACCTAAACACATTTTTTGGTAAATTTGTTAATGAAAAAAAGATATACCTCAGTTCTGTCGTCGTATCCCAAACAAATAGGTACTCAAGATTTAGGTACACGTGCCAAAAGCCACTGGGTTTTGGGTAGGTAGAGTATTAAATCGCTATAAACATTTTAGACCTTTGATATGAAATCAACTCAGAGAAAGAAAAATGATCTTTACTCATGTGTATAATAAGGGAGTAAGTTGTTCAGCTAGTTACATATTAAAATGTACTTCAAAATTCACTATCATTTCGTCCGTATTAGCTAGCGATGGTTCAACTCCGAACAATCCTTTGATTATCTCCCAAGCGAGAGAAGTTGGTTATTTCAGGCTAACCTTCGTTCCTCTGGAGGACTGAAGTAGTTACTCCTAGAAAATAGAACAGGGACCTCTGTGAATTCAGTTTTTAATGAAGAAAAAATCCAATTTGATGGCTTGACCACGTTTTCAACAGATTTCAGAAAACGGGACGTTCTTGTTGCCTTATAATTCGGCTGTTAATTCTATAGATCGAATTGATCGGCCCAGAATTTTCTATTTACGAAAAAAATTGACTTCAATTGAAAATTAAATTCAGGCCCTCGACCAAATTTCTTAAGTAGCCATCACCATCACCATCGTTTAACACCACCATTACCATGACCATTAATCACCGAGGTAGGTACATGAAAGTAAATTTTAGTTTTTTGTCCATATTTCAAAAAGCACCACACTGATTGCGATTAAACTTATGAGACCATATCTGAACTATGATCTAGCAAACAAAATAAGAACTATCAACATTTATTCACAATTGGCGGAGCTATCGTGTAACTTACAACCGCATAGAGAACCTCCTTTTTTTGCGTCGGTTAAAAACGAAATATATGAAAAACAGGGCCGTTTGGCGGCGGTTCAACGATTAGCCGTATTGTCATTGCGATACGTTCTTCAACACGGTGGCCAACGTTTAGCCGCATTGTATTACTGCATAAATTGTAGGGTGACCATACTTACAAAATAAACATTGTTTAAAATAAAATAAAAATTGTATTAAACAGAAAAAGCTGACTATTACCTCTTGCGATATTCCTTACGTTTGTTTTTAAACATCTTACCTCTCAGACAAAACTTGAAAGCTACTTGATATTGGTGACGGCACACCTAAGAAATATGGAGCCGTTAGGCAAGGGTATATCATTGAGGTTTGACTCCGTGTGGGCTCCGGCCAGAAGCTCTGTGGTCAGCCCTGAGTGTTGCTTCACCATACTTGGCCTACGCTTCACTACGGAGGTCGCCGACTCGCTTCGCTCGCCATCTTCCCTTTCATACTGTATTATTGATTTACATTACCGCAAGCCGTGTTGAATGACGTATGGCGTCGAATACATTCCGACTGTTTTTTAATCAGCCGCATTAAATCCGGCTAATCTTTAAACCGCCGCTTTACAAACCGGACCTGTTTTTCAAAACGGCTAACCGTAATGTAATACGGCGAATTATACAATCCGGCTGCGACATTTATACACAAGCCCCAACCTATATTACAAGGAGAAGTGCACCGCGGTTTTACGCGTTCCCATCGTTCCTGTTTTTTTTTTCGGGATAAAAAGTACCCCATGTGTTTATCCAGACTATTATCTATCTATGTTCCAAATTTCAGCCCGATCCGTTCAGTACTTTTTACGTGAAATAATAATAAACTTACAAACTTTCTCATTTATATATATTTAGTAGGATTTCAAATACATCATAACATCGCCGAAACTTTACCGAGAGTTTGATAATTTTAGTTCAGTTGTTTAATTTTTATTCGCAAAAAATATGTAAATAAAATATGAGTATGGTTGGAGTTTTATCAAAGAGTTAATTAACTGTGTTCCAATTTAGTTTTACGAAAAAGTACTGTATTTAATTTAATACTCGTAATTAGTTCGTTGTTCGTGAGGACAAAACTGGTGAAACCAAAGAGTTTACAAATATAGTACGTATATAGTTGGAACAAACGCTTTATACCGAAAGCAGGGTCTGATTGCTCTTGCCTTGTCGCTCTTGTGGAAGTGTCATACTTTTGTCGCGGCGCATCACTATGTCGCCATAGCAAGTATGCACGTCGTCTGCTTACGATTGGTACAAAGGAACCGTGCGGAAAAACCTGATTTACTTATTCTCTATCTAAGGTTGAAACTTTTAAGACGCATCCATTCACCATCTATGTAAACAGTTTATAAAGTATAGAGAGTTATATTTTTATCTAATTATATTTTAGAATTGTATTTGACGGCTGGTCTAGTCGGAAATACGGCAACTGCCGATCCGGAGTCGCCGGGTTCAAATCCCACGCTCACTACTGTCTTTTTGAAGTCACGTGCGCAATCCCGCTAACTTAAAACAGTGAAGGAAAACATAGTGAGGAAATCGACATGTACCCAGAATCTATCGAGATCATGTGTCATTGACCAACCCGCTGTTAGCTAGCGTGGTGGATTATGACCTTGACTCTTTCCTTGCGAGAGAAGGTCCCAAGTCCCTGCAGTATGGACATTTATTGGGCTGTTTATGTGTTTATGCTTATGCTATTGCATTCATCTGAGTTTCTGAAAATGCTTATTGCAT
This sequence comes from Ectropis grisescens, assembly GCA_017562165.1. Lineage (NCBI taxonomy): Eukaryota > Metazoa > Arthropoda > Insecta > Lepidoptera > Geometridae > Ectropis > Ectropis grisescens. The sequence goes on along the minus strand of CM029794.1, from coordinate 12,701,029 downwards.
CCAATTGAAAATCGGCTGAAACTAATATAAACCCAGAGCACTGAAATCTCAAATACACATAAAACTTGGCTCACGGAACAAATGACCTACTAAAGTGCGGACTTTAGTGCGGACTATACACACAAACTTGCGGCGAGTCACAGCGTCTGAGGTAAACTTGGCGGAATCTTGTTAGTGCATATATTACAATATAACATCAACCTAGTTTTCACAGGCTATTTGACTCGTACGTCTTGAGGTTACTAGTGTTTGACTGTAGCAAGCGCTTTGTAAACTAGTTAATTCTAGTATGAGGGATCGATGAGTGTTTTGTATTTGTAAACACTCACACTCACACAAACATGTCAAAATGACCTATGTCAAATTCAAGGCATAAGTGTCAAAGTCAAGGTCGAAGGCAAAACGACAAAATTTACAAAAGGCTTTGGCGTAAAGCACTGATCCAGTTTTGAGACGCTAGAAAAAATGATTTAGTACAAGTAACTCAAGTGAAGTTTGAGTAGCAAAAACTGGGACTCGGAGACAGATTCAAGAACCTAATCCATAATAGCCTAACTCTCTCTTTCTAAGAGAAAGCCCCTAGTCTCAGCAGTGGGACTAGGTGGCATATTTATTGACCTGTTGCCATATTTGTTGATCTGTTCCCATATTTAGTGAGCTGTTTATATTTAGCAGCGCTCCATGTTTTTATCTGCGTAGTGCCCATTGTTGTTATTTTCCCGCGATAAAAAGTATCCCATCTGTTCTTCTACATCTACACCATACTCTATCTGTCTTATCGTCGGGTAGCCCTATACGTTCGGCCAATCCGACGTGGTTGAGCAATAAACATACAAACATATTTTTTCGCATTTATAATATTAGTTGGATATTGCGTGTGAGATAGAACAAGCTGTCTTAAATTAAATTAATTATGAAATACTTGTTTTTTTTTATCAAACAAACAAATGTTCCGTCAAATATAATGGTAAACCTGTGGTGGCTTGCAGCACCTCGCATTTTGTTGTTATTTTTGTAAAAGTAATCTATGTATTCTTCCAAAATATAGTCCATCTGTGTTCCAAATTTCAAACCGTTCAAATTTCTCTTCAGGCGTTCTAACGTGATTGAGCAGAAATTTCCAAACTCTCGAATTCAGAACATTTAATACATAAACCATCAGTAGGATGTTGGTTTGTAAATAAATAAAGATAAAGAGATTCTGAAAGTTACGGCTGGTCTAGTCAGGAGCACGGCGTCTGCCGATCCGGAGACCCCGGGTTCAAACCCCACACGCACCACTGTCTTTTCGAAGTCATGTGCGTAATGGCGCTAACTTAAAATGATGAAGGAAAACATTGTGACGAAACCGACATCTACCTGGAACCTGGAACCTGGAACCTTTCGAAGTCATGTGTCATCAACCAACACGCATTGGGCCAGCGTGGTGTATTATTGCCTTAACTCTCTCCTTGCGAGAGAAGGCCCGAGTCCCAGCAGTGGGAACATTTAGTGGACTGTTGATGATGAGGTTCTTAACTCGGAATACGCAAAGCTTTTCACCAAAGTATTCGTTTCAGCTAGTCTTAATAAAATGAAGTTTTACGCTAAAGTATTTGCTGTCGCAATCACTCATATTACCATTCACAAGAATAAGCTTAAATACGGAGTGCATGTCGACAGAAGTCAAAAGTCCTATTGCAAATAACTCATTAAGTATAAGTTCACTCTGAAACACTGTGTGCACTTGATTGCTTCGGGCTATTGTAGCCAGGGAGCTAGGTAGCCGAAAAACGTTTACCTTCGCTGCAAAGTAACTTTTCATTTTTATTTCAAATCAAATGAAATCATGCTTTATTTACACACACAAAGTTTAAAACAACATTCACAGTAGACATTTTTATCAGACACATTTCCAAGAGTTCGAAGAGCTCCTCGAAGAGAGCCGTCTCTGCATGGAATAATACCAAATTAGGTCAAAACTGTAAATTGTTGTATATTATTATTATACTACTTAAATATTATATTATTTATTTTATTATTTAAGTTTATTTACTGTGTACTGTTTTGTATACCTAAATAAATAAATACCACCTTGGTCTTTTCTATCAGATTTCTTGTAGCTCTAAATAGCGACACCGTTTTATGGTTATTTTTCGAACGAGGAGGTTTGACTCCACTTTCGTGATCTGAACGTTTTTATACGTTCCAAGCTGTGGAATGTGTCGCTTGGGTGGGGTTTCCTCAATGGACACAGTCTTGGTGTTGAAGACACCAAGATTCGAGAGCGAACTGTTTTTTTAAATTAGGGCTATCTGAGACCGTAGTTTCGCTTAACATCAGGTGAGTTGTCAGCTTTTTACATAAAAAAGAAGAGTGCTGGGTGATTTGCTAATTTATGAGTTGTTGGTTAGATGTTTCAACATGATTTCCTTAGTTTAATTTCACGAGTTTTCGCCAGTCTTAACCAGAAAATTACGTTTCACTTAAACAACTTCCAAAGTAAACCACGTAGACCATATCAGTGACGAAACCGACATCTACCTGGAACCTGGAACCTGGAACCTTTCGAAGTCATGTGTCATCAACCAACACGCATTGGGCCAGCGTGGTGTATTATTGCCTTAACTCTCTCCTTGCGAGAGAAGGCCCGAGTCCCAGCAGTGGGAACATTTAGTGGACTGTTGATGATGAGGTTCTTAACTCGGAATACGCAAAGCTTTTCACCAAAGTATTCGTTTCAGCTAGTCTTAATAAAATGAAGTTTTACGCTAAAGTATTTGCTGTCGCAATCACTCATATTACCATTCACAAGAATAAGCTTAAATACGGAGTGCATGTCGACAGAAGTCAAAGTCCTATTGCAAATAACTCGTTAAGTATAAGTTCACTCTGAAACACTGTGTGCACTTGATTGCTTCGAGCTATTGTAGCCAGGGAGCTAGGTAACCGAAAAACTTTTGCCTTCGCCGCAAAGTAACTTTTTATTTTTATTTCAAATCAAATGAAATCATGCTTTATTTACACACACAAAGTTTAAAACAACATTCACAGTAGACATTTTTATCAGACACATTTCCAAGAGTTCGAAGAGCTCCTCGAAGAGAGCCGTCTCTGCATGGAATAATACCAAATTAGGTCAAAACTGTAAATTGTTGTATATTATTATTATACTACTTAAATATTATATTATTTATTTTATTATTTAAGTTTATTTACTGTGTACTGTTTTGTATACCTAAATAAATAAATACCACCTTGGTCTACCATTATTAGATTTCTCGTAGCTCTAAATAGCGACAACGTTTTATGGTTATTTTTTCGAACGAGGAGGTTTGACTCCACTTTCGTGATCTGAACGTTTTTATACGTTCCAAGCTGTGGAATGTGTCGCTTGGGTGGCGTTTCCTCAATGGACACAGTCTTGGTGTTGAAGACACCAAGATTCGAGAGCGAACTGTTTTTTTAAATTAGGGCTATCTGAGACCGTAGTTTCGCTTAACATCAGGTGAGTTGTCAGCTTTTTACATAAAAAAGAAGAGTGCTGGGTGATTTGCTAATTTATGAGTTGTTGGTTAGATGTTTCAACATGATTTCCTTAGTTTAATTTCACGAGTTTTCGCCAGTCTTAACCAGAAAATTACGTTTCACTTAAACAACTTCCAAAGTAAACCACGTAGACCATATCAGTGCGTACATTACATCCACAAGTATAAAAATAATTTCCAAATAAAAATCAGTAATGTATGATAGATTTCATTTTACCCGGTAATACATAAACACACTTCAATTTTATTTACACATTTGATGAAAGCACGGACCTCGAAGGCCGTGGAGAGCGATGTCCTACACAAAAAACATAAAAAAATATAAATGTGGTTATCAAAGGGATACCTCGTTATAAATGAACCGCATAATCTTAATGGTAATAATATAAATTATGTCAATTTGGTTCTAATTATCTTACGATAAATTTAGGTAGCTCCTGGCCTAAAATCCAGAATTTTGCATTCGATTCAGGCGCGTGCAACCTCCAGCAGTAAACAGCAATAATTAAGTAAAACGATGTACGAACAGCGTTGCGCTTAATGTTCACACATGCTCACACGTACAGCTTTCTAGAGATGGGATCGAGATCCGGCTTATTTGCTTCGAAACCCGGAATTAGTAAGTTTGATGTCACTTTCACCCGTCTTTTACGCAAAAACTGACAACGAACTGCAACCACTCACTCATAAAGCTTGATAGATATTCGACCAAAATTCGGCATAATTGCTCCGATACCGGATTTTTGTCAGTTTGATGTCAACGTCATTCAAACTTATGCTTAAGTTCAAGTTCATGCTTAAGCTTATGCTTAAGTTCAGCATATACGTTCGTAAAACTGTATTTTTTAACTTGAATAGGTTTACACTTGACCGCCATCTCGCCTGATTTTATGCGACGATGCGGCCTAAGATGAAGCGTGCTTACCTAGAAGAAACCGATTCACTCTCGACTTGAAGACACCAAGACTATAACTGTCGGGGAAAACCCACTAAGATAGCTAATTCCACAGCCTAGACGTTCTCATCACAAACATACAGTCAAACCTCTTTGTTCGTTTCTTTGGAACATCAACCATGAAACGATGTCGCTTTCTCGAGCTACGAACAATCCGATAGAAAAAGGGTGGTATTAAATTATGCAGATCAGTCGCGCTCTCTCCGAAGTGTATCCGATAAAATCCGATAAGTTACCAATTTTGCGGCGATGTTCAAGACTTAGAAGTCTTTTTCGCACAAGAGTATCATTGCCTTAAGCCTTTTGGCATGTTTCTCGATCGATTCCAGATTCTGGAGCTGATACTTAGCCGATCCATACCAAAGGTGCGAACAGTACTCCATACAAGATTTTATAAACAATACACAACTTTTTGAGCCATACACAACATAACAACTATTGATAATAAACGATTAATATAGCTTTGAGTAATACAGCAACTCAACATAACCGACATAGCTCAACGCATTAGCAAACTGAAGTGGCAATGGGCCGGTCATATCTGTCGCAGAACCGATAACCGTTGGAGTAGACGTGTTCTTGAGTGGAGACCACGAATCGGCAAACGTAGTGTAGGACACCCTGAGACTAGATGGAGTGACGATATACGGAAGACGGCAGGCAGTGGATGGAGACGTATAGCTGAGGATAGGGCTGAGTGGCGAGCCATGGGAGAGGCCTATGTCCAGCAGTGGACTAAGATAGGCTGATGATGGTGATGATGATGATGAATACAGCAACTAATTAGGAACCTCAGCCGTTGATTAGTAATTAACCGACTTCAAAAAAAGAGGAGGTTGTCAATTCAGTTGGATAATTTTTTTGGATGTACATACATATGTTACTCGATAGTGCCGCCGATCATGAATTTGTTCTTTGATTTTTCTGAATTATGGTTTTTTTCTTGCTTAGTAGTTCAGCGGCAGTCCCATATAAATTTTATCGAAATCGGTGTAGCGGTTTTGGAAATATGAACAAAAACTGTTAAAATTTACCTCGATGAGATAGTGATTGCTTACTTTTGATAATGGTTCACCATTATCAAAAGTAAGCAATCACTGCCTGAATTTAATTTCAAATTGACTCCAATTCCGTTTTTTTTTTTGAAGAATATAAATAAGTTTCTATTTTGAGTTTTTAAATGTGGCTTACTTAAATAAACAGTTAATTATGATCAATACCTTAATTTCCAAAGAAACCTTAGTCTAGACACGGTAATATTATCTATACAGTAATTTAACTGAGCCGTTTCTTTGAAATTTATATCTACAGCTACGGGCACGTAAAAAAGCGATAGATAGGGCTTAGCGACTTACACGTCTCACACGTCTCACACGGCTACCTTATGTCATGCACGTTAAGATAGAGATACATTGGCAACGCGCCCCGAGCGCACCCCGAGATCGAGGCGCGGTATAGCTCACGTTTCGTCCGTTTGTATGAAGTTGGAGTCCTGTATTATAATAATATTACCGTGGTCTAGAACATTCGACAAAAAATAATCAGTGCATATCTATAAAATGCACTATAATGTTAACATTTACACACGAAATTCGACTCAAAACCCAAGCGATAAAGTACATACACTATTGTTGTTCGAAGTCTGCGATATAATTTAGCATGCGTGCGTGTGTGTGCTCTCAAATGTAGAATTTGTGCATGTGTGCGTAAGACTGTATTTAATGGGCAAGAAGTAATATCGTTCATGAATACGCTTTAAGAAAAATACGAAACAACTCACTGAGTTATTTTTTAGTTTTTTTCCTTAGAAAAACAGCAACGTTTTCAGCGAATTTAATTAAGTTTGAGTACAGATTGAGCCGAGTTGAGTTATACCAAAGGTATGTCTGTAATGTAGCAAATTCAAGCAGAGGTGTATTCTTGCAATTCAGTATTTTTGTGTAAATGCATTTTAAAAAGTTACACAACTTAAAAAAATTACTATTAGTTTGATCAGTCAACTGTGAATTTGTGTGGTGTTACAGTGACCGGCAAACAAGTTGTCCCGGAAGTGACGTGGAAGGGAAATTTCGCGCATCTGCACTTCCACTAAACAGATCTTTAAAATGTTTCTGCGCAGCCGTGCGCAGCTAATTTCATTAGGTCGACTTGTTTGCCGGCAACTATACCAGCATACCGGCTAACCGAAGAAGAGTCATTGCGTCTCTTTCATTCTTCATGTCTGTCTAATATTTTTGGGTTAAAATATTTTATTGGGTTCCAAATTGGTTGAAATTACCAAAACTAAGATTGCTTAACTTTCCTTAAAACCCACGCATACCTATGTGCTGTTATATGGTATAACAACAGTGTTCTGGGGTTTTACATGCATAGTTCCGGTTCTAATAATTTTCCCGTGCTAAAAACTAACTGTTCTTATGTATAATAAAAAAAAAAAAAATTTACACGGAGCTAATACAAATTATTTTAGGTCACATAGTCTAAATTGTTCATAATAAATATGAATATACTGTTCTTCCAGACTACATTCTAAGTCTGTTCCTAATTTGAATGAATTCCAACATCATTGAGCTAAAAACATACATACATTTAAACATCCAAACTTTCGCATTTATAATAATACTAGCAGTAGCTCGCGGCTATCCCCGCGGGAGTTCCGTAGATGTGTTCTTCCGAACTATCTATGTTCAAAATTTCAGCTCGAGCCGTTCAGAATATCGAAACATTTTTACCTATTTATAATATTATCAGGATTAGTGGGATTTAAAATTGTACGCACTTTTGTCAACTTTGCAACTTTGTCCCTACGTTACGTAAGGGACGACTTAGGCTGAGTTAAGGCGAGGTATTTCTGTCAAAATAGGCATTTAACGCTGTCTTGTTCTCGCGACCGTCACCGACCGCGGAATCGGTGCCACAGTGCAGAAATAACATTAAAATATTAGACTATATAATTTAAACTCATTTTTTGTTCAAGATTTGTTTAAGTTTCTTTGTTTATGATAAGAGTTTTGTTGCTATATAAACGAAGAAATATTAAATTTATCTATACTCGTAGGTATACAAAACTCAACCTTTTCTTTTTTGGTCACACTATAAGTTGAGAACGGTTTTTCCAATTTCATGCATTTTAAAATGTTTCCTAATAATTCACAAGTTCGTCAAAAATTTACAAAAATGTGCTGAAACGTAATGAAAGGCCATTAAAAATAGAAGGTTTTTTGGTCAACTTTGCACTAAATTTCTAAAACAATTTTTTTTCTATGAGGTAAAGATCACTTACTGAGCATAAAATTACAAAATGCTCACAGATCCAGGTAGAGCTTGAAACGCAAATTGAAAAAAAAACTGTTTTTGCCGATATTTTGGAAACTGTATATTTTGTCAATAATTGTAGAAAATAAAATTTTGCGTCTTTTGTTGCTAGTCAACTTTTTTTGTAAAACTTACCGTTTACGATTTATAACCCATTTAAGGGCGTGTGGGCCGTAATTTTGAATTTTTAAAACAACTTTAAGACCTTTAAAATAGTATATTAAACTCTAAAAAAAATATATGTATTAGTTAAGGATTTAATCTAGTGCAATTCGCAGTCAATAACACGATTTAATGAATTTTACTTGATAGAAAAAAATCCCAAAGTTACCCCTTTTCAAAAAGTTTTTACAAGTTTATGACCAAACTAATTAATTTTTTTACTAAATTTTTGTACTCAACGAAAGCCACTAAAAAGTTATAGATGCATTCGCAGAGTTTGACTTGATAAAAAGTATCAGTTATTCACTATGTTTTAATATCTACCATATATATAGCGCGCCGTCCGGCAGGCCCGATCAGTCGCGTTTCGGCGCTCACGGACGACGGACCTGCGCTTGATTTTGCTATTTTGACAACCAATAAATCTTAAATATTACGATCATAGTGCCACAGCATAACAATATCAGTAGGTATTACTAATGCAGAACGCGATGATCTTGATTTTTGTTACCAATTTCATTGGAATAGCAAATAGACACTGATACTAATTAGTACGCTGTTTACTTTATGTTGTAGACCAAAAGGGGAGTCTTAAAAACTGACGTCGATAACACATCAGTAAAAAAAAATCAATGCGGATGCAATGGAAAATAGATAAGTATCGGTAAAATATTCGTCCGTCAAATCAGAGATTGACTCACACTAATGCAAAGCTCAGCTTATACCTCGCGGAGTGTATCTATGGAATGGTGTTCAAAATAGTATTGAAGTTTCTAACTTTTTTTTTCTAAACTGAATAGTTTGCGCGAAAGTCTCTTCCAAAGTGGTAACATCTGTATGTAAGGACTTTTCTTCCAAGTAGGTACTAAGTACCTTACTACCAAAGAATTTACCTAAATGGCATATAAATGCAAGTTAGGTATCATTTATCTAACTTGCATTTATATTAGGGGATTTACGCAGGGGATTTCTCCCCTCTCATTATTTCCTTATCGGTTGCGATGATGCCGATAATAGTGGATGAAAATAACGTGGTCTACGATGGAACTTGCTTCTCTAATAGAAACAAACACAGTGTACCTCGTAACCCCAAGGTTCGAACCTTCGACAAAACCCCACTCTGGCAATGCGTTTCACAGCTTAGTTGTTCTTATTACAAAAGTGGAGACCAAACTCTTCGTTCAACTCTTCAATCATGAAGATGAACGGTGCTGTTTATTCGAGCAACGAGCAATATGATAGAATAACTTTAATTTAAAAACCCGACTACAAAAAAAAAAAACTACACGTAAAAAATATTACCTACTATCTAAGGACACTTTGGCGAATGAGACTAGTCTTAGAATATCTTATTTTACAAACATAAAGATACGCGCGAAAAACATAACCCTTCTTCCATTCCGGTAAAAAAAAATGTTTATGCTACTGGGAACAGAATTCACATCTTATTTTTTTACATTGTTATCATTAAATTGGACATAATAAATCGTAATCAGTTAGTTCGAAAAAAAAAAGTTTGCTGGCAACAAAAGATGGGAAATTTTATTTTCTACAATAATAATAGGCTTTATAACTTTTTCGGAATATCGGCCCAAAATGTTTTTTCGAGCTGGCGCTTGAAGCTCCACCTGGATTTGTTATTATTTTGTAATTTTATGCTCAGGAAATGATTCTAAACCTTATATAAAAAATACGAATCGGAAATTTAGTACAGAGTTAAATTCTAAGAGTAATTTTACTGCCTAAAAGGCTTCTTATCAAATTTGGTCAAGTGTCTAAATTTCATTGTAAATAAGTTTTAAATGAACTAAGTTGGGTTTTTAGGGATTCTTTTTTTTTTTTAACTATAATAGGTTTGCACTTGACCACCATCTCGCCTGATGTTAAACGATGATGAGATCTACGATGGAGTGTGCTTGCCTAGAAGAAACCGATTCACTCTCGATTTGAAGACACCAAGATTGTAACCATCAGGGAAAACCCACTCAGGCAACGCATTCCACAACCTAGACGTTCTTATCACAAACGTGGAGTCAAACCTCTTCGTTCGCGTTTTTGGAACATCAACCATGAAACGATGTCGCCCTTTTGTGGAACGAGAAGTCCGATAGAAGAAAGGGCAAGGTGGTGGATCATCGCCGCAAAATTGCTAGCTTATCGGTTTTTTTATCGGATACACTTCGGAGAGTGTGCAACTGATCTGCATGGTAGATCATGCAGCTAGCGATTAGCGATTTTGCGGCGATGATCAAGACTTTGAAGTCTTTTACGCACAAGAGTGTCATTGCCTATGAGTCTTTTGGCACGTCTCTCAATAGATTCCAGAGTCCCCAGCTGATACTTAGCCGATCCATCCCAAAGGTGCGAACAGTAGTACTCCATACAGGAGCGAATCTGTGCTTTGTGTAACGTGAGCAACTGTTCAGAATTGAAGTATCTTCGCACCTTTGAGAGGACACCCAGTTTTTTGGCGGCTAATTCAGCCTTAGACTCAATATATGTGCCAAAGTTGAGCGTCGATGACAAAGCAACGCCCAAAGGCTCGAGATGGTCAGTAACCGGCACGGACACGCCTCGAAAAGTAGGAGCCAGTTGGAACGGACTCCTTTTAGCGGAGAACGAACACGCCTGTGTCTTTCCTTCGTTAAACCTGGCTAAATGGGCATCGCCCCATTTCGCCCCATATTCGTAGACAAATTTTAAAATATACGTTATGTCTATCCATCCGTATGTGACAGCCATTTTTCTCCGAAACTATAAGAAGTATACTATTAAAACTTGGTAAGTACATGTATTCTATGAACAATATTAACATTTTCATACAAAAAAAGAAAAGACAATAAATTTTGGTGGTGTCACAAACTTGTAAAAAAAAATTAAAAAAAATCTATCAAAACCATACGTCTATCTATCTATGGATAGGTCTTCAAAAATTGTATTGAAGTTTCTAACATTTTTTCTATACTGAATAGTTTGCGCAAGAGTCTCTTCAAGTGGTCAAATCTGTATGTGAGGACTTTTCTTCCAAGTACTAAGTACCTTACTACCACAGAGTTTACCTAAATGGCATATAAATGCAAGTTACTTGCATTTATATTAGGGGATTTACGCAGGGGATTTCTCCCCTCTCATTATTTCCTTATCCCGATCTCTGATTTGAAGGACGAATATTTTAGCGATACTTATCTATTTTCCATTGCATCCGCATTGAATTTTTTACTGATGTTTTATCGACGTCAGTTTTTGAGACTCTCTATTAGTCTACAACATAAAGTAAACAGCGTACTAATTAGTATCAGCGTCTATTTACAATTCCAATGAAAACGGTATCAAAATCAAGATCAGAGCGTGCTTCACTAGTAATACCTACTGATATTGTTATACTGTGGCACTATGATCGTAATATTTAAAATTTATTGGTTGTCAAAATTGCAAAATCAAGCACAGGCCCGTCGTCCGTGAGCGCCGAAACGCGACTGATCAGGCCTGCCGAACGGCGCGCTATATATATGGTAGATATTAAAACATAGTGAATAACTGATACTTTTTATCAAGTCAAACTCTGCGAATGCATCTATAACTTTTTAGTGGCTTTCGTTGAGTACAAAAATTTAGTAAAAAAAATCATTAGTTTAGTCATAAACTTGAATAAACTTTTTGAAAAGGGGTAACTTTGGGATTTTTTTCTATCAAATAAAATTCATTAAATCGTGTTATTGACTGCGAATTGCACTAGACTAGATCCTTAACTATTACATATATTTTTTTCAGAGTTTAATACACTATTCTAAAGGTCTTAAAGTTGTTTTAAAAATTCAAAATTACGGCCCACACGCCCTTAACATAAAATATATCTATTATCGCTACTTCGGTCATCATAGTTTTGCCATATATTATATCGCCAAGCAGTTCAACTTACAGCTACATTATACTAACATTAATAGACTATTGACTCCCATAGTACAAGCATTACATTTTACAAGTCTATTTTATGTAAGTAATAGTGGTAGGACACCCAGAGTCCGCTTGGGGAAGTACCACACACTTACCAGTTTTCACATTACTACCGCCAAGCAGTAATGTGCAAACACTTCTCTGTATTCCGGTTTGAAGGGCAATATTTTCAGAGAAATTACAGGGCAGTCTAGGTAATGAATTTTTATACTCTTTTTATTCCAATAGCTCCGTGTCACTGTGAAAATAATGTGATTGTTGCAATCGGGCAGCCACATTGTTTTAGGTGTTTTCTTTATTGTCATACTATGTAATAATGTCTGTATTCTATTTCAAATAAAATAAATCCGTTTAAGGTGTTTTAATAATTTAAAATCAAAATTGCATTTCACGCACTGTTATCCCACACTATTCAGACAGCTGCAAAAGGCGAATCGGTAGTAAAATCGATGACAAAAATTCCACAAATCTGACAATATGAAATCCGAGGCCTTTCATTCTTCGGATATCTCAATAATATCTTCGTACAATGCCTTTTCAATAACCCTGTATACACACAGACGGAAACGATGGCGAATAAAAATGCTATGTACGGAAAAAGCTCTCAAAAAGCTAATGACAATTTTTGAATTCAATTTTTACAAATAAAGGATATCGTTTCTTATTAAAATTTTAATCACAAAACCAGCGGTACGTAGTACCTAAGTACAACACACTGACACACAACACTTGTTGATTTGAGGTACGAATGTTTCAGTGAAGTCCAGGAAATGTTTTTTTATGACTTCTAAAAACATTTCCATCCCAAGGAAGAGATCGCTTTTAGCGGTAAGGCCGCCGATTGTAACACTAGTTTTAATGTATTTCTTTTTCTTTTACTGTATTGTTTTGTTTTGGTGTGAACAATAAAGAGTATCTACCTATCTATCTATCTATGTTTCATAAGCCCTCTAAGTCTAAAAATTACATGGTTTTCGCAATTTTCTCAACTCATTATTCACTAGCGGTACGCCTTGGCTTTGCCCATGAAACATAAAATTTAAAACTTATAGCATTTGGGAATCACGTAGACATTCAACAGTGACAGAATTTTTGAAATCGGTTTAGTAGTTCCGGAGATTAGCGTGTTCTGACAAATACACTCCTCAGATTATAATACTAGTGTAGATTAACAAGAACCTATTTGTATTATTTAGCTTCTCAATCTAACACGTAATACTATTCGATAACTCTGCCATTTCTAAATTCGGTGAATGTCTTAAGTATTATAGTTTTTATAATAAAATGTTTCAATATGTATCAGTCATAATTATTATTCACTTTTTCTTATCCCTCTTTCAACATTATCATCATAAAATATTACAAACAAAGTACTTATGAATAAATTTTCAGTTTCTGGAATATCAGTAGCCATTTATGTATATGTCACCATATAATTATTGTCTACATACCGTCAAATTATAATTTAACTCGTGAGATTGTAATCTTACGGTAGGTAAAGTTTTTTATCGCGTATAGGTCCGCGTTTGACCAACAACTCGCCTGATGGTAAGCGACGGTGTAGTCGAAGATGACGCACGTTGACCTAAAATATACCTATTCACTCTGACCTTGAAAAGTTTTTGATTGTATCTCTCAGGGGAACAAGAAAGCCGGCAACTTAATCCACTCTAAAGCTATAAAGTAAGGTTGGTTTGTAATCTAAAGTCTTTAGATTATAAATTTGACATGTTGAGATATAGAGCAGTTAAAGTGTTCGAGCATGTTCGCCAAATTTCCTGTCCCTAAATCTCTCATAGAGATATCATATAAATCGAGCAGCTCTCTGACCTTTGCGTTAAATGAGATTTTGGCCGGCTTTTGAAATATCGCATCATATCCTGAGTGTGGAACGTTTTATTCATGGCGAGGACAGGACAGGCTAATGTATTTCAAATGACTAGACTTTCGTCGCGATGCGGGAGACGAAGATTTTCATGCAAATCGTGGGTCTCGATTCTGGCAAATTACTTGTAAATGACAATGATTCTTTTTTTTTGCTTTTTTGTAAAAGGTTTTGTTTTAATTTTAATCTACCTAGTATTTTTGCTATGTGTTTGAGCAACAAGTGTATTTATGAACATAAATGTGTGCTGTTAAGTTTAGTTCAAGTAGATGGTCAATCAAGATGACAAGGCTAGAAAGTGACGACAGGTAGACGATATGACAAGACGACAATACTACAAAATAATTCAATTCAATTCTTTATTGGTCTGTAAAATTAGGTATAATTATACAGAATAGGCATGTCGACTCATTTTTGATTTAATGTGCCATCAAAAGGATACTCAATTACTGAAACATAGGTGAAATAATTACTTTATCTTAAAAAACTTCCCGTGATACCCTGATTTTAAAATGACAATTTTGGACTCTCCCAAAAACGCTTCATACAACACTACAGAAGCGTGACGTCACAGTGTCGTATTTTCTATACGTCGCGCGTAAAGTTTGTATGGTAGTATATTAAATATTGCGTTTAGGAAACTAGTTTCATAACAAAAGTCACTTGAAATTGAATGGGTTATCCAATGGTAAATCCATTTTCTAATAATTTCGTACTTTTAAAATGGACTTGACCATCCAGGTTTGAATAATCATAAAGTAGATGAGTTAAACTAAAAAATATCAAAATTAAAATTGGTACACATTTTATTCTATTTACCTAAATTCTGTCATTATATCAAATAATTTATAATTGCAGGACTAGTCGTCACGTCTATTACTGTACGAGTACACTTAAACAGGTATTATTATTCACCAGGCAAGGTGTACAAAATGACAAAATACTTAATACTTAAGACAAAATAATTAATAAATCATATTATCTAAAATTCAGTAGGTACATTTGTAAAAAAAATTACCTATATCAAATTTTAAAAAGTCAACAATACAATAGGTCCGTAACTATTTATTATTAATCATTTTTATTTACATAGTATTATATCAGCCATCTGGCCCCCATATTACAAGCTTTGCTTAGTTTGGGGTCAGATGGCGCTGTGCGTGAATTTTCCACCAATATTTATTTATTTATTATTATTTATTTATTTAGCTACAATTAAGTTATTGTTTGTCGGAAAAAATAAAGTTATTAAACAATTCGACTGGCCTCGTGGCTTAGTGGATAGTAACTCTGCCTGCGAAGCCGAGGGTCGTGGGTTCGATTCCCACCCAGTGCAAGTATTTGGTGTTTCTATGTATAATAAGTATGTAATTAGAATTATATAAGTATTATATCAGCTATCTGGCCACCATATGTGTGCGAATTGCCCACCACCAATTTATTGTTTTTTTATATTCATCAAATTTGTCCAGCAGAAATGAATCAACAGTGTAGTATGCTTTTTGTATTAATCATTTATTTAATAAGTTTTTGAAAATATAAATATTTTGTTTACATCTAATGGCCTGGTGTATATTGTTGTAAGAATTGGGTCCATACAGAACACCCTTGACAAAGTGACAATGCGGAAATGTGGCAAGGGGACAAGGCTAAAAGGTGACCAGGCGACAACATAACAAGGCAATATCGTGATAAAACACAATAACGCGATAAGACACATTAAAGTGACAAGATACGACAAGCCGATTATACGTCAGATAACTGACAAACGACAACGCGACATAACAACGAGGAGGCTGGTAGAAGAATTGCTGTCTAGTAGAATTGTTTTTCAATGGCTTAACAATCTAACGTTGTCTGATCTCCCCGTTTTAGAACACATCGAAGCGATAATGTGACAACGTGACAAGATAAGAAAACGACAAGGCACTAAAACAAAATGCAGACAATACAAGGCGACAAAATAACAAACTCAAACTCAAATTCAAATGTTCAAACTGAGCATTTCATGATAATATTATGTCTGCTGGAAGTATTTTTCAAGCGCTTAATAAATATTATATTGTAACATCTCCCAGTTTTATAAACGATTAACTCATCATTGAAGGTCAATCGGCTGACGCACGATAGTTTCAGACTCTATCAATAGCCGAAGCTTATGAATGCTCCGATCGAACTTTTCAAAGTCAAACAATGCAGACTTAAAGGTGTGAGTACAATTCAGTAACTTCTTTTCAAAGTTTTATGAAATGAATGAAATACTTCATTGCACATAATGCCTCGTTGAATAACGGGTAGTTGATGGAAGAAAGTTAGCAATTACGCTAGTATTATAAAAGCTTAAGTTTATGCCTTTGTAAACTAATAAATGTTTATGTTTGTGCCATCTTATTTTAGTTATGTCTGTACTAGTATTATATAAACTAGTATTAAATAAATTAATATACATATCAAGCACAGATTCGCTCCTGTATGGAGTACTGTTCGCACCTTTGGGATGGATCAGCTAAGTATCAGCTGGAGGCTGGAGGAGAGACGTGCCAAAAGGTTCATAGGCAATTATACTCCTGTGCGAAAAAGACTTCAAAGTCTTGAACATTGTCGGAAAATTGCTAGCCTATCGGTTTTTTATCGGATACGCTTCGGAGAGTGTGATTCTGATTTGCATGATCTAATACTACCTTGCCCTTTTTCTATCGGAATGCTCGCAGCTCGAGAAAGAGACATCGTTTCATGGTTGATGTTCCAAAGACAAGAACGAAGCGATTTGACTCTACTTTTGTGACAAGAATGTCTAGGTTGTGGAATACGTTGCCTGAGTGGGTTTTCCCCGATGATTACAACCTTTGTGTCTTCAAATCGAGATTGAATTTTCTAGGTAAACATGCTCGATCGTAGACCGCATTGTCGTTTAACATCAGGCAAGATGGCGGTCAAGTGTACGCCTATAAAAGTTAAAAAATAAAACAAATTAAAAAGAATATTGATGAACATATCACATAAAAGAGTTACGTGGTTTTATAGTGGGTAGAGAGAGATCTTTGCTGAGTCCACCATACCTGGGGAAGTACTTTTTTTGCTTACAAGCTTTGTGGCTTAGTAAGTACTTTCCCACGGGCCCTGGTTGCTGTGGGTTAAGGGTTTGATTTTCTCTCAGGAGGAATTTTACGAGTACAAATATTTTATTATTTGACTCTGTGTTTTTTGAGAGAAAGTCTCGACTCTCAACAGTGGAAATTAAAAGTGGGTTTGTTTAAGTTGATGCAATATACTCGTAGTCTAAGAACTGGTGTAGCCGTTAAAACATTTGAATGTATAACGTTTAGTTATACATTTTATTCATTTCTTATTTATTATTCAATGATTTTAATTTATTTTTTTAACTATAATAGGTTCGCACTTGACCACCATATCGCCTGATGTTAAGCGATGATGAGATCTACGATGGAGCGTGCTTACCTAGAAAAAAACCGATTCACTCTCGATTTGAAGACACCAAGATTGTAACCATCAGGGAGAACCCACTCAGGCAACGCATTCCACAACCTAGACGTTCTTATCACAAACGTGGAGTCAAATCTCTTCGTTCGCGTTTTTGGAACATCAACCATGAAACGATGTCGCCCTTTTGTGAACCGAGAAGTCCGATAGAAGAAAGGGCAAGGTGGTATTAGATTATGCAGATCAGTTGCACACTCTCCGAAGTGTATCCGATAAAAAATCGATAAGCTATAATATAATGTAATTTTGTTTAAAAACTTATTAAGTAAAAGAAGACAAAAATCATACGTATTGATTAAACTAGTATCAAGTTTTACATTTCGTCACTTTATTTTTCAAGCAAATTCATTTTTGTTTAAGGCATAGATACCTATGGTAATTGTGTGACCCCAAGTGACCTCTACTAGTTACCGAATATTGAGATATTGCACAGGACACTGAATACTTTTCCACATATCTAGAACATTAATATTATAAATATAAATGTACTCGAATCATAACCTGAAAAAAACAGCATAGCAGGCGAGTAAGTTGATCATAGCAAACACAGCTCCCAATCACTGCTTGAAATTTTAAACTAAAAAGAATTTTAGAACTTAAAACTAGCTCTTAACAATGATATATTTTCATACATTCTCCCTTAGGGCTTCAACGTGATTTGAGTTCAAATCGACTGAATCGAATATATCGGAGCAATGGATTTCTTATTTTATAAATCACATAGCTTTGAATATTTTTTCGTTTATAAAATAATCTATTACTTACGTCACCTGTTATAAAACTGCGAAAACAAATAGGTACCTAGTACAATATGAGTAGTAGATATGAGAGTATAATTAAAATTTGGCAAAGTAAATCTTAAAAATAAAAATGTATACAAAAAGAATAAGTTTCTCATTCCAAGTTGTATTCGAGACTTGAGCTAGCTAAAAAGCTGTTACCATTCCACTTCAACCATTCAGAGCGACTAATAAACCATCAGGCACATGTCCTGATCGTCTCGTCACTCTTTATTAAAAAAAAACGAAAATAAATATTGTTGGACATTTTTCACACAACACTACATACTTCATACAACACTAGAAACCATAAAACCAAACCATAGGATAGATAGCCCAAATAAGCAAAACTTGAATTCTATAATGGTAAAGGGTACCTACAATAGAGGACAATCTAATACTTGTATTAACGTTAAATACTTCTTTATTGAAAGTATGTATTTATCGTTGTTATCGGTGTTTCTATGTATTAACATAAAACACCCAAACACAGAAGAAATATATGTTTTCATCACACAAATATTTGTCTTGGTTAGGGATCGAACCCACGAACATAGCGGCCAAATAACCAACTAAGCCATATCAAGAAATGTTTTATGAGCTTATTCCTTACTGAAGTTCGCTGGAAAACCTTTGGGGGTAAAGGAATTCCTAATGACCGGAAAAAATGTACGGTCTAGCATTTACAGGGTATGAAATAAAAAAGCTCAGTTAAAATTAGCACGTTTTTACTATTCACAGACGGACATACAGGTATCAAAGTCGCTTGTTGACTACAGAAATTTCTTCTTCTTATTGATGGTTTAAATGGTTTTCAAACTTTCGTGATTTGAATTCATATTGAGAGAATATTATAAGGCATTATCTAAATGATAATGTTTTTAAACTTTTGCGATTTGAACACATAATGTCTATAATGTACAGGACTTAATCACGAATTAATTCATTGTTTAAACCTCGACGTTTCGGTAGCGTTACAACCGCCGTGGTCACGAGAAGACTGAAGAAATTGCGGATAGAATTGCGAAATGAGGGGATCTAGATCTACCCTCATTTGGTCTTCAAAAATCGCAGGGTTACCACCACGACACACAACACTAACCGTATCACCAGGCTTCTCCGAACTCACTCCGCGATGCGTACATTTATTTATGCCTGGATTCCACGACGCCGATAACCGAAAACCATCCACCTGGTTGATATTACATAGCATAAACAGCCCACTGAATGTTCCCACTGATGGGACTCGGGGCCTTCTCTCGCAAGGAGAGAGTTAAGGCCATAATCCACCACGCTGGCCAAGTGCGGGTTGGTGGATGACACATGAGCTCGAAAGATTCTAGGTACATGTCAGTTTCCTCACGATGTTTTCCTTCACCGTTTTTGAGTTAGCGGTTGATAATACGATGTTTTTTGATTTCTAACAGCAGTGTTATCACCAAGATACATAAACTAATCGTATCAATAGGCTTCTCTTAACTCACTTTGCGATGGATAGATTTATTTATGACAGAATTATATGACACGGATAACCACCAATCAATTCTCGTGGTGAAAATTAAGATGTTTTTTTTTCATGGCTTCATGAACCGTTCTTAAGTAGTAATAATGTTATGTTATGTAGAGAAACGGGTCGTGGAGCTTTTTTTTAATAGTATAGAGTGACGACACGAGCAGGACATGTGCCTGATGGTAAGCAACATGCCTGCAACATAACAACACAGTGACACGTCGCTATAGGAACATGAAGAGTCCAAATCTTTACCTAGCACTGCAATGCGCTCATCACCCAGAGATCTAAGATGTTAAATATCTAAGCCCTGTAATTTCTCTGGAAACATTGTCCTTCAAACCGGAACACAGAATTTGTGCACATTATTTTTGGCGGTATAATAACTGGTAAATGTGTGGTACTTCCCTCAGGCGGAAACTGCTAAGAGTCCTACCACTACACTCCACGTTGTACATACCTGGAGTCTGAGACAATGTCTGAAATGACGTCTTTCAGCGTCATTATACGAATAAGCACCAGTGGTCAGCCTCAACTTCGCCTGCGGTACATAATATTGGTACATAATAATGCTGAGATGTGGTCCTTAACTGTGGGCCTCATAACGAAGCTCAAAGTCTCACAGCGAGCTATGGTGAGGGCTATACTCTTCTCGGAGTCTCTTTGCGCGACAGGATCCGTAATGACGATATTCGCAAAATAACGAAAGTGGCCGACATAGCTCAAAGAGTAAGCAAGCTGAAGTGGCAATGGGCAGGCCACATCGCTCGCACAACTGACAACCGATGGGAAAGAAAGGTTCTCGAGTTGCGACCACGAACCGGAAGACGCAGTGTTGGACGGCCTCCCACTAGATGGACAGATGACCTCATAAAGTCGCTGGAAACCGCTGGTTGCAGGTTGAGCAGGACCGTTCGTTGTGGAAATCTAGGGGGCAGGCCTATGTTCAGCAGTGGACGTCTTGCGGCTGATGATGATGATGATGACATAATATTTATATAGTATTTAGCGCTAACTGATGTACATATCCTACGTTGTAAGATTTTTGAAATTGGTCTTGTACTTAGTTCCTGGTATTAATGAGTTAACAGATGTTTGTTTAAACGTATTAAATATTGTAGTACATGAAGATGTCTTCTCAACTTTGATAGGGGAGTATACACACAATTTCAACAAAATACTCTTTCAAAAAGCCCACCCCACCTTATTCATGATTAGTAAAGCAAGGTAAGTCAAAGTCAAAGTTCTTTATTGAACAATAAATTGTTCAACAACAAAATGTTGTTTTAATTGTAAACAATTTACACGTCAATTTACGTCAGGTTACACAAACACTCACGCACGCATAGACAAACATCGGACTCTGGATTTATACATCAGAAAATATCCATTCAAGCAAAGCATTCCATCGTTGGAGTGTGGCAATAGCGAACTCAAATCTCTTCGCACGAGTCTTTTGGAACACCAATGAAAGGATAATGCGTAACATTTAAACAACTAACAGAACCTTACGGTTTCACCCGTAACTATACATAAGAATAAAAAATAGTCCGTGTGTTATTCCAGACCATTATCTATCTGTACACTAAACTTCAACCAAACCGCTTCAGTAGTCATTGCATGAAAGAGTATTAAACATACATCCAAACATTTTTACAAAGTCGGACAACAGACTAAAATCATAACCCCTCTTTTTGGTTCGTAGTTGGGTACAAACAAAGTTAGGGGGCTTTGACCGAACTTATGATGTTATAACTGCTCAGGCAAGAAGTTCGGTGCGTCGATTGTCTAAGTGATTGGGAAACTCTGCATTGTTCACAGCCATTACTTGCTCAGAACATTTCGAAGTAACAATGGACTTGGAATTCGTGATAACGTAATTTATGTAGTCACAGTTAATGTTGTGAAGTATTTACGTGCTTTGAATAAGGGCGAAGTATACGTTTTATGTTTCTGTATAGGCTTACTTTAGGTTTTACAAGAAAAGGGTAGATACCTACGGTTCTAAAAATTAAAAAAATTCTGTCACATTCGATAAAGATCCTATAATTTACTCACATGAATAAAATAACAATAATTAATTACTTAAAGTGTTGTTAAAAATACATACGTTTTTAAATGCAGTAAATAATATAACAGGATACATAACATTTGTGTGATGAATTCAAATGTTTGCACTGTGTCTGGGGTTTCTATGTATAATAAGTATGTATTTATGATCATCGCCGAAAAATTGCCAGCTTATCGGTTTTTTATCGGATACACTTTGGAGAGTGTGCGACTGATTTGCATGATCTGATACCACCTTGCCCTTTTTTCTATCGGAATGCTCGTAGCTCGAAAAAGCGACATCGTTTCATGGTTGATGTTCCAAAGACACGAACGAAGAGGTTTGACTCTACTTTTGTGATAAGAACGTCTAGGCTGTGGAATACGTTGCTTGAGTGGGTTTTCCCCGATTGTTACAATCTTTGTGTCTTCAAATCGAGAGTGAATCGGTATCTTCTAGGTAAACACGCTCCATCGTAGACCGCATCGTCACTTAACATCAGACGAGATGGCGGTCAAGTGTAAACCTATAAAAGTAAAAAAAAAAAATTAACTATATAAGTAATTATATCAGCTATCTGGCCGCCATAGTACAAGCGTGGTACAAGCTTTGCTTAGTTTGGGGTCAGATGGTGTTGTGTGTGAATTGTCCACCAATATTTATTATTATTATTATTTATATTGCGAGTCATGATCATCATCATCAGCCGCAAGACGTGCTGAAGATAGGAAGGACCCTATATTTCCACAACAAACGGTCCTGCGCAACCTGCAACCAGCGGTAGATGTTTCCAGCAAACTTTATGAGGTCATCTGTCCATCATATTGCGAGTAGTCCTCAAATTTTAAAGCCTGTCATTTATTTTTTAAGATCCAAAATTATTTTTGTCTAGAAATCCAAAAATCTGACTCTAATTTAGTAATAAAATAGTTCCCAACGCCGGGACTCGTGAGTTAGTTAAGGCTTTAGATCCATCACGTTAACACAATGCGGGCTGGAACAGGAACCTTGAAAATTCTGGAAACATGACGGTTTTCTTACAATGTTTCCCTTCACCATTAAAGCTAGTGTTGATGACAAATTTCTATAATGTTAAACCAAACCCGCAACCTATTGCTAAATGTTAAAGTTTAAGCGAAATATACTAGCCATTATTTAATTCCATTATATGAAAGCCTTAAACTCAACAAACACAGTATTAACTCTACTTACTAACTAAATTTTCTTTACTACTAAATACTTATTAACTAAAGTTTTGCCACTGTTACAATATTTTTTTAGTTCACGTTGTGTACACATATTTAGGTATACGATTTGGAACTGTACCTGTTGTTTTATATCTTTGTTGTCATTTGATTGTATACTGTTTTGTGTACCTTAACAATAAATAAATAAAATAAATAAATGCATGTTCAAGCCACTAGATCATCATATTTTTTTCCAAATATAGTATGACGTTAAAATAAATCAAGGAGTCATAAATTGAATAAAAATGAATAATAACAAAACTAAAATACAATGAGAACTACACTACAAACCTACCTAACTACTTACACTAAGCACACCTGAATTATCCATAGACCACTGTAGGTCTATAGATAATCAAGATGTTCAAGCCCACTACCAATTGGAAGCGTACCCAGCATGCTGGCGGCATTCCCACGCTGAATAATGAATATTTATGTTTATGATTATATTGTTGTTTACTATGAAACTCGTCTCATTGGAATATTGCATTTAGTTGACCTAACCAATTTATTTGGTTTAAAAAATTTGATTAAAATTGATTAAGTGTGTGAATTTAATTTAAAATCGAAGACAATAAACTATCACCTTATCTACCATCGGTCATCGTCGTTGGCCATCGTATTTGCCATCATAAATCATAAAACAAGTAAAATAATTAAAATGCCAAAACGTTTGACTCACAAATCAATTCAGAAAAGCTAAGAAGTGCTTTTAAGTGTTTCGTCAACATCTAAGTCTGTAAAAGTAAGTTAAAGTTACTCAAGTGTAGTACTTACCTGTCGGAACGTAACTTAAATTACTTTATTACTCTTGAACTTAGAGTCTTCAAGTCTTCACTCTTCCGCTATTAGGCTAGGGTACTATACTCGAAGAGTTCAGAAAATGGAGGTTTAGTTCTGAAGTTCCTGGAAGTGGCAAATGTTGTAGAAAGAAAATGATTTCCTGTTTCCTTGATCTAAATTTACGGATTTTTTTTTAGTTTATACAGTTGTTCTCAAATAACAGTCCTTTTTGAAAAAAATGTTTTATTCTTATTTTGATTTTGAGCACTTTAATCTAATTAGAGTGCTCGTGGAGAATTATCATCTAGAAGACTTTTACCTGGCCTATTAGAATACCAGACGAGTAACCAAAGTCTTCCAGGCGCTTTCTTCAACTTTTCCCTGCAAAAGAAGCCGCTCCGCTGAAGGGAGAGAGGATTGCAAGTAAAAGCTTCCTCCCCGGCCAGACCAGCAACCCTGGCAAGTTTTTGTGTGGTGCTCAGGATTCACCACGTGGCGACTCCTGAGCTTCGGACCCTACAATTACCGTCCTACGCAGACGAAGGTTAGGGTAAAAGCTAGTGTTTTATAAATTGCCTAACTTTAATCTTTATACTAAGTACGATAGTACAAAAAAATACTAGCAAAGTTGCTGTATAGTATGTATGTACATATAATCGTTTTTTTATCTGGTACATTTCAGAGAGTCAGCAACTGATCTACATGGGCTAGTACTACTCTTAATTTCTTGCTATCGGACAGCTAATAGATCGAGAAAGTGACATTGCTTCATGGTTGTCGTTGCAAAGACTCGATCAAAGAGATTTGACTCTACTGAAGTATTCAAATCGAGAATGAATCAGTTTCTTCTAGGTAAACACACTCCATCGTATACCACATCGTCATTGAACATCAGACAAAATGGCGTCAGGTGTAGACCTATACTAGTAAAGTAAAAAAAGTCTGTCGTTAAAAAATAAACAGTCTACTCTAGTAAACTACCCTCCCTGTCACACAGTTTTCCTACAAGAACATAACCATTTTACTCATATAGAGGCGCTTAAATTGGCATTAGCTTGCGAGCCGCCGCCCATATATCACGGTAACTGCACCGAGTTACGAGCCTCACAGGATTTATAACAGACGTATGGATTTTTATAGAATTTTGAAATATTAACTTTACGTGTTTACATACATATACTTTGTATTAAACTTAATTTATACCTCAAGAGGGACGTCTCTATGTGCAACTTCGATAAATTTTATTTAATATCTTTCACTTTTGTACGAGTTGGGTATTTTTCAGATGAGAAGCAACTATTAGACTTGCGATATAGATTACAGACCCGTGTACAAAATGGATGGGTCATTTGAACCACCAGGAGACCTATCTTAATATATTGGATAATATATATTGGTGGACAATTTATACACAAAAAGAATATATTACATAAAAATATATATAAAAAGAAAGAAGGGTACAAAATAATAAGATTCAGCACTATCATTTGAAAGCTGTCCAACTGAGTGCAGGTGTAAATAGAAGGTTGCAACTCTCGATCTTTTCCCTTGTCGCATGATTTTTGTACGGCATGTATTGAAACTAAAAATTATATTTATAATTTTTTTTACTGTCGGAAAAATGTTTTGATTGCATTGATTATCAGGGTAAATTTGGTAATTTGATTATGTACGGAATTAATTTCATACAGTTTCAATACCTCATATAATCGATTATTCCGCAACCCCGAACAAAAATCATGCAACAAGGGGAAAATATCGACACTCAGTTGGACAGCAGACAAATACAAATATAAAATACAAAAATCTTTATTGCTGTTTGCAGGTAAGATAAGGTGATACAAAACATTTTAATAATTGACCCTTACAAACTGGCCTCTTCTTCTAGAGACATGCAATATGTCTGGCAACACAGTTTCCATTGGTCTGAATTTATACAAAGATAATAATAGTCAGCTGATAAAGTCTTCTTCTTCTGTTTTCATTTATAACTTTTTTATCGGTTGTATCATATTATATGTCATCTGATTCATCCTCTATTAGTTTCTGGCTTCTATCCAGTTGTGCTATGTTAGTGTGAAATGTTTGGTGAGCACAATTACGCCAACGTCTTGTGCTTCAGCAGGATGCTGTTATGGACTTTGACAAGTATGTAGTTTCATGTAGAATCCAAGGTCTTGCAGTAGTAGCTCTTGCAGTTCAGCCGTGTGAGCAATGTCAAAGAATGTCATTATGTATAGAAAAAGCCAAAATAATAATTCAATATGTATATAATAAAACAATGTCAATGTGTATAAAAGAATGTCCGCATGTATAAAATTTAAATAAAATTTCTCAGAATATATACAGAGTAATCTGATTAAACCTGTCAGTTACAATATGTTATCTGGTCTAACATTAGTTAAATGTAAAGTTTCACAAAATATAGACAGTCGACTCTAATGCGTCTAATGGAATTTAATGTGGAAGTTAATGGAATGCAAATGTCATATTAAACGAATTCTATACATCAGTATTCCAATTAATTTCCCCTATCACTTAAAAATTCTTTCACAGTGTAATAGCATTTGCGTACCAGTATCTTTTTTAATCTACTTTTGAACATGGATAAGTTAAGTATTTATATGCATTTGACAGCTTATTATATAGAAAAGGAGCCATACAAAAAATGCTGTCACCCATAATCTTTTTCTTGCGTTTGCCTATGAGCAGCCTACACTTATCACGTCGGTTCCGTTCCACTTTGTCACTCAAATGACGGTATAGTGTGGAATCTCATTATTTTTTACCCTTCTGTTTTTCTACATAGGTCTCCTGGTGGTTCAAATGACCGATCAATTTTGTACACGGGCCTGCGATCTATTACTGTAACTGTTACCAATAAATATAATATGTACGTCATAATTATCCAAACTTTCACTTCTGTCGATATTCCGGAAGAGCAAATATTTTGTTATAACAGGTTCACCTAAAAAGCAAACATTACTTTAAAAATACTGTACAATATACAAATCTGCTCAATACATCGGCGCGGGTGTGTTTTTACAAAAATATTGGGAAAACGGCTACCTGGATACTTAACTGTGTTATAAACAGTACCTGGTTGACCGAGCTTTGCTCGGTTTAAATGCGTTTATAAAGGGCTCTAAGTAAAAGATTTTCTCAGACAAACGAAAAGAAAAGACCCGAGTGTAACCATCAGGATTCAAACCGGGGCCTGTTGACTCCAAGGGCGAGAATATTCCGTCTGAGCCATTTCGACTTAAAGAACAGTGGCGAAATAAGTTATCGTATTCTAATGACATTGTAAGAGTTTATCATTGTCTAAAAACGCGCATAAAATGATGTTTAAAAAAAATGAAACCTAGCTAGATCGATTTATCGTCCCAGAAACCCCTTGTACACATCATTTCATGAAAATCGTTTGAGCCGTTTCCGAGATTCAGATTATATATTACTACAAGAATTGCTCGTTTAAAGGTATAAGATAACAAAAAAATCAAATATCAGTGAAGTTAAATAAAATTTTAAAATGCACTGTTGCATTAAATTAATAAATATACAAGTATTAGTAAACACTTCACACACAACACCATCTGACTCCAAACTAAGCAAAGCTTGTACCATGGAAGCCAGATAGAGATAAAAATTGTGGAAGAAAGTACCTGTTTACATTCGATTTTAAAACGCCTCGGTCACATATATTATAATTCTATACCAGCTGCGAAAACCACAGGTGCTGTTAGTTTCTAATATAAATGAAGCCATGGTAACCTGATGGATAATTCAATAACACATTCGGTTTCACAATCATGAGGTAGTAGTAAGTTTGAACATCATCTCCACCTTTGCGTATTTTTCCATATTGTGATGTCTGAACGAAGCGTCAACTTGGGTTTATCAAGGAATTAAATTTTTTATGAGAAAACCGATATATACAACACACACTATAACCTGAATGGCAGATAATAGCTTTGACTCTCTTCTCCTTACGAGAAAAGACTACAAAATCCAGCAATGAGACTTTTTAGGAAGCTATAATACACATGTATTCTGTTCGTGACGTATTGCTTATTTGGTCCTTTGAACCTGACAAAAGAAAAGATCTTAACATAATCGATGTTCGCAAAAACAAAAGCAAAATCACTATAATACCCCAGAGACCGTATTTGCCAGACACAATAAAATTAAACGAATAACCGCTGAAACCACTCGGAAAAATCCAAATGGATATAGCAAATCCATTCCGGAGTAATAAGATCAAAGCGACGAGAAGAAACGTTCCATCCAATTAAGTGGATGCAAATTGGTGTGTTGGTCTAACTTGGAGGAAGGCAGAAGGTGGGTAGGCATAGTGGATGAGGAAGTAGCTCATTCTTTGTTCTGTTTGAGTAGTAGTGAACGCTGGACGGATTTACAAACGCTTGCAAAATGGTATATTAAAACAACTAGAATGGAAATAGTAGGGTAGTGGTAGGACTCTTTGTAGAGTCCATCCGGGGAAGTACTAAACCTTTGCCAGATATTGTACCGACAAGCCGTAATATGCAAGCATTACTGTGATCCACCAATATTGAAGAGCAATTTGCCCACTGAAATTACAGGGCAGAACCGTTTAATTTCAGGGTTACTCTAAAATTATATTGAGCAGAAATTAGCTCCTGAGATAACGTGTTCCACAAACAAATACGAAAAAAAAACAATTGTACGCACATTAAAGAGAGTAGTAATTATGATGACTATTTTAATTTCACTGAAATAAAAATATATTCCCGATTCTTAAGAATTTTCTTGGTCTTAAAAGTGATTTGAGTATTTGCCAGAATATAAACTCTTAGAACAATTCTCCCTTCATTAATATCAGTGGCAAATCATAAAAGCCTTCAGGGGTTAAAACGGTTCCTAGCAATTATCGGCATATCCCTTTCTCTGTAGTTAGTTTTACTTTTTACTCGACTGTCTAAACAGATTTATGTTCTTATGCTTCATATATGATGATTTTTAATAAAAATTCAGGGCAACAAAGCCACGAAACGTAAGTGCAGTGCTATTTATTACAACATGTGCTCACAGCGTAGCTAACACGCACATACAGCCAAAATGCAAAATACAGCAAGTTTATCATTAAACACATCAGTATTAACAGCATATAACAATAACCTAACATTATTTAAGCAATTTCAAATACTACAAATAAATATAAAACATACAAACAAATGTTACATCGTTTCTTTAATTATATCGATGTGTTTCATACATAAATATGACATATACACAATTTTTTTCTAACACAATTAATTAAATGTATCAGTTATAACTAAAAAAAAAAAAATACAGTTACGGAATACACAGTATATATGCGTCTGTATGTCCTATATAGGGCGTACAGACAGAAAAAAGCATTTTTTATACTAATCTACTAGCGGTGCCCCAGGGTTTTACTCGTGTAGTTTCCGTTCCCGTATTTTTCTATATTCAACCCAGTCTGACCTTCCGACGTGATTGAGCAAAAACATCAAAACTTTCATATTTGTAAGAATTTATTCAATTTCTAATGAAATTGAATGAATCCTGTTCTTCTGGGTAAGTGCATTACTTCGTTGACCGCACAAAATGAAAGACGGCGGTCAAGCGCATCTTCACCCGGAATTAATGTGATTTGGTTTCATCCAAAAACAAGTATAAATGGATAAGCACAAAATAAATGCCATTTCCTAAAGGAAAGGTTTTGTTATATTATAGTGTATTTTTAACCTCTGATAGCGATCCATCACGGATTATTATAAGATTGTATTTTTTATAATGGGTTTACAGTGGTCTAAAGCAAAAACAGTTAATCGTATGAAAAAAAGTTGTAAAGAATTTTATACTCTACAACTTTTACAATATGTGCAAATCTCTTAAGCAATATAAAGCGCACAGATAACCGATTTTTACGATCTTTGACATTCAATATCTTAAGACACGGACACGATAGGACTTGTGACTTTTGAGCCAACATTTAGAAAGACAAAACAAAGGTTTATACCAATTACAGCTAATAATCTTTTATTCCGTGGTGAAACTCCTAATATGACTGGGTTATTGTCGCTAGCGAACGGATGTATAGATTTAGAGTTTTTTTTGTTTGAAATGTGAAATTAGTCGGTAGTGTTCGTAGCTGTTTGATCAAGATCGGTTCAGCCGTTTCAAAGTTATCAGCTCATTTGTTAGCTGCGGTAGGAATCATAGGCACATAACGGGTATTTACTCTATTTGCAAACATTACACAACGAACTCAAAAGATTTCATCATTCGTCTAATGGGCATCTCTCACTCCGCTCCTCTGCCACCGCTCCAACGCGACGGCTCTATAGCATGCCGGTGACGCGAGCTCATACAATTTTCTAGAAAACAAGAACAAACTTAAACATTTTGATTAACCCCCGACTACCTCGGATTTGTTATCTGTACAATACTAGTCAAGCTCTTTCATTTGATACCCATATTGAGGTAGTAGTGAAAAAAATAATATAATTCGCCATTTTGTGGTGGCGACCATCTTGATTTAGATTTTTTTTACAGTGTATAATATTCTACTAGTCAAGCCCTTTTATTTGATACCCATATTGTAGGTTGTGAAAAATATTTTGTCCGCCATTTTGTGGAGGCAGCCATTTTTAGTCGATGTTAACCAAACATAGCGAAAAACATCCACACGGATATTAACTTTCAAATAAAAACACATCGAAATCGGTCCATCCGTTTGAGCTCGACGGTGCCACAGACAGACAGACACACATCGATGTCAAACTTATAACACCCTATTTTTTGGTCGGAAGTTAATGAGTTCAACGCGGCGTAATACGTTTTCTTTTAACAACTTTTTTATCCTAGATACACTTTCTGCCAAAATCTTGAAGGTCTTCAAAGCAATTCAAATATCTCAACATCGAGACTACACAAGATTAAATCCAAAACTGCTACAGAAGCACAGCCCCTAGGCAATGTTCAACAAAGCACTTTAGTCCACGATAACATTCATAATTTGACTTAACGTGTTATAAAAGTCGTATATGACGACCATTTCAGAGGATAACGACTTGTTGTAACAGGCCTTGTACAGCGATGTTCAAACTTTGTTGATCTGTTAAATCTGATTCATGTTTCGACCCTATGCAAAGATTTTGTTTTGTTCGATCGAATACTGTATTTATTTGTAGTGTTATTTTATTACCGGTTTCATAAAAATAAAAAGTTTTCAATTCGGTTGCATGTTTTTATTTTGTGTGTATTACACGATGGTTCCGCCAATTGTGAACCGAAGTTGGGGTGTTTTTTTTGTTTTATAGATCATACTTTAAAAGTTGTCCCATATAAATTGTATGGACAGTTAAAATTTACTTTCATTTATCTGGACGGCCTAAAAGCTTTTTGAGAAATTTTGCCGGGTATCTGAATTTAATTTGAAATTGAAGTCGGTTTTGGTTTTTTTTCGGAGAAAATAAATTATTTTTCAAAGAAAAGATATTTCAATTATTTACTCCAAGCAATTATTTTTAACACGTGTTTAGCTTATTAGTTGTAATGATAATTTGGAGTTTTTGAACTGAAAACTGCGTTATCAAAGTTGAGTACTTTTTCTGGACACTAAAAATCACTTTTTTCACACACAAAAATTGGGAGTCATAGGGAGTGCCGATAGAAGTGTAAACTAATAACTCAGATTTTGATAGCTCACTTTGAGAACGACACTGGTAAAGACCTAAACATGGCCACATAAATCATCCAAGTTTACCAGAAGATTCTTTTCATTTACAAACGTGATGCTCAATTCACAGGCCACGGAAAGTCTGTTTGTGGTGCGCTAAAAAAGTTTTCACTTGAAAAATAAAGTGTTTTTGTACTAAAAACTTCAGTAACAATGTAATAAGAAATCTTTGGAATACGGTTATTGGTTCTGAATCGCGGCCCAATAAAACGAATTGTATTAGAACATAACTATAAAAAAATACGGCGCTTGCCAAGATTTTACTTTGTTTCCTGTTCGAAATCTGAATAATTTTGTCGACTACATAATCATTAGCTTTCAATGTTATAAGGGCACTTTGTTTTTTAGTGCTGCCTAAAAACCTCTAATTTAAAATAGTTGGTTCCGTTAATCGAATAAAGTGTGTGAAGCTGCATAAATACACTTTTTTTTAAATCGTTTATCTATACAACCAGCGCGCGTCACGCCGTTACCCATAGAGCTTTAGTTCCCATTATTTTTCCGTTACTAAAAGTAGCCTGCTATTCCAGATTATACTATCCAATGAACAACTGTTTTCTTAATTACAACCGTTCAAACGTTTGGGCGTAATTGTCAACAAACATCCAAACAAACTTTCACATATACTAATATTATAAAGTTGAAGAGTTTGTTTGTTTGTTTGAACGCTAGGATCTTGGGAAGTACTGGTCCGGATTGAAAGATTTTTTTTCTATTGGATAGTCCATTTATCGAGGAAGGCTATAGGTTATAGAAAATAACGCTACTATCAATAGAAGCGGAGCATGAATCAAGAATGTAACAAAATCGGAAAAAAATATTCCTTTTTGAGAGTTTTCGTACGTTTCGTGCTTTGACATAACACATGACAGCATGTGTCTAAGATTGCGTCATTGAATATCACAGATTACATACCTCTTGAACATAAAACCTTTGCTAATCAATTTTATTTTCTAAATCTGAGTTGGTACAACCAATTTTCGACAGGTGACGTAGCAGGTAGCTGAAGAGGTGTTTTGTTGAAAGCGATATTCTCAGGAATGACTGAACCAATATCAGTCATTCTTTCACCGTGTTATATGTATGGGATCCTGATGAGTACTATATAATGTACCACGGGCAACGCCGGGACGGACAGCTAGTTTTTAATATAATGAGGATCGGATGTCTAGTGTTGTTTTAAACAAACGCATCTGTCATTACTTTAAGCTGTCACGTTTATCACTGTTTTAAACTATCACCTTTGTTGTCAATAGTATAGCATATAGCATGTGTTTATAATAGTTACCGTAGTAGGTGTACCTAAACAAATAGACATACCATGATCAAATATCTTTTTTGATGAATTTAATTTTATTACGTTTGAAAATTTTAATTGTAATCTTGATATTATGTAGAAGATAACAAATGTTGATTTCGTATTTCTAAGAAGCTAGAACAGGTGATTGGAAGTACATACAGAAATGTACATATTTTATAAATATAAATTTCTGCAAAATTAAACTTTATCATATAAATTTCAAAAAAATAATAATTCAATAATAACGATATTATCTTATAATGTTCATTACTATTTGCTTTAAAAAAGTTTATACCTGGACTTGATTGTAGTACGAAATCAAAAGATAAGAGTTAAAACTGGAATATAATTATTTAATTGGATAACGGGACACTCACGTATATACGGTCGGTCAATCCGACTCGAGTTTCGGCCGCGTCAGTGCCAAACGGGCAGCCACCGCGCGTGTGCACTCGCCTTGAAAAAGGCCGCCGGACGCGGCCGAAACTCGAGTCGGATTGACCGACCGTATATACGTGAGTGTCCCGTTATCCAATTAAATATGTGTAACAACCACGTTAATTTTAATACTAAAAATGGAATATGATTCTTTTAAATTAATTCAAATTATGATAATGTTTTAATTTTTTATAGTCTAGAGCCACGAGACAAGCAGGACATGTGTACTTAAATTTAAATTAAGAAAGTGTGTTTAACTTTGAGAATCGCTGTCCAAGGGACGGGAGTTATTGCGGTTGTTTTGAAGATACGAGCTCAAACAAAATCAAGAATGTTAATATCCTCTCTGTTAACTAAGGTGCCTAATATCTATGATGTAGGCGGAAGTGTATATGAGATGGCCTCATCGTAAAACCGGTGAAATATTATTGGTAGTCATTATACCTGATATCCATGTTCGACAAATGAACCAGCTCTCTAACAAGAACAAAATTAAAAATTTTGATTAACCCCCTACCTTAGATTTGTTATCTGTACAACATTCTACTAGTCAAGCCCTTTTATTTGATACCCATATTAAGGGAATTGTGAAAAAGGAAATGTAATTCGCCATTTCGTGGTAGCGGCCATCTTGGATTTGAAATTTGTCATAGTGCAAAGTATTCTACTAATCAAGCCCTTTCATTTGATACCCATATTGAGGTAGTAGTGAAAAATATTAACAGATGACCTCACAAAGGTCGCTGGAAACCGCTGGTTGCAAGTAGCGCAGGACCGTTCGTTGTGGAAATCTAGGGGGGAGGCCTATGTTCAGCAGTGGACGTCTTGCGGCTGATGATGATGATGAATGATGAATATATCACAAACATATTATCATGTCGCATGTCACACACGCATGGCGGTCAAGCAAACTTACAAAATTTCCGCCATTCAAAAAGTATCTAGTGCGCAAGTTCCTCTTGACTGCTCCGCTTTCGTTCTGAGGCTACGCCGCTAAGCCATCGCTGCCGTTGCCGCCACCAAAACTTAGCATGTTGGTGACGTGAATTCGTAACGTTTTTCCGTTAAAAAACCTTAGCCCGTTTATTGATAACCCGATAATGTGTCATATTATGTGGGTCAGTTCTTCTTCCAGCTGAGCGAGCCTATCATCATCAGGAATTATTCGTCCGTCATGAATAGCCAGAGTCAGTTGGGTTTGGTGGCCTACCATAATATATATACTATATACTAAATAAACAAAATAAATAAATAATAGCCCGGGGTTCTTCGCACCCCCTATCATACCCATATCTATGACCACCGCCTTGGTCAGGAATAGACAGGGGGGGGCGGGAACTAAGGGCTTTATGTTATTGGGATCTATCATGGGAGGATATTGCCCATTATAGTCAACACGCTGGGCATGCGGGTTGGCAACCCAAGGGGTCACAACTTACCGCACCACTGACGCTGCTACTCAGCGTCACTGGTGCAAAGAGCTGGGTTATCGGTCATCATTATTTGGGATTTTTATTGAGCCATTAATTGTGCTTAACAGCCATCAGTCGGTTTACCTATTTGTGGACTCTTGCCATAGGCAGATGGCCGAAACCACATTCTATGCGCGGGCACCAGGGCGAATGCTAGAACTGTCCATACTTATATTTTAAAGTTGAAGAGGTTTTGTGTTAGAATGCGCTAATTTCAGGAACTACAGGATCGATTGCTAACAAATATTTCATCATTGGGTATGTAAGTACGTGATCCTTGAGTATATATAAGCTATATGATATATAAGTACATCATGTACCACGGGCGAAGCCTGGATGGACCGACATTTTAAAAACGAAAGATAGAAATAGCTCTATAAAGGATTTGAATTAAATTAGATAAATGATCAGGATCAATTACTACTATTAATTATTTAATAGGTACAATGTACATTTTATTGCCGAAACATTGTGCATAGAGGAACTACGTGTGTAAAATCGTGGAGCGAGTTTGTTTATGTTAGTGAGACGTTCATTTTGTTCATTTAATGTCATTCGCTCTAAGCAGTACTAGTCAGCAGTATCCCGATCTGGGAATACGGCAGTCTCTACACGAGCCGCTGTCGCCGGACGCAGTCTGTCGAGAATCCGCAGTCTCGTAAGGCTGCGGTTCCACTGAGGCGGCGCGGAGCAGAGCGGAGACGAGCTATGCCGTGATTCACCAACCACATGGCATGAAATCTACATATCCTACTAATATTATAAATGTCTATGTATGGATATTTGTTGCTCAATGACGTCGTAACTTGAATATAGAGATAAATTACAAGACGAGAAATACTATTACGTAAGTATTTTTATTAGTGATGGCCTTATCGCTTAGACTTAGAACGACCTCTACTCGTACTAAAAACTGCTTCTACCTCTAGTATTCTATCAATAATAATCACATTTAAATACAATATTTCTGTAAAGGATGAACGGGTTTCTACTATATTTGATAAGTTATTAGTATTCGTAGTATTAAATTTCTACGCGTAAGACCATACTTATTACCTGAAACAATAAATATGCCACAGTTTTATTCCTCTCAAGTTAGTGTCAGCTTGTTATAGATAACTAACGACCCGCCCCGGCTTTGCACGGGTGCAGTACTGATACATTTTTTTTTTCTGTGGGCTACCCGTAAGATAACTAACCTAACATAATATCCTTTTACATACTTTTTTTGTAGATCTTCTTAAGGGTACAATACTGCAGTACATTATTTTGATCCATCTCGTCGGATTCAGCCAGCGTTTGCAATGTAAGTGCCGAAACATGTGTTTATGTATGACATCACATTAGAAACCTCTATAATGAATAGTGTTTATCTACTAGTGAATGCACATATTACACATATAAACTTTCCTCTTGAATCACGCTATTTATTTAAAAACCCGGCATCAAAATCTGTTTGATAGTATTAAAGATCTACGCATACATAGGGACGGACAGACACGGGAAGTTACTTTGTTTTATCCTATGTTTGTAGCTTTGTAGTGATGATTAATTTAGCTGTTAGGGCTAAATTAATCATCAGACCATATTTATGTAGTTATAAAACAAAAGTTTGAAATAAACATTTTGAGCAAAGTATATCATAGCATTGAAGTGGATATAAAACCTCAGAACTGAGTCAAGTAATTAAGAGTTACATGAAGTGCAATATTAGGATATACATACAGAGGGGACGGGGATATACACAGATACACATACGTACAATAATATATTAGACAACGCATTCATGCTAGATTTTGCATATGTTACGGTTAACAAGTTCTAATACGAATAATTATTAAGACTGTGAAATTAAATCAATAAATATTTATAAACATTCCTCAAAACAACACTATCAAATCTCCAACTAAACCAGTTTGTATTAACGGATCCAGCAGGTCTACTACGAAGTTCGATAAACGATATATCGGCCGAAGTTACGGACGTTTTATACCACGAAACACAATCGGTCGGTTGATCTGTGCCCTTACCATGAGTTTACGTAGATCCTATTCGCTAGCGACTGCGTAAAAGATTATTATGGCGAAATTAACCGCGCCCCTAGCGGTCACTGGCAGAACTAAAGTCGGCAGTATGAGTCAGTGAGTAGAAAACCTATCGAGTTAAGACTCGCTATCGAATAAAGTTTTTTAGCAATCGTCATAGAAAACGGTACCATGAGTTACAAATTTGACAGTCGCCTTCGAATAAAACTGTTTCGATAGCAGTAAAGTTACTCACTAGCTTATTGAAGCGTGAAAGTGTTGGTTAAAGTGCGTCTAGACAACAAATACATAATTTTTAACTAGATTGTGTATTGAGATAATGTCGGGGAGAAATAATTTAGCTTGGCATATGTTAATGACGGCTGCTCATGAAGACGAACGACGCAATCAAGGAAATTTTCAAGCAAGCATGCGAACGAAACTTGCAGAAATTAATTTCTAAAAAATAATTAAAAATGGTGAAAATAATTTCAGTAAAGAATATAGGCTTCAGTCAGGAAGTTTTCGAAGATTTATGTGGATTACTAAAGGATCCACTTGAAATCCACACAAAGAGTATCACTTCTATCATGGAGATGCATAATTATGTACCAACTTCTGCCAGAGTGCTAATTGAAAATACTTTTGGGCAATTGAAGAACCGTTGGCATAGTGTACACAGGGATAGAACATTGCATTATCAGCCAAAACATGCCAATAAAAGCATGTTAAAAAATATATGTAGGACATAAATTATATTAGCATGTTGCGTGTTGCACAATATTGCTATAAACTACAATGTTCCAGACCCTGAAGATGAAAATGAAGAACTACAAGGTATTTTACTAAAATAATTTACTCTGTACCTACAAATCAAAATTAAGAGTAATAATAATAACTAACTGTATTTATTTCTTGCAGAATCATTTGAACAACATGAAGTGGTGTTGAATGAAACAACGAGTGATTTATTACTAAGGGGCCGAGCATTACGGGATCAAGTAGCTCAGAGACTCTCTCGAATACCATAATTGTTGACCAACACAACATGTGGCATAGTTTGAAGTTTTAAGTGTCCACATTAATTATAAAATAAAACAAGTTATGTACATTGAAATATTTAATTTAATATAACCAGCAAGTGTTACAATGTAGGAAGCTTAATTTATATGGTTAAATAGATGAAAATATTTTATATTTTATTACCATACTCTAATTGATTTACATAAAAGACAAATACAAAAAGTCAAAATATTTTATTGTGTACAACAGAAATTTAAAATATACAAATAATAGATTTAAAGCTAATGCCATAGGTGGCGGCCTTATTACTAAATTCGATCTCTTCCAGGCAACCATTTAAATTGATGGTTTTATGTAATCATTGTAGCTGACCATAATAAAATTATCTGTACAATTGTTTACTTGAAACAGATCTAAGTGAACTGTAGGAAATTTCGAAAATGTTTTAATCGTAACAACAAAAAACCACCTTTTAAGATTTTGTTAAAAGTGAATTGAATGTCTTAAATGTCTTACAGAATTATGTAAGTTTATAGGAACTATGTATTTTAATTACTACAGGAACAACCCAAAAGAGCTTGTAACACTTGTACAACAAATTTTGAATTTGAATTGATGTAGTTAAAAAATATATATATGGGTATCTTGTAGCCTAACTATTATTTACCCTTCTAATTTAGTTACTATTTATAAGTTTTAATTCTTATTTACTAGCTGCGCCTAACATTAATTATCTTATAAAATATAATATCCTACCAATTTTGTCTTACTTATTTCCTAAATTCTCAGCTATTTTATTAAAAACAGCTAAAAATGCTTGGTACAACTCCAGCCACCTTTCTTGCATCCTTAACTCTTCTTCCCTTAACCTAATCGTCTCCCGTTCAGTTTCCTGCTGAAATGCACGCCATTCACAGTCAGATCTGACAAAAGCTTGCCTTGCCAGATCCGATTGTGTCTGTGTCCGGGTCCTTCTGCGGATAGGAGAGGTCAAGTCCTGCAGGCGACCTCTCCGCCGCCAATGAGACGTGGCAGGCAAGGCCGTGGGTCTCTGCGGCGCACGAAGCTCTGCACTGGCATGAGGCAATGTAGATGGTAATGTTGCCGTGTCACTATCATGAGATCCGTTTCGCTCCTATTCATGTATGGGGCTGAAATAATACATAAATATCACTAATAGAAAAAAGTAACAGTATGTAATAGTACTAGTACATAATTTATCAATCAATTTCAAATATCAATTATATAATAGTACATATCCTATTACTACCATGTAAAGGCGGGAACACTGGTGGTCGAGTGGATGGTCCAGCTTCATCCCAGGCTTATTTTCTAGTTCGGCCCAGAGTCGTAAGTTTGTCACCCTTCCTTGGGGTCCGTCGGTGGATTTGCTAAGGTCACCATGTCTAAAAATAAACATTCAATTCAGAAAAGTCCACTCAAAGCCACATTCCTGCAGAACACTTGACACTACTACTATTGTAAAAAACAGTATGCTTACTTTTCCATGTACTCCACCACTGTTGGACTGGTTCGCGTTTTATCAACTTTCTTATAAGTAGTTATAATTAAATTTATTTCTATCTGAAACCGAGAATATTTTTGTTGCACTCACTGCACTGCTCCAAAAAGCCAAATACATAATATCAAAGAGAATTTAATACACTACGAAACATATGTTAAGAACGCCGCAAGGGCGCAACAAAATTGACATTGAAACATCGACTGTTTAGACAAATTTAGAAACACATATAAGCCTTAGATTATCCACTACTTTAAGACGCTTTCAACTGGTAGGATTATTGGAGTTACCTGCCTTCTCTTTTTTTTAGTGTAGCTAGAAAGAGGCAGCTTCATTATGTGTGAAGTTAGAAACATTACTGTTTTTGTACCAACATAACGACCCACAAACCAGATAAACAATCGAGTTGTCGCTATCGAGTCCGTTTAGCTCATGGTACGTGATTATTAGAAGTCTATTCGATGTTCGGTTTGCTCGCTATCGACTACGGTAAAATAGTAAAATGTTTCGATAGCAACTCATGGTAGAGGTACTGATCGGGCGTTTCGTTCATCCCGACCGACACTGATTTGACAGTTTTTGTGTTATCAACCGACCGATTGTGTTTCGTGGTATAAAACATGCATAACTTCGACTTCGAACTCGGATATATCGTTTATCGGACTTCGTAGTAGACCTGCTGACAAAAAAAAAAATAAAAAAAAATAGTAGACCTGCTGACAGCTGATATACATAGCCATGAAAGATAGTATAATTTTTATTTCGATCATATAAAGATACCTAATAGTCTTTATATTGTTATACTAGATTAGACATACCCGGATAGAACCGGCTCACCTTCGCACGGGTGCGACGCTGATTCTAAAAATACGAATAAAAATGGTTATTGTGGGTAATCCCTAAGAGATAGACATATACCATTTTTTACTTTTTTGTAGACCTTCTTAAGGGAAACAATACTGCGGTACTTTATTTTGATCTATCTCGTAGGTACCAGCCAGCGTTTGCAAAGTAAGCTCAAAAAATGTGGTTGCGGTCTCTTTGGCCTGAACGTTATATTGTACTAAAACCGTAATGAACAAATCTTAAAATGACCTTTTCCCATAATGGCTGATTTTCGAAATGTCTTTGATGTCTGATGTCTGACGGGACATGCACAATCAGATGCAACATCAGTACTTCATGCTAGTGTATGTTATACTTTGGTCAATACACTGACAAGAAAACTATGATTGTTTCATCAAAGTACCATCACCAAAAATGTCCTGCTCGTGTTCTCAACACATTTTCCGCCAATTAGCGTCGCACTATCTTATCTTTTTCGCCATATTATTTCTGATCTTAGATCTTTGGGTGACAAACGCACTGGAGTTCTAGGTACGAGTAATGTGTTTATTTATGACGTCACATTAGAATCCTTTAAATTATTAAATATTGATTAGTGTTTCTCTGTTGTATCCACATATTATACATTTAAACCTATCTCTTGAATTACGCTATCTATTTAAAAACCCGCATCAAAATCTGTTTGGTAGTTTTAAAGATTTAAGCATACATAGGGCTATAGGGACAGAGAAAGCGACTTGTTTTATACTAAGTGGTGATAATACTATTGTGCTTTGTATAACAATGTCTAGCTTGCCGGAACCGGCCGCCAGTAGGTTACACAGATTAGGGGCTCAACCCAAACGAAGTTGAAACGGGCCGCTAGGAAAAATATACAAAGTCCATGGCATCGAATTTTCAGCAGCTTACCAAAGTTTAAAGACGGTAATCCTTGGCACAGCTCGTGTCATCGGGGGAATCGTGTCTCCCTGTCCCTCTTGCTGGAGACTTTTACACTTATTTTGAATAGTCGTAGAATATTTTTTGTACATTGATAAGAAAACGCTTGACCGCCATTTCCTTGAGGACCATAGTTTAGAATATCGTATCTCGTTCTACGGAAAACGTAATTTTGAAATGAACGCGCGACTTTATTACTCCAGTTCTAGTTTGATCTGTCGTTTCGTCTGTTTAAATGTTCTAATCCCACTCTAAGAGACTTAATAGACGTCCAGTTACAGATATGTAATAACCTAAAACCCTATTAGTTTCAAGTTGGATAAAATTGCAGACGGTGTGCAAATTTGACTAAAATCGGTTAAGTGGTTCAGGAGTCCATCGCAGATAAAGAGCGTGACGCGTAATTTGGGTCCGCCTGGCGAAGTACCACACTTTTGCCCGTTATCCTACCAAAGAGTAATGTGCCAACATTACTGTGTTAGCAATGTTTTTGGAGACATTACAGGGCGTAGAGGCATAATATCTTAGATATCTGGGTGACGAGCGCAGTGCTAGGTAATTATTTGGACTCTTCATGTTTCAGTAGCTGCGTGTCAAAGTGCTGTTATGTGCTAGGCATCTTGCTTACCATCAGGCACATGTCCTGCTCGTATCGTCACTTTATTATAACTACGCATAACGTATTTACATCAAGATTGAAGCGCCATCTGCTTGAGACTTATGTAACTTAATGAATATTAGTAATCAATAACAACAATCAATATTAGTAATCAGTTAATTGTTATTTATAAATTGCTAGCAGCTCCCCGTGGACCCGCGCAGTTCCCGTTCCTGTTATTTTCCCGGAACGAGAGTAGCCTATGTATTCGTCCAGACTATAATCTAATCATATTACCAATTTCAACTGGATCCATTCAGACGTAACGACACGATTGAGCAACAAATATCTAAACATCTAAAAATACAAACTTTTACATTCATAATATTAGCAAGGGATCCTACTCGTATATCTCAAGTTAGACCAAATTTTTATGTCAATAGCTGATCCGGAGCCCTTTCGAGGTTCAAAGCCCACGCGCAAGGCAAGTGCGTGACGTCACTAACTTAAAAAAACAGCGAGGGAAATACAATAAAATATGAGGAACTTGCTTGTCGGAGAAGATTTAACTCTTCAAAAAACAAAGGAAGTCTGCGAACCCGGAATTTGAGCAGTGTGGTGGATTAAAGCCAAAACCGCTTTCACCAAGGCTAGTGTGAGACTTGTGCAAAAGAAGTGGTGACTCTATATCGATGCTATATCTATACCGATATTCTGCTATATGTATTGAAATAATTATCTGTTTAATTCACATACACATTCACACAGTCATGTAGCGCACTAAACCACGTTTCACACACGCCGATTTAAAGTGAACTGCATTCCACTACAGGGGTCTCACGTATTAGCACAGAATAATAAGAACAGTAAATCATCTTCATAGAAATGCGACTGCTGGCTGAAAAAAGGGGTTTCTTTTAAAATAAAAAGTGACGAGACGAGCAGGACATATGCCTGATGGTAAACAACATGCCTGCCACATAACAACACAGTGACATACAGCTATTGGAACAGTGGAACATTGGTTGGGTGCTGAATATGCGGTATTGGTGCTGAAGTGAACATATTTACTGGAACAAGTGCCTAGAGAAATTGTTCTAGGGCTGATAAGGTCAAAATACAAGCCAAGGGCACAAATGATACAAATTTAGCCAAGGGCAGATCTAGCTTTAGCGCCACGGGGTCACATAATCATGGTCAAGTCACAAGAACGTGTGACAAGTGAGTGCGTATGATTTTATTGGTGGTCTGCCTAAGTTCTGGACCCAGCCCAGGGAAATCATGACCCACTTGACCCTCCCCCTGGATGTGTCCTTGAGCTTAGCAGGTTTCATGGGTATCGTCATTTGTGGCTGTCACATCCTGTGGGCTGATTCCGTACTTCGCCATGTCACATATCTAAAAGTAATTTTGTGCTAATACTTGTCGCTGTATCATTTACATTTACGTATTACTTTACTTGAGACCTAAAAGCGCTAAAAAATTTCGTAGACTGCAGGCCCGTGAACAAAATATATGGGTCAAATGAACCACCAGGAGACCTATTATGGAGGATGATAGATGGGTATAAAGTAATAAGATTCAGCACTATGCCGTCACTTGTAAGCTGTCCAACTGAGTGCAATTGAAGAGGGGGATTGCCTTCACGATAATTTCTTCTTGTCGCATGATTTTTGTGCTGTGTTGCGGAATAATGAATTAGAAGAGGTATTGAA
This sequence comes from Ectropis grisescens, assembly GCA_017562165.1. Lineage (NCBI taxonomy): Eukaryota > Metazoa > Arthropoda > Insecta > Lepidoptera > Geometridae > Ectropis > Ectropis grisescens. The sequence continues at coordinate 12,657,734 of CM029794.1, read as the reverse complement.
ACTATAAAAATTATAAATTTTAAAAGTTTAATTATTAGTTTGATTATGTACGGCATTGGTTCCATACAGTTTCAATACCTCTTCTAATCCATTATTTCACAATACATAGGTCTTCTAGTGGTTCATTTGACCCATAAGTTTTGTTCACGGGCCTGCAGTCTATTAGTAAAGTCAAATTACGTTAGAAAGTTTCAACGATTAGACATCAAATGAATGCAAGGAGACATGGGTATGAGTAATTGAGTCTTCGATCTTTTGTTTTCATTTTGAACCCCTGATGGAAAAAAATGTTATAAGTTTAACGTGTCTTTATGTATGTGTGTGTGAGGGTGTGTATTGTCTGGGCCTGTGGAATCGTCGCTCCCAAACGGATGAACCGATTTTAATTTTATTTTGTTTTATTAGTAAAGCAGTCGATTAAGTGTGTTTGATGAAACTACATAAGTAGGTCCAAAATGGCGAATGACATATTTTTTCACAACTTCCTTAATATGGATACCAAATAAAAAGACTCCACGAGTTGACTATTATTGAGGTAACAGACCACCACAAATTTCAAATCCAATACGGTAGTGGTTAACCTACATTTTTAATTTTGTTCTTGTTGCTAATCCATTGAGCAGGGCATATAGGCATTACTCGGTATACATTACTCGGCTATAATGATTTAGTGAGAATATAATGTGTTATATTTTGTTCATTTATAAGACGCACCTTTGCCTCTCATACTGTACCTATATAGGGCACTATGTACTATACATCAACGTCCAATTCATTTGGTTTCGACGACTGAAGTAATTAATACATCTACTAATGCAACTTGCTATTGGTAAAGAGTTGCAGCCCGATTTGCGATAACTAGTTAGACCAATAAGTACACGTAACATCCTATAAGCACCCGTTTCGGGTTCCTTTTTTAGGTTTTCACTTTATCGCCATTTCGCCTGATGTTACGCGACGATGCGGTTTAGAAGAGATAGATAGAAGAGATTGATTCATTATCGATTTGAAGATACTGTGATCGTAACTATATTTAATTGGATAACGGGACACTCACGTATATACGGTCGGTCAATCCGACTCGAGTTTCGGCCGCGTCCGGCGGCCTTTTTCAAGGCGAGTGCACACGCGCGGTGGCGGCCCCGTTTGGCACTAATTTATGTGATTGTAACTATTGTGAAAAACTCACTGTGGCTACGCATTCGCCATCTTTTTCACACGCTTTTCACACGCGTTATCGCAAAACCTCTTCACTCAGAAAGTCATAAATAGATCATTAATCGAAACAATCCTCATTGTACGTAAATAATATTATTTATTACAAGTATTATTTACGTACAATGCTGCCGCCATAGTACAAGCTTTGCTTAGTTTGGGGTCAGATGGTGTTGTGTGTGAATTGTCCACCAATATTTATTTATTTATTATTTTTATAATAAAAAACACAATACAGAATACACACAGACTTATATGTACATAGAAGACATAGTACATAATTATACATAAATTAGTTGTTCAACCCAAAAGATGTTAGAACGGACGCTAGGTATCTCTAAAAGAACAGAATAATCGTCAAATCCTACCAGTGATTAGGCAAAGTCCATAAATCACACTTCGACACCTGCCGCTTGAAGATTTTATTAAAAAACTTCCCATTGTTCCTCGATTTTAATTCGGGAATTTTGAGCTGAGTATTCGTAAATTAATTCTTTCGGTGACTAAATGAATAATTCAAGCAGTCAGTTGAAGGACTTTGGGAATCTCCTTTATTATGGGGACTTTCTTTACGTTGTCGTGCTTTGGGGTTCAAGGTCGGTCGGTCGTTTAATTTTTTTAAATGCCATTACTTGGTTTAAGAAATCTGGGTTAATGCTGGCAATTTTACTATGTTTCGGTTTGAAGGACAATGTTTCTAGATAGGTATATGATATGCCCTCTACTTGGTCACCAAGTCTTTTTTTTCGTAGGTGTCGATGTATTTTTTTTTTCAAATGATCATTTTAATTACCAGGCATGATCATTTTTACAAATTTAACTCTGTTCTTTTGCAGAAGTCTCCATGCAGAGGGCGCTTGCAAAAATAACCCACTTTTGCTGCCTAGCATTAATAGAGTAAGGTCCCAGGGCCGCCAGACGTCACGTATTTTCTGATGGATGAAATGTGAACGATTGAGTAGAGTGAGTACGTACTAAGAACACAAACATGCTTACCCGTTAACTTGCTTAGACGACCAATTTTGAGATCTGGGGTCCAGAAGACACATTACATACTTCACCTATTTTCTGATAACTGATTTTCCCGTATGTATATGTGTAATACCTTTAAAAATAAGGCCCCAATACTCCCAGACACTTTCTGCAGACGCTTTAAAGCTCCCTAGAATGTGTTCTTAGTACGTACTAACTCTACTCAATCGTACACATTTCATCCATCAGAAAATGCGTGACGTCTGGCGGCTCTGGGATTTTGGACTATCTTGGATCTTGGGTGCAGAATATGTTCTGGTTGCAGAAAATGTTATAGAGCATAAAAAATAAACATCTGATATCACTGGGTAACGAGCAAAATGCGGTGCTACGTCATGATTCGCTCTTCATATTCCAATAACTGTTTGATACTGTGGTGTTATGAGCAGGCATGTTGCTTGCCATCAGCCACTTGCACTGCTCACTACATTGCAGTATAAAAATGTGGTGGTTATTTTTTAAGCTACCTATGTTTTTTGGAACGAAGTTTCTTACCACACGTTCTGATCAATCAGTCAATCTAGTCAGAGTTATTGTTATAGCCGTGTATCTACTTCAGTTCCAACCAGCCCTTTTGTCGCCTAACTAAATCGACTTTGGCTTTGAAATTGCTGTCTTTATAATTTCAAACGAAAAGAAAAGAGAGATCAATAAAAAAGCTTCTAAAATTCAGCAACCCAAGGACCTAATTCAGTTAAGGCTAAATTTAGTCGACTGAATTTAGTCGCAACTGATTTAAGTGAAGTGTAATAGCATCCATTAAGCTAGTATACTATACTCGAAAAAGATGATTGCTTGCTTTTCTAACTTACTTTTAAAGTTGCTTATGAAATCAGTCGACTAACCTAGTTTCTTAATTTACAGCTGAATTCAGTACACTACATTTTGCCAAGTGTAGACTTTTTATGTAGGTGGTTGACGGTTCCCTTTCTTTTGTAGTACTTTGTAGGTTCATCCGTTGATACAACTTACGAGTAGCTTATTAAGAAGAAAAGAAATAATACTAATTTGCCAAAATAATATGTAGCTACAAAAAAAAAAATTTGCTTCCGCACTAGGCTAGGCATGTATCGCGGAAGCCAATACGATTCGCTATGTGAATAAAATAAAATTAGTGCCTTTAATACGATTGACTTATTATTTAACAAATAAGTGTCATACGTCACTCAAATTACCTATACTAATGTCATACGTAAATCACTATTATTATAGATGTTAAATGTGTATGTATCCACAGCCTAGAAGTTCTTGTCACAAAAGTACAGTCAAATTTCTTCGTTCGTGTCTTTGAAATATTAACCATTAAAAGATGAAATTGGTACATCCATATTTTGTTTTTAAACTTTCGCGATTTGAACACATAATGTTTATAATGTATCTACAGGACTTAATCACGATTTAATTCATTGTTTAAATACCTCGACGTTTCGGCAGCGTTACAACCGCCGTGGTCACGAGAAGACTGAAGAAATTGCGAGTCGTCTCATTGCGAAATGAGGGGATCTAGATCTACTCTCATTTGGTCTTCCAAAATCGCAGGGTTACCACCACGACACACAACACTAACCGTATCACCAGGCTTCTCCGAACTCACTCCGCGATGCGTACATTTATTAATGACTGGATTCCACGACGCCGATAACCGAAAACCATCCTCCCGGTTGAAATTACGATGTTTTTAATTTCTAAGGCTTCCCGAACTATTCTTGCGTAGTAATGACGTTCGGTGGAGAGAATCTTCGGGTCGTGGAGCTCGATCCAATGACCAGTTCCCGCATTAATCAAATGCTCGGCAATCGCAGATTTCTGTGTCTGGCGATTTTTTACAGCGGCGATGTGTTCTTTGATCCTTTCAGCAATTGTACGCTTAGTTTGACCAATATAAGAACTACCACAGCTGCAGTCGACCTTATACACACCTGAGTCTGAAATGGAATGACGTCTTTCGGCGTCCTAATATGCCTCGTCATCCTTGATAAGGGAGTATACACAGTTTTAATAGAATAATCTTTTAGTAATGTCCCCACCTTATCCGTGATGCCTTTGACGTAAGGCATAAAAGCCGGCTGCCTCTCGACATTCATCACTTTCCTTTTCTGCCCTTTTCTGTGTTCCACTAACTTCGTCACACTATAGCCATTACTTTGAAGTACCTCCTGAACGTGTCTTTTTTCCGCTTCTAAATGTTCAGGGTCACAGAGGGCGTCCGCTCTATCTAAAAGAGATCTGGACACCAACTGTAGTCGACGAGAGTGATGATGTGACGTCGCGTGCAAATACCGGTCAGTGTGCGTGGGTTTTCTATAGACAGAGTGAGACAACGAACCATCAGATTTAACTGTCACTCGGACGTCCAAGAACGGCAGAGATCTATCCACCTCCAATTCAAATGTGAACCTAATGTTGACATGTATCGAGTTGAGATGCTCCAAGAAACGGTTTAATACTTTCCTATCTCCTTTTAAAATGCAGAAAACGTCGTCCACGTATCTAATCCACATTCTTACCGCTGCTGATTGAAAGTCAACTAATTTTTCGAAATGCTCCATCCAGATGTTGGCTAACACTGGTGCCACAGGACTCCCCATAGCTACGCCATCTATCTGTAGGTAATGCTACCCACGGTAAAGACTGCCGAAACGTCGAGGTATTTAAACAATGAATTAAATCGTGATTAAGTCCTGTAGATACATTATAAACATTATGGTACATACATTTCTGACGTTGACAACGACATATGAGATCAAAGATATATAATCTCTCAGAGAAATCCTGTGTACTGCATTTTCCATTGCTAACTGAGTGACGTTGACACTGACCGCTCTCACTGTCAGTGTGCACGTTTCAGCACCCTAGCTCTCATGATTGACATTTAACAATTTCTGCTTATTATAAACCGAAATTAAATAAATTAATCAAAAGGTCTCGTTCGTTAAGAGTCGAAATAGCATTCGTATATTCTCATAAAATTAAAACTCATGTTTTATGACATGTGACGAGCGACGAACAGTAAAGCGCTTCGACATGACGAGTGTCAGTAAAACTGGATATATCTGCTTTCAACCGGTTCATAACTGCTTCGAACCGGTTTAAAAGAGTTAATTGAGCAATTATAGCGTACAGCGAGTATTTTGCGGTGAAATATTGAAATAAATTCAGTAGGCAGTGTTTACTGACGGCGTAATGTGATTTTATTTATTTGAGAGACAAATTTTATGGCAACAGACGATTGTGATCGATAAAATTGCATTCGATTTTTAATCTCTTTAGTGGTCACTTTTTCATAAATACTGTTCGGAACTTATATGTATATTCTATTAATATTATAAATAATATTATTATTGGTAGTGGTAGGACTCTTGGCAGAGTCCGCCTGGGGAAGTACCACGCCTTTGCCAGTTATTCTACCGCCAAGCAGTAATGTGCAAACATTACTGTGTTCCGGTTTGAAGGGCAATGTTTCCAGAGAAATTACAGGGCTTAGAGATATAAGATCTTAGATCTCTGGGTGACGAGCGCAGTGCAGTGCTAGGTAATGATTTGGACTCTTCATGTTCCAATAGCTGCGTGTTACTGTTATGTGTCAGGCATGTTGCTTACCATCAGGTACATGTCCTGATCGTCTTGTCACTCTTTATTTAAAAAAAAAAAAATGTTTGGATGTTTTGATATTTGGATGTTTGTTGCTCAATCACGTCGTAAGGAATAAAGGGATCATGTTGAAATTTGGGAAACTGTTAGTTTTTGGTCTGAAAGGACACATTGGCAACTTTTTATCCCGAGAAAATAACGAGACGAAAACTACATGGGCAAAATCATGAGGAAATGTTAGTATAGTTTGTATAATGTTATATGTAAGTTTATGTATAATTTATGTAATATGTAAGCTTATATATTACAGGGCTTAGAGATATAACATCTTGGATCTTTGGGTGACAAGCGCAGTGCAGTGCTAGGTAATGATTTGGACTCTTCAATTATTTATGTATACAATTTAAACATGAAACTAACAGTTATAAAAACTAAGACATTACATGTTTAAGCTAATATAGCAAGAACTTCGGCCCTGAAATTGCCCAAATTCGTGTTCCAATAGCTGCGTGTCCCAGTGCTGTTATGTGGCAGGCATGTTGCTTACCATCAGGCACATGTCTTGCTCGTCTCGTCACCCTTTATTTAAAATATAGATATATATATATATATATATAAATAAAGAAATGTTCATAATTTTACTTTTTAGGACAGCTTGAGAATGAAGCAATTATTTATTTGTTTACTTTACGTATATATCTGCAACATCTTGAAGTCTAAGGATCTGTTTTAATACCAAATTAATAGCTTTTGTGTTGCATTTGTATACATATTCTGTAGTCCAAATGGTATTTATGTATAGATATTCGTATTTATGCAAAAACCTGTAACAAACGACTTCAATTTAAAATGAAATTTAGACACTCAACCAAATTTCTTAAGAACCCCTAAGTCAATGTATGTATGATAATGATGACGTTATGGTAACTTTTGTTTTTGTTCATATTTCAAAGACAACTTAACCGATTTCGATAACATTTATTCAGAGAACACCTTTGAACTGCGATCTTCCAAACAAATGAAGAACCATCAATATCGATTCACAATTGGCGGAAATATCGCGTAACATATAAACAAAAAAATCACACTCAACCGAATTGCGAAATTTCTCCTTCTTTTGCTCCTTCTTTTTTTAAAGCCTGTTAAAAATAACGTTATAATTAGTTTTTGAAATGCATCGGTTACTGCTCTTGATCGTTTTTTAACCACCAGCTAAAGTTAACTGAAGATGGTAAAGCAGCCGCAATTTTATACCTCTGGTCGCGAAGTATCAACCCGGATTGGTTTGCTAAGTAGGTTAGCCGAAAGGTCTGTTCCGCGAAATTGCTTTGACCTATTTAAATAAAAGTATTGTCAAAAATAGATTCAGCTTTCCGATAGAGAGTGGTCGGTAAATAGCGGAAGGCCCTGACTCGGTATTTCAAATGATGTAACTTAACAGAAAAATTGCGCAGATTGAAAATAAAGGTTACAAAAGAATGCTCACATTAAATCTCAGATATTTATTTGATCGTCTTGTTTTAACGTCTTGTACATTAAATATTTAGAATAATACACCTTGACGACAAGTGACGTATCCAGGATATTACGTACGCATGACAAAAACCATTTTGTACAATAAATTCAAATTTGTACAATATTCTACAAGTCAAACCCAATGATAGGTCATTTGTTAGCCATTTTGAGGGAGATTGTGAAAATATATTTTGTGGAGGCGGCCATCTTGAAACATAGCTAAAAATTATCGCAAGGAAGCTTTAAAATAAAAAAATCGCATCAAAATTAGTCTACCCGTTTGAGACCTACTACGGTGCCGTAGACAATCACACACACACACATACACAGACGGAGAGACACCCCTCCTTTTGGTCGGGGGTTAAAAAGAGTATGCTTCTGTATCTACATGTTAGTTGAAGCTTATAGCTATAAAACTATTAAATGAAATGATTATCTGGACTATGATCACCGAATCAACATCCCACATGGCGGTGATCTCGTGAGCCAAGCCAAGGTTCTAGTTAAGCTTGATCTTCTCGGTCTTCACTTCTCGTCATGTGAGTTTGGTAAGAATAGTTATTTGTTATACAAGAGTGCAAAGTTGATTTTTAACCGCGTGCTCAATTTTGATGACCGAGCAAGCGAAGGATTCTAAAATTGAATCAAGAGCGCAGCGAGTGATTCAAAATTAGAATCCTGAGCGTAGCAAGGGAATCAAAAGAGCACAAGGTGAAAAATCTTTGCACTCGAGTGCAACACGTAACTTTTCATTCCACCTCAGCGAGGAAATGACTAAATGCAAATTTGGAAATGTTTTCGCGCTAAGCAAATTAAAAAAAAAGTAAGTACATCAAGGAGGTTCCGAGTCTGAGTTTTTAACATATTCAAAAAAATTTATGATGCATTCGGCACCAAGGAGGTAGAAATAAATAGGTTGAATTATGTTTTGAATTCAAAACCTAGGTACACATTATGTTCTAAATTCAAATTTACTTTAACCTCTAGAGGGTAAAAACGACTTTTGCGCCCTGATACCGAGGCGCAAAAGTACTCTTTCCGAGCTGGTGGGATGAAAAAGTTTTTTTTTATTTTTTAAATATGTTTCAGTATTCCTTTTGAATAGCTTGTAGTATGGTTATAACTTGTGTATGAAATCCCGTGTCATGGTGTTTGTGGTGGTACTATTCCAAAAAGCTTGGACAGATAACAGACAGACAGACAGATTTTTTGTATAATTGGTAGATTTTAGGTCGTTGTAGTATGTTTGTGAGACGGAATAGTTAGTTTTCAACACACAACAATAACATACAATATAACACACCAAGATTAACAAAACTTACGTATTATAAACAGTACTTTTATTTTACCATGTGTTTTTTAAAACACTCTTACACTAAAACACTCTTAAACTAAGGTTAGTGAACTCAGGTTAAATCTCTTGCCAAACAATTCAATAGTTTAAACTATAAGAGAAGTTTACTATCCCGGGAATTGAATTCGACGCTGTATTTTTAAACAGAGTTGGGACAGTCGGATCCAACTTTGCGACAGCATCTTTACGGACCATCTTTATTTCTTTTCAATTCTCTTTCTGCATTTAGTATTGTCTTATTTTTTAAACTAATTCAAATGTATAATGTGCCGTAGTAACGAACACGTACAATATCTAATTGTAAGGCTGTTTGTTCTCTGAGGTACTTCGAATCTGTGGGAGCATTGATTGTATCAAATAGCGCAAATACAGATGCCCATTATCTCCTAGTTTGATAATAATAAAATAGATATAAGGTATATTATAGATATAAGGAAGATTTTTGGTAGTGGTAGGACTCTTGGCAGAGTCCGCCTAGGGAAGTACCACACCTTTGCCAGTTATTCTACCGCCAAGCAGTAATGTGCAAACATTACTGTGTTCCGGTTTGAAGGGCAATGTTTCCAGAGAAATTACAGGGCTTAGAGATATAAGATCTTAGATCTCTGGGTGACGAGCGCAGTGCAGTGCTAGGTAATGATTCGGACTCTTCATGTTCCAATAGCTACGTGTCACTGTGCTGTTATGTGTCAGGCATGTTGCTTACCATCAGGCACATGTCCTGATCGTCTCGTCACACTTTATTAAAAAAAAAATTAACTTTGTACCTACTATGTTTCAGAATAAATAAAAGATTTAAAATCAGGCCCTCGGTCAGAACAATGCTTACTTATATGCGACTGTAACTACGAATAGCAAAAAGCTTCGGGAAAATATCCTATTACATTTGTTTATTTCAGTCTAGCTCACATCCGTTTAGAATGTAGCGTCTAATACAGAAAGAACTTCATTCTGACATAAAATATTATAAATTTACTGAATACTAACTCATCGTAACCTATTTATATAAGTATTTATAGATGAAACAAAAAGTTTGTAACCCTTGCTGCGGACTGAGTAGTGTAAAATTACATATTTTACATAAATACACGGGTAACTCACGTATAATGTAGTCAGTCCAGTCCGACTCAAGTTTCGATCGCGTCCGGCGATCTTTTTCAAGGAGAGTGCGCGCGCGGGTTCGCAGCTCGTTTAGCACGTTTATCTTGAAAAGATCGCCGGACGCGATCGAAACTTGAGTCGGACTGGACTGACTACATTATACGTGAGTTACCCGTGTATTTATGTAAAATGTGTAATAACCACGTTAGTTTTCATAGTAAAATTACATGTTAGGTACATTTTTTACAAGTTAGGTTACATGTTAGTTCATACATTTATGGAGAGTAGAATACAAAACATATTTAAATTATGCTTTAAATATACATTAACTCATTAAAAACATTACAAATACTACCATGCATTCACACATGCGCACATTATCTTTTGTTTGTTGTTGTCTGTGGTCTTTTTTAAAAACTTTTATAGGTTATCACTTGACCGCCATAGAAGCGACGATGCTGTCCACGATGGAGCGTGTTTACTTAGAAAAAAACTTATTCACTCTCGATTTCCAAGACATAAAAATTGTAACTATTGGAAAAAACTACTCAGGCAACGCATTGCATGTCCTAGACGTTATTTTCACACAAGTAGAGTCAAACCTCTTTTTCTTTTGTTGCCTTATTAAACTACAAACAGTCCGATATAAAAAAGGTAATGTGGTATTAGATCATATAGATTAGTAAGATAGAAACTCTTTATTGTGACACAAACAAATTAAAATATTACATTGAAAACACTTCTGTACTAGCGCCACAAGTGGCGGTCTTATCCAATCTCTTCCTGGCAACCTGCACGAAGGAAAAGAGCCTACCTACAAACATAGGCAAGTTGCACACTCTCCGAAATGTATCCGATATCAAATTGAGAATAGATTAATATTCAAATTATTAGAATAGATTAATAGTTCATAATTGTGTGTTACTGTATTTTTTTCTGTTTTGTGTCACAATAAAGAGTTATCTATCTATCTATCTATTACTTTATATTTAAATTTCAATCACTTGGCGACCGCTAGTACCAATTAATTACCTAGAAATTCCTATAAACATTTCCGAAGTCTATTAAAGCAGCCATTAAGTGCATCTATGAACTAAAAACGTAATCAAAGACTAGCTCCCGTAGATAAGTGCACGGCGCTAACGACTTCCTAAACTTTAACCGTAAATCCTCTGAAAAGGCGTGCCTTGTAAAATGTTGTTCTCATTACTAATTTTAGGTAAATTTATTGTTTTAGTAAACAGATTAACGTAGGATAGTGCAGGAATATGATGTGAGATGATGTATATGACGTAAGGTTCATACATACGAGTTAAACCTTTCAAACTCAGTTATTTTATCACTGTACGATATTAAATTTTATCCATTTTCAAAAATAGCTCTGACTTGACTTACGTTAGCACGTGTAAACGAACAATGAGTTACTGTGAATAAACTAAACTGTGCATACTTGTAGCTAAATAATGTAACTACAAAATAAGGGAAAGTTTAAAAAAAACAATGACTTTAACCATATTAGGCTAAGAACTTTTCAAATGACCCTCGTATATAAAATATAAGCGGGTAATATAGTGGAGAACGTGCAGTCTCTCGCCCCGCGTCACTTGTACAGTTCATGAACAATATAATGGGCAATTTAAACAGTGACATGGATTCATTTCCTCTCCATATATAGTAAAACCTATATAAATATATACAAAACTATTTACACAGTATCATCAAAAGAAAAAAAACGTTCTAACTCTTTAAGGCGCCTTCGTAATTTTTTACCCACTGCCACTAAAATTGCTCTTGCTCAATCCCTCCTCCTCTCTATCCTGGATTACGCTGACGCCTGTTACCTTGATCTTAGAGAGGACCAGCTAGACAAACTTAAGCAGCTCCAAAATTATTGTATTAGATTCATATTTGGTTTACGCAAATATGATCACGTTTCTCAGTATCGCTCCCAGCTCAAGTGGTTAAACTTCAATTCTCTGTTCAATTTATTGGCTGCGTGCTGCGGTCACCAACGTGGGTGTTACCGTTTGTGGAAAGGAAAAAAACCCACGTCACTACTAAAATTGCCAATTATACTGTTTTTGAACTGAACTAGTGACGCGGGCGAGAGACTGCATGCTTTTCGCTATTACCCGCTGAGTAATCATACGTCATATACATCACACTCCAACATAAACAGCTCCCTAAATGTTCTTGAGACTGGGACTCGGGGCTTCGCAAGTAGAGTCACTAGTAAAGAGATGAACGTGATAACGGTAGGATAACATAAACAGCCCACTAAACGTTTCCACTGTCGGGACTCGGCGCTTTCACTGACAAGTCAAGACCATAATCCCCCACCCTGACCTAGTGCGATGCGACCTACCGATTGGTGAATGATGCACGACCTCGAAATATTCTTGGGGCGTGTTCCAAATATTAAGCTTATATAGGTTTCCTCAAGATAGTATCCTTCACCGTTTTAAGTCAGTAAAAGTACACAGGTTTTTTTATTGTTTTAACGAGCAGGACATGTCCCTGGTGGTAAGCAACACGCCTGCCCATTACAGCAGTGTCACTCAGCTATTGGAACATGAAGAGATCAAATCATTATCTAGCACTGCACTGTCCAGAAATATAAGATGATTTATCTGTATGTCTTATAATTTATCCAAAAACACTGCCATTCAAACCGGAACACGTCGATGGTTGCACATTATTACATAGCAGTAGTATAACTTGCAGAAGTGTGGCACATTAACAATGTTTACGAAATTTTCTCTGGGCTTTTAGGAACTGTTGTTTAGGAAATGTTGAGTAATGTAGGTCCAGGGTGATAGATTTTGATCGATTTTGAGATTAAACATCAAACTACAACATATAAAAATTGCATACATTGTTTGAAACATATTTTTTGAACAAAATGAAAACCCTGTGAATTCATTTTGCCCTGCCACTCACCAGCCAGATCTGCATCTCCATTTTAGGGTAAAATAGGAAAGTTATGTGACAAATATTCAGCTTGCCTTGAATGCCTACTCAAAATTTGCTACCAGCTCTCGGAATACTAGTGTGAGCAAGATTAAAAAGATCAAAATCTAAACATCCTTGACCTACATTCCAGAACATTATCTCCGAATGGCCAACAGTTCCTAAACGACCGGAGGCTTCGATTCTCGTAAATATTGCGATCTAATCGCGGGCGAGTGCAAGTCACGCTCGCTGCTCAATAGATCATGAGCGCGGGGATTAAAGTTTCCAGCAGAGTCACTCGACGGGATTCCACTCCATTGCTTTGCGATAACATACAAGTGAGTAATTTTGTTGTGAACTTTACATAATCACTGAAACGAAGTTACAACTGGCTTGGAGGAGGGATTTTGCTGCGCAACCGAACTGAAAACAATAGGAGACAAAAACCTTAAGAAAATATGATTGAAATGATGCGTAAATATTGCCCGTGGCCAGTGTTGCCAGCTCTATCTTTCATAGGATATTACCGATAATAAAATTAAGCATTTTTTTCAATTTTCTTGCTTCTATACTACCTGAAGAAACTTCGTCCCTACCTGGCACACCATGACACTACATCTTTTTAAATCATTATTTAACTACCTCGACGTTGCAGTAGCCGTCACGTTGGTCGTGGTCACGAGAAAACGTATGTTCTGAAAACTCACTGCTTAATAGATCATGAGCCCAGGGGATCACAGCTTCCAAAGTCAGTCGACGAGAATCTAATCTATTGCTTTCCTATACCAAATACGGTAGACTTCGTTGTCCTTGTCAGGTTTGATAAAAGATACGTTGCTGAAATTATAGGTGTACAAAATACCATGATTGATCACTGTCCCTTAAATGAGCACCTATTTATCATAGATGTAACAAACAGACCTCTAAACATGTATGGAGGAGGAAGAAACTCCACAGTATGTGCTACTCGAATGCCGTAGCCTAGCAGATTAATGGCAATTCCTCCAATCACCAGCATCTGCTCCGGAGGCCTTTAACAACCTAAAGAGGATGTTGTTCTTCTGATACAACCTGGGTTGGTTGAAATAGAAAAAGGGAAGTATGAGCCACACACAATGGCGCAATTAAGAGTCTAAGTGTGGAAAAAGCTCCGTAAAACTAACTAGGTGTACAAAATAGTTTTGACGATGGGAGCAACAATTTAGTAAGGTTGTATTTTGTACACTTTTGCAAATGATGAAACCCAATCAAAAATATTTTTAATAAGGCTCGTTCAATTTCAAGTCTGGCCATATCTCAGGAAAAAAACTAGCATCGGCTCACGGTTTTATCCGTGCAGTTCCTGTTCCCGTTATTTGGCCCTGATAAAAAGTACCTAATGTATGTAAAAGCTTATCTAACTGTGTACCAATTCAAAGCTGATCCATTCAGAGGTTTCAACATGATCGAGCAACAAACATCCAGACATCTAAACAGCTTTCGCATTTATAAGTAGGGTTAGTAGTCGGGAAAAGGTTTGTTTTCGTTATATTTTGGTACCTGCTTGAATTTCTATGTGTGATTAAAATGAGTATGCGCTTCTTGGTTGACTTCTTCAACACTTCTATGAATTTTGCTTGTTCTATGCTTATGGATGACCCGAAAACTCTTTGTGCATTCATGTGGATCATGTGTTGTTATACTATTTTTAACAAGTTACGCAATAATTCGGACGGAGTTTTTTAACGTTGCGGAAAACCATCATATCTCAACTAAGCTGCGAGTGATTGACATGCTTTATCCTTTGAGCAGGAAAATACTACTATATACTTGATTGTGAATCGCTAGCAAATATCTATATGTAATCACAACTGCTTATATCCCTTAGTTTTAAGGGAAATATATTTTCTTTTCGTATTGCTACACGTAACGTGAACTGTTTTTTTTTTGCATTTTTTTATAATATCCAAGACGAGCTGGACATGTGTCTGTTGGTAAGCAACAAGCCAGCCCATAACAGTAACACACAGCTACTGGAACATTAAGTGCTCAAATCATTGCCTAGCACCGCACTACGCTCGTCACCCAGAGATTTACAATATTATATCTCTATGCCCTGTAATTTTACTGAAAACATTGCCCTTCAAATCAAAACATATTAATTTATTTTTGCACATTACTGCTTGGCGGTAGAATGACTAGCAAAGGTGTGGTACTTCTCCAGGCGGACTCTGCACAGAGTCCTACGCTTAGATAGAGTATAAGTAAACTCTTTGGTTTTACCACTACTAGTATATTTTCTCGTTCGCGCTACTTACCGCGTAGGTATGCATGTGTTCCTATCTCCTATATTGATCCACGTGGAGAATGACATTAAATATTTAAATGTGTGTGTCTATTTGTTATTTGCCTGTAGTTATTTCTAGTCCAGGTTGAATTCAAGAGATATTAGAGAGTCCCTTATCTCCCCATTTTTATAGTATCAATGTGTTGAAGTGAAATTTTTTAACTTGATAATTTTTGTTAAGGTAAAATGTGATAAGTACGCGTCACTGTCATGCTAATGTGGCATACAATGAAGTGACGTCACTCTAAACTTTTAAACACTATATCTTCATTTTTTGTTTGTAAATCAGAAGAAAAAATACGTGTATAATATTTATTTTCTATAAATAACTGACCAACGGATTAGGTTTTAGTCATCATGCCTGTTGTACCGATGAAGGTGTAAAGGTAATATGGAATGTAGATATTCATGCCCACAGCCAGTTGGAGAAGTGCCTAACGTACTAGCGATATTTCCTTGCCGACTGCTTGTACGCGAGTCTCCCATCACCCTACTAAATATTATAAATCTCAATGTATGGATGTTTGTTGCTCAATCACGTCTAAACAGAACGGCTAAACAGATCGAGCTGAAATTAAGGACAGATATAGCTTATAGCCTGGATATTTACTAATAATGTGTAAAAGTAAGTTAGTTTTGATTGCTTAAAATATTTATTTTACTTACTCGTTTTATTAATGTTTCATTAATTTCTCTGTAATACAACCGGAATGAGAGAAACCACTAATAAAGTACCCACACCCTGTTATCACAGCATACGTTTAAAAAAAATGTAACCGAAAATTGTGCTCACCAAGCACACATAAATAGAAGCCAGAAATTAATCGAAGATGAAGAATCAGATGACCTAAATAAAAACCAGAAATAAATAGAAGATGAGGAAGAAGAAGACCATTATACATATCAGCTGACCATTATTTAATTTTTTTCATTTATAAATTAAGACTACAACAAATTGTCTTGCCAGACATATTGCATGCCTCTCGCAGAGGCCAGTTTGTATGGGGCAACTTTTAAAATGTTTTGTATCATCTTATCTTACCTACAAACAGCAATAAAGATTTTTGTATTTGTATCCGTTTTGGCGCAGAAACATCTGAGTTCAGGAAAGAGTTCCATTTTCATCAGGTATTAATAGGTAAATTCTCAGACTGTAATAAAAAAATGCTGCCGTTAAAGTACGAAGTACCTTTGAATCGGTTCATTAAACGGGACGTAAAAACGGTCGCCTTTACTCCATTCAATGTCGGGATTCCAATTAAATGCAGTTTTATTATAAAATTGTGGGTGAAGCGCTAAAACGTTTTACGATGTTTTATTACTGGAAACTCTTTGAATCTCGTATTCATTTACGTTCTAGATTTTAAAATAATATCTAATTAACGTAAAAGTTTGTTTTAAAATCAAGTGCAATTGTTAGTTTTCTCTAAAAAAAAATCTTTTCTTTTTTCTGTAACGACGAAGTTCGGTTTGGGACTCGTATTAATAACATCTTATATCTGCTATATACAATGTGTTTGTCTATCCGTGTCGGAACCTGAAATGGTAAAATATATGATTAATTTTATCGACAAATCAGGCTTTAATTTTGTTTTCCTCCTTGTCTTTTTGGTACCAACCCTTGGACACTTGTATTCATTTAGATACAAGTTACAATGTACTCGGGATATTGATTAAAAAAATATATCATTTACTAGCTGAACGTATATAGGAAATAAAACGCAGTTAAACCTTTGCAAATGTTATTTCGGTAAAAGAAAATAAAGATTTGTAACAAAACAAATTTTGACTTTTTTCTCAAAGAAAAAAATAATATTAATAGATAGATAGATAGATAGATAGATACTCTTTATTGTACACACCAAAACAAAACAATACAGTAAAAGAAAAAAAAAAGAAAAGAAATACATTAAAACTAGTGTTAAAATCGGCGGCCTTATCGCTAAAAGCGATCTCTTCCAGGCAACCTTGCGATGGAAATGTTTTTAGAAGTAATAAAAAGCGGGGTGTGCTAAAAAGAATAATAAGACGATCAAATGTGTTTACATACTGTAAAACGTAAATAAATAAATAAACATACATACTCGTATTAATAGGGTTTACATACTATTACATGCAATATTTGTAAAATATACTAATAAATATATAATAAATAACTGTAGGTATATAAATATCCAGAAAATAAAATAAACCATTATTATCAGAAAAAAAATTAACGATTAGAAAAAGATAAATGAATTAAATGCATATAAAACCATAGTAGATATATCGACATATCTAATAGTAAAGAAAATAAGATATGAGATTGTGACTACAGCTTAGACAAATAACAATTTTTAACATGAGCTTTAAAAGAATTGAGCGATGGCGATTTTCTAATAGCAACAGGCAATTCGTTCCACAATTTAACTGCCTGGAAGGCAAAGGATTTACCATAATGAGTTTCGGAACGTGCTGAAGGTGGCTTCAGGGTTAAGTTAGATCTTGACCTTAGCGGCCGAGCGTGGCAGTCCTGCCAGAACGTGAACCATTCTTTTAGGTACTGCGGGGTACAGGGATTAAAGAGTATATTGTATAGAAGATAAAGAATGTGAGCATTTCGACGCAGACGAATGGGCAACCACTTGAGTTTGACGCGAAAATGAGAAACATGTTCATATTTGCGTAAACCAAATATGAATCTAATACAATAATTCTGAAGGCGCTCAAGTTTATCTAGCTGGTCTTCTCTAAGATCAAGGAAACTGACATCGGCATAATCTAGGACAGGTAGAAGTAGAGACTGTGCGAGTGCAATTTTAGTGGCAGTAGGTAAAAAGTTTCGAAGGCGCCTAAGGGGAACCTGACGCATATAGCTTAGCACTGATTGTTTTGACATGATTATCCCAAGATAAAGTTTGATCAAATGTTACACCAAGATTTTTAACTGATTCGCTAAATAGAATTGTGACACCATTAAAAAAATTGGTTGCCTGTAAAGTCGGTATACGGGCGAAAGTTTTACGTGACAACGACTTTGAGTGGTAAAATAATTTTACGGAAGGGACGCGTGCCTTTCACTTTTTATGTCTGTCTCTCTCGCTCTTAGGCGGGCTAACCATGCCCGAGTGGAAGGGACGCGTGCCTCTCATTCGCTCTCGTTGTGAGCGCATAACGTGAGCGGAGCGTAACGCAGTTTCTTGAAGTGTCACCCGGCAAACCAATTTATAAGACGTTGTCACGTCAAAACCACATTAGGAATCAGTGTCCAGTCAATTTTCGAAACCCAATACGAACTACCTATTACTATGACTTGAGACTTCGTAGGATTGACATTCAAACCAAAGGACTTGCTCCATTTACAGACGCAATCCAGGTTGACATTAGTCATTGCGATTGCTACGTCAAGTTCATGAAGAGGAGCTTGAGTGTAAATTTGAAGATCGTCTGCATATAGGTGGTAGGAAGAAGTAAGATACTTAGAGATAGAATTTATAAAAAATAGCAAACAGAAGAGGAGATAGCACGCCGCCTTGTGGAACGCCAGCTGTTGTATTACACCAAGAAGAAAAGGTATCTTCAAGGCGAATCCGTTGCCGGCGTCCATGTAGGTAACTACGGAACCAATCAATTACTGGTGGAGATATGTTAATGGAGCGTAGTAGTGCTAGTAAAATGTTGAAGTTAACGGCGTTGAAAGCATTACTGAAATATTACAGGGTTAGAATAGTAAGCTTACCGTCATCCATCCCCAAGGAATGTCATCAGTGACTTTAACAAGAGCAGACACAGTACTATGCCCTGGAAGGAAACCGGATTGCAATGGATTGAAGAGGTCTTGTCTATTAAGGAAGGCACTAAGTTGATTATGAACAAGACGCTCCAGGATTTTGGAAAGAAAATGAAGGATTGAAATTGGGCGGAATTCAGAAAAAGATGTGGCGTTAGGTTTTTTTGGCAACGATAAAATATGTGCGTCTTTCCAAATAGAAGGAAACATTCCTTTATCTATAGAATTATTAAAAATGGAACAAAGGATGGGAAGAATAATGTCAAGGATGGGCAAAAGCATGTTCCGACTTATACTGTCACTGCCAACCGCGTTGGAGGATATAGACATGAAGCCCTTCTTAACATCACACTCAGTAAATCGATTAAATTGAAAGGAAGCAAAATTGGGCTTGGCAGAGTAGAAAGATAACTGAGAGTCGAATTTATTTCTGCAGCTGACGTAGCAGAAGTAGTAGAAAAATGTTGATTAAGTGCATCATAGTCGATGGCATTAGATGTGAAATTAGAACGCGATTTACCAATTCCCATTGATTTGAGAAATTTCCAGACTTTTGCTGGATTTTCGTCATGTACAGAGGTATGAATATGGCGGCGTATTGCGTCCCTACACGCCTTATTGCAGCGATTTCGTGCCTTTACATATCAGAAGGATTGATTGATATCAGAAGGACAAATTTTGTATTTGGACTTGGCTACTGATTTCCTGTGCATCAAGGTTTTTATCTCATCTGTAAGCCAAGGCGCGGGAAGATGCTTAATCTTGATAGCACGTATTGGAGCATGATCATCCAAGAGTTTAGTGATTAGAGAGTTGAAGACAGTTACTTGGTCATCTACAGAATCGGCATTGATATCTGAGTTCCAATCGACGGTTCTCGCGTCTTCCACGAGAGCCTCTCTAATGCCTGATTTGTCGAAATAAATATTCATATATTTTATCATTTTAGGCTCCGATACGGGTAGACAAACACATTGTATATGGAGAGCTGGCACCAAATTTTGGGTAAGAATATGCAGCAAGCTGAAAACTTGTGACGTAGTTCTTCTATTATACCCCAATACAGAGGTAGAAAGCCCCACCAAAATGATCTGTTTTTTGAGAATCCCTTTTGTTTAGTTATAATATCCAATTAAAATTTCAAATTGCCTCACATATTTTTTTTGCGAAAACATTTTAGCACACGTTTGGCAATGCTAAAACCCCAACTAAACCGTATTATCTTTTTATTTTAAAAACATTGAACTACAATATATACAATTTTTTTCAAACTGGGTCTTTGACTAAAGATCTAAAGTTCAATCTCGCAGTTTGCCAATGAGCCATGGAACGTAGTATTCTCGGCGTAAAGCTAACCGATTCTATAAGAAACACCATACTGCGTTCCAGGGCTCAAATAGCCGATGTGACCCAAAAAACTGCTAATTTGAAATGGGACTGGGCTGGATATGTCTGCCGCACGTCGGATACACTGGGCCAAAATCACTACTCAGTGGAAGTCCGATTGCAAACGACGATGCGGCAGGCCAAAGAAACGCTGGCGGGATGACCTTGATAGCTATTCAAAAGACTACATTTAGTCAAGACAGAACCAAATAGAGAGAGGGTAGGGAGGCCTTTGCCCAGCATTGGGACAGTATTGGCTCCAAATAATAATAATTTAAAATTGCATATTGCATCAACCACAAAAGATAAAATCAAAATTACGCAAAGATGGATTCATTTTCCCCGCCACTGACCAGCCAGGTCTGCCTCCTCCTCACCTCCCCAACACCTCCGTGTTGGGGAATAATGTAAGAGCTTTGTGATAAATTTTCAGCTGGTCTTAAATTTTTATACAAAACTAGATGTCCGCCCCGGCGTTGCCCGTGGTACATTATATAGTACTCATAAGGATCCCGTACATATATAACGGTGAAAGAATGACTGAAATCGGTTCAGTCATTCCTGAGAATATCGCTTTCAAACAAAACACCTCTTCAGCTACCTGCTACGCCACCTGTCGGAAATTGGTTGTAACAACACAGATTTAGAAAAAAAATGATTAGCAAAGGTTTTATATTCATGAGGTATGTAATCTGTGACATGCAATGACGCAATCTTAGACACATGCTGTCATGTGTCATGTCAAAGTACGAAACGTACGAAAACTCTCAAAATGGAATATTTTTTTCCCGATTTTGTTACATTCTTGATTCATGCTCCGCTTCTATTAATAGTAGCGTTATTTTCTATAGCCTATAGCCTTCCTCGATAAATGGACTATCCAATGGAAAAATATTTTTTCAAACCGTACCAGTACCTCCCGAGATCCTAGCGTTCAAACAAACAAACAAACTCTTCAGCTTTATAATATTAGTATAGATTTGATGTCAGCTCTCGGGGTAAATGTCCTTATAGGAGAAAGCCTCGAGTCCCATGAGTGTGAAAGTAGAATGTTCTGAATCGGGGCTTGGAAATAACGAACGAAAACTTATCTCTTAGTACAACTAACTTCGCGTTTTATTTGTCTCTGATCGCCATCGAGGAACCTAAAGCAGTGATACTTTAAAATATAAACTTTAGGACAGCTCTGACTCACTAGGGATAGAGTTTGTTGCAGACTTCGCGCCACCAATGAAGTTCTCTGGCGAGCTCATAGAACTACTTTCCTTTTACTGAATTCTTTTCGTGTCGCTGTAAAATCTTATTGGTTTTTTATTTCAATTTAAATTTATTTATTCGAACCATTAATTCATAGGAACACTTGGTAACGTCACGTCGGATACACTTCGGAAAGTGTGCAACTGATCTGCATGACCTAAAACCACCTTGTCCTTTTTTCTACAGGACTGCTCGTAGCTTGAACAGGGAACATCGTTTCATGGCTGATGTTCCAAAGACATGAACAAAAACGTTTGACTCCACTTTTGTGATAAGAACGTCTAGGATGTGAAATGTGTTGTGTGAGTGGGTTTTGCCAGATTATTACAATATTGGTGTCATCAACACCACATCGTAGATCGCATCGTCGCTAGATGGCGGTCAAGTGTTAATATACTATTATAGTTAAAAATCCTATTATAATTAAAAAAACGCTAGTGATTCCAAATATCAACGTTATTGTTAAATGGTGCAAAGTCTAGTGTTCTCTGAATTCAGTATTGAGCTAGTACGAGAACGCAAATAGTGTGAAGTTATTAGTACTTACTGGAAAAGTTGGGAAACAAAATTACTCTATGAATATTGTATGCTTTGGAAATGTGTAGTAAATTTTTACGATACTGAACTGTGCTTTAGATGAGTTTGTGGAACAAACAAAGTATAGAAGGAAAGTAAATATTCAATGTTTCACATAATACATAACTTATTTAATGAAAATATTAAAAGTTGTAACTAATGTTTAATGTCGCTTAACATCAGGTGAGATGGTTAACATCAAGTGTAAACCTATAAAAGTTAAAAAAAAAATATGGCGTTTAAACATTGGTTATTAATTAATGAGTTAATCGTAGTAATATATATGTTAAAGTTTGGATGTTTCTTGGTCAATCACGTGACAACTGCTGAACATATAGGGCTGAAATTTAAAACATAGATAAGCTTTATCCCGGGAGAATAACGAAAACGAGAACTACACGAGTGTAAGTGCGAGGCGATGCTAGTGGGCAAAAAATAGAGATGCTATAAATGGAATGTACATCATATGAATGTGAAGCAGAGTGGCGCAGTGGAAGCGTGCTGGGTCCATAAGAATATATGTGATTCCAGAACTAATTTAGTAATTAAGACAAAAAACGTTCAGGGCAATAGCGATACAGCGATAGAAGGCACAGAGCAAGTGACCACAGACAAAACGTCAGTCTATTATGACATGAGAGTTCCGTGTTGCAATTACATAATATCAACAAACTGAACATGGAGCGAAAATCAATTCCATTCAAATCTTTTCTCAAATCTAGGATAGAACACAAATTATGGCTGAGCGACACGAGGCTAGGTTTTCAAGCTAGTGTTAGCAAGCGTTGCGTAGCGTTGTCTGCAAGAACCTAGAAGTACTTGCTTGCTAGCTTACTAACACTAGCTTGCTATCCTAGCATGAACAACTAGCCTCGTGTCGTTCGAGCGTTAGAGATTTATTATTCTACTGTTGATTGAATAGTGGAATTTTTTCTAAGTGATACAGTGAAGCGAATAGAAGACAGCTCCCAAGGATCTATAGCCCAACTAAAACTGTCTTAGCGTTGATATTGGTCTCTCTTTTCTTTTAGCTTGAAACGATAGAGACAAGAATAGCAAAGCCATAGCAGATTTAGTTAGGCGGTAGAGCGGTCGGTGGCGAAGACATCCTAATGGAAATCTTATTCCGGCGTGTTGGTGACGTGCCGGCGTTTATCTAGCCCGTATTTTACAATTTGAATTTATTTACTGTTAGTCGCTGTATGTCGTGTGTTTTATTCGATTCTATGTTACCTATTTAAATGGAGAATAGGTAACTCAGAAGTTAGAAAAGCTCTGGTGATTCAGAGGGCTCATTCGCTTAATATTTGTGTGATGAATTCAAATGTTTGCACTGTGTCTGGTCTTTTATTTAAAATAAGTATGTGTTTAAAACTATAATTGTATTATAACTGCTATCAGGGCGCCATAGTACAAGCTTTGCTTAGTTTGGTGTCAGATGGTGTTGTGTGTAACTTGTCCACCAATATTTATTTATTAATTAATATCAGATTCTCAAAATATCAGATACTCGAAACAATCGAAATCGGACACTCAACCTGAAAAATGTATTTGGCGACTTCAAGCATATTATGTCACTACCCAAGCGCATATTTGAGAGCATGCTTCAGAAAAAATATCTAACCACTACCTATCACAGTTCTATAAACGGTATTGACTTTATTAATAATGCATTTCTTTGTAAATAAGCTAATATCTACAATTTATCTCATAAAAGCGGACATAATGCGCCAAATATGACAATGTTTGAAAATATATCTATAATTTTAATAAAATTAGATGACAATCGTGCGGTCGCGGGTTCGATTCTCGCATGCACCTCTAAGTATTTCTTAAAAACGCCATAATACTGATGGACATTCCTCACATGATACTATTCAGCCCTAAACTTTTTTTTTCTTGACAAGACGATCAGGACATGTGCTTGATGGTAAGCAACATGCCTGCACAAAACAGCATAGTGACACGCAGCTACTAGAACATGAAGAGTCCAAATCATTACCTAGCACTGCACTCTGCGCTTGTACCCAGATGTCACCTTATAAGTTGTATTATCTCTTAGCCCAGTAGTTTCTCTGGAAACAAACCGGATCACAGCAGTGTTTGCACCATACTGCTTGACGGCAGAATAACTGGCAAAGCTTTTACTCTAAAAGTCAGATATGTATACTATTCTGAGTAAAAAGTATTGGGAATATTTAAAAAAAAAGACCCGTGTAAAAGAGGTCGTTCTAATTTTTTTACTCCATGTTGGTAGCACTGTACTGATTTAGCGCGCAAAGATCTAGCGAAACCAGTGCTTACTATAAAACTTAAACCTAGCTAAAGAAAATAAAAACTACCAACAAGTCCCTGAGACAGACAAAGCGTCTCAAGATGGCTACCTTCACTTAAGAAAGCCTTTATACTTATTTTAAAAATACATAATTCAGAATGAAAATTAATTCAAACTAGTTTGTGAATTCGAATGCGATTCGCGGGAATGCTGGTTTGAACGCAGACGTTCCCGAAGGTAGATCTACTTTTGTTTTTAAAAGTTTTTCTTGAAAGTAGAGGAAATGTTTTGTAATTCAAGACTGAGTAAAACTTATATTTTACCAAGTTTTTTGTTTTTTATGTGTCCCTACACCCCTCTGGTTTTTTTTTTCACCCCTTTTTTTGGAATATGTTTAAAGATGTCCCCTGAATGTAAATCCAAGTTGCCGCAGCGGGAAGGGGTTCACTTCAAGCGCCATCTTGGAAAACACGTTTTATTGAATATCTCGCAAACCGCGTATCGTACGATAAAAATTGGCGAGATAATTATTGTGGATAATAATATTTGTCATCCTTTTATTAGAAACTGTTTTTGTACAACGCATAGGTTTTTTTTTTTTTTTTTAACTAGAATAGGTTCGCACTTGACCACCATCTCGCCTGATGTTAAGCGATGATGCGATCTACAGGTTTTTAATTATATATAGCGCTCCAAACTTTTTAAAAATGGTTTTTACTTAATATGGGTTGTACTAAATGTTTAGTTTACAAATTAAAAATAATGGTAATTGAATTGTTGAGTTGAGCATGAAATCACCTATACATTTTATAAGAAACATTTTCCCGTAGCATTTATAGTTTAGGAGCTATAACGCTGTAAATGAGATTATAATGATGGAAATGAGATGACTAATAATTATAATACTGTCCTATAAGTTGTAATATGCAATAGTATGAAATAATAGTAGCGTGCGTGAAAGCGTGAAGTGAAAAATTCAATTAAATTGATGAATTCCAACTGCATAAGCACAATATTGTTTTGATTGTACCACTGGTTTCAAAGGTGAAAATAAAAAATGTACTGAGAAACCAGCACATTGCAATCAGAATATGTTTAAAAAGTATGCATTACCTGCTCACGTGCAACGAATTATCATGGTATGGTCCTGATTCCACTAGGCCTTGGCCTTATCTTGCGCGCACCGCAACAGTTTCAGTTTTATTTAGATTTTAGCAAAAATTTCATTAATTATTTACTTAAAAGAGAAACAATGACATCAATTCAAAATTAAGAAAGCCTTTATACTTATTTTAAAAATACATAATTCTATAAATACATAGTCCTTGTCTCCGATAGGGACATTGATATTTTCCACTTAAAGTTATTCCAATTTCAGAGGAAAATCAAAGAAATTTTACACTTTAATCTAAAAGAATAATAACCCTGTTGTGCTTACTGTAAATACTATTACGAGGTTTTTTTTATATTGTTTGTACATTAATTGTTTCACACTGTTAATATACTTTTATCTGTTGTGTTATAATATTCTATGTTTATATCTTATTTATCTACTGTTTTAACGCATGTTAGTTTTTAGTTTTAAGTTCAGATATGTTGGCCTAAGTTTCTTTATGTATTATCACTAATGTAATGTTATTATTATCAAACCACTGAATTTCAATAATTGTTGTTTCTAGGCCCACATGGTTTGGAATGTAATACAGTTCTGTACAGTATACTCTTATGTTATAGTTTATATTTATTACATTCTGTTTTGTGTGCTCATTGAATTAATAAATAAATAAATAAATAAACTCTGTCTGAGTTTAATTTTAATTTCTCGATGAAATTCTTAGTTTAATTTATCGATACAATTTTCAATTTTGTAAAAATAACTAAACACACTATCATATACCTATAAACGAGCAATTCTTGTAAGTATATATATAATATAGAATCTGAATCTCGGACATGGCTCGAACGATTTTCATGAAATTATGTATACGGGGGCTTTCAGGACGATAAATCGATCTAGCCAGGTTTTATTTAAAAAAAAACGCCGTTTTATGCGCGTTTTTATACAACAAAAAACTGTTACATAAAGATTAGAATGCGATGGTAAATTTCGCTACCGCGCGCGACAGTATATTAGCTCAGTCGGGAAGATGGGTGGTTGAAATGTGGTAGGTCCGGGTTCGAATCCAAACGAACGCGTTCTTTTTTCAAGTTCATTTTTTTTTAGAAAATCAGTATGTATCTAAGTAACCGAGCAAAGATCGGTCATCCAGGTACTTCGAATGATAGCGCGTGGTCTTGGAGTTAAATAGAATTTCATCGATGTATGCAAATTTTCTTGATTTAAAAAAATAACCGCTGAACTGGTTCTGATACAATTGAAATGAGATGACTTTTGAAGTATAATCTACTAAACAAATAACCCTTCTTGCAGTTGGGTAAAATATTCATCAAAATTTATTCACAATTGATGGGGCCAACACGTAAATTATATGGAAATGAAAACGTATAACCTTCATTTGAAATCAGCTAAAAAGTATACAGCCGAATTAAGAATAAAAATCAGAAGAATACATTTTATTTTGTAACAAAAAAATTACATTACACAACTTTACGACATGATATGATTTTCTCGATGAATATATTTCATAATACATGGCAATATATTTAATTATCGGTGTACATCTTGAAATTAATTTAACAAAATCGAGTACATTCTGGACATATTTCTACATTCTGACACTAGTCATTGGTGTAGGATACCCTGTGTTGCAATGACTAGTGCTCTTCCAAAGTTCTAACAATGATAATTAACGAAGTGTTGAAGTATTTTTTTAAATTAAAACAGTATTATTGAACAAAATCGTGGGTCCATTTAAGAAAATAAATTAGGCGTTGTGAAGTTGTAGTGAATGTGGTGTGTGTGTGTGTATGTATGTGGTATGGTATGTGTGAGGGTGAGTGTGTGTGGTATGGAAGGGTGTATACAAATGTGTGCACTGCTATTGGATGTTAGAAATGTTGCATTATTTTGACCACTAGGTTAAGGATTAATGAGCAGTATACGTTGCGGGAGTTCAACGTCAAATACAAATTCTAGCTGACAATTCTTATTAAATCTTCAGTTTCTCTGTATTGTAAGCTTTTCAGGTAGGACTTAATTTCGTTTTTGCAGATGTATTTAGAGTTATTTACGATTTTTAGTTTTTTATTTAATTTTGTTTATATATAGGAATTGAGAACCTCCTTTTTTTGAAGTCGGTTAAAAAGTCATACACTAACAATTGACTCAGTTTAAGCATGAGCCGTTCTACCTGCATTATACCTATGTATCTGGCTGTAGGAAATTAGACTACGTAAGATACCTACTTACCTGAACACGGCTCATTTAAATTTCATGGCAAGTTGGAGCTACTTTTATACCGGGAACTCTGCGCTGCAAGTTTCGTTTGTGATGTAATTTGCTTTGTGTAGTTGTTTGATTTTCTTATTCGTTATTCGAACTGACTTTCGTGAGCTTTCCCATACGTATTGGATGACGCTTTAAAGTGTTTTAAGGAATACCGCAGTATCGTTGTTTTGTAGTGGTAGGGCTCTTTCCAAAGTTCGTCTGGGAAAATAACAGCTAAACCTATGATTCTACAAGATGTAAAATTACAATATTAATGTGTTCCAGTTTGAAGGGTAATGTTATTTTTATATACATAATTCTTCTGTCCGTGTGACAGTGAACTCCTCTTAATCGGCTGGACCGATTTGGATGATTTTTTTTGTATGCGTTTGTGTAGAGTCCTGGATGGCTTAGATTCACAAATCAGCCCGGCAGATAGCGCTGCAGAGTTAGTATCGAGCGAAGCCGGAAGTAAGCAACATGCCTGCCGATAACTGCACAGTGACACGCAGTGACTATTGGAACACGAAGAGTTCAAATCATTGTCTAGTACTGCACTGTGGTCGTCACCCAGTGATAAAAGATGTTTAATCTCTGGGATAGGAGTCATCTCTGTGATCTCTGTGATCCCATATCACCACAAAATGCTTCAACTTTACAAATACAGATGACGGACCCAATGTAATGGTACGCAGTGATTTGGACTCTTCGTATTCAAATGCATAGAATTTGATTGTAATAGACGTACGTGTTTCTTACCGTTAGGCGCAAGTCTGCTTGACATTGCCATGTAACTCGGACGGACGTTTATTAGTATGTAACGTTAGGGTGAACACAAAAAGTCTTAGGGATGGGTAAATGAAAAAGGTCAAGGTAACAAGTATATTTAAAAAAAAAGATGAAATGAAATAAAAAATTAAAACAGAACGTAACTTAAAGATAAAAAAAAACAGGAACTGAGAGGGTTTGAACGGTAGGATGGTAGGATTCCGTGGCTCGCAGCAGGGATCAGCAGTGGTAATAGCCCACAGCAGTCCACAACATCAGTGGCTCGCAGCAGGAATCAGCAGCAGTAGTATCCCACAGCAGTCCACAACATCAGTGGCTCGCAGCAGGAATCAGCAGTGGTAATAGCCCACAGCAGTCCACAACATCAGTGGCTCGCAGCAGGAATCAGCAGTGGTAATAGCCCACAGCAGTCCACAACATCAGTGGCTCGCAGCAGGAATCAGCAGCAGTAGTATCCCACAGCAGTCCACAACATCAGTGGCTCGCAGCAGGAATCAGCAGCAGTAGTATCCCACAGCAGTCCACAACATCAGTGGCTCGCAGCAGGAATCAGCAGCAGTAGTATCCCACAGCAGTCCACAACATCAGTGGCTCGCAGCAGGAATCAGCAGCAGTAGTATCCCACAGCAGTCCACAACATCAGTGGCTCGCAGCAGGAATCAGCAGCAGTAGTATCCCACAGCAGTCCACAACATCAGTGGCTCGCAGCAGGAATCAGCAGTGGTAATAGCCCACAGCAGTCCACAACATCAGTGGCTCGCAGCAGGAATCAGCAGCAGTAGTATCCCACAGCAGTCCACAACATCAGTGGCTCGCAGCAGGAATCAGCAGCAGTAGTATCCCACAGCAGTCCACAACATCAGTGGCTCGCAGCAGGAATCAGCAGTGGTAATAGCCCACAGCAGTCCACAACATCAGTGGCTCGCAGCAGGAATCAGCAGCAGTAGTATCCCACAGCAGTCCACAACATCAGTGGCTCGCAGCAGGAATCAGCAGCAGTAGTATCCCACAGCAGTCCACAACATCAGTGGCTCGCAGCAGGAATCAGCAGCAGTAGTATCCCACAGCAGTCCACAACATCAGTGGCTCGCAGCAGGGATCAGCAGCGGTAGTAGCCCACAGCAGTCCACAACATCAGTGGCTCGCAGCAGGGATCAGCAGCGGTAGTAGCCCACAGCAGTCCACAACATCAGTTTGTACCTTTCAGGGTATCTTGTGATGCTTCTTCTTTGAAATCCAAATGCTGACTGCCCATCTCAGTTCCTAGCTTTTACAAGAAGACTTGGTATTCTAATAATGGTATTCAAATCTAAAATGAGAGACAGTTTATTTTATAATTAGCGGCCAGAGAGAATTAGACCTAAAAACTATTCAACCTTATGAAAATGATAGAGGTTGCTAAGCAATAGTGAATGTTTTGCAATATTATGACATGAAGTAAATAAATAAAATTTTCAGAAAAACGTAGTTTTCTACAGTTTAAAATAGAAATAATACATGAAGAATACTAATATTATGATCAGAAAAATATGCTTTATCGTGAGGACACGATAGAACAGATATTAGTTGTATGAAAATTCACTATGTAAGTACATACATTTCTAGTCTCATGAATGATGATTTTAATAGGAAATGTACGCTTACATATTGTTTAAAGCCAATATGTAACGTTACATTATTCCCCCCGACTGCGGAAATTTTACGCTTCGGTAAAATTTGGAAAGAAGTTCTAAAGGGTTTAAGAGAGGTATTGCCTTCACACAACCATAAATCCATTCAAGTAACCTTTCAAATCTTTTATTCATCACTTCCATTCTGTTTGGGTGTAAGTTCACATTCAATGACGAACACTCAAAGCATACACTCTCGGCGATGGCAGGCTTATTTAAGGAGTCATCAACCGCTCCAATAGTCGGCTTATTTAAGGAGTTATCATCCGCTCCATGGAGAGAAGAAAATAAGAATGATAAAAAGGATGAACATAAGGGCTCGATAATAGTAGGCTTATTTAAAGAGTTATCATCCGCTCTTTATGAGGAGAAGAAAGTAATTAAAGATGAGCATAAAGGCTCAAAAGATAGCATGAGCGGTAGGGCTCAAAAGCTAACATGAGCGGTAGGGCTCAAAAGCTAACGTGAGCGGTAGGGCTCAAAAGATATCTTGAACGGTAGGGTTCAAGATAAGAATATGAGTTTAGGGCTCATAGTTCTAAGAGTTAAGTACTCATTGGTTAAAGTTAAAGATTGTTAATGAGTTTAGAGCTCACTAACTTGAGAAAGTAAAAAAAAAGACCACTAAGTCTTGGGTAACGTTTATATACGTTAGAAAAATACTAAAGAGTAATTAAAATAATGTAGGTTAATGAATGTTAGTAAATGAAATGTAGGTAAATGTAGTAAAGTAAGTAAAGTAAGTAAGAGATGATAAAACAAAATTAAAGTAAAATTAAGAAACGATGGCTTATCCTTTTATATCTTTGATATGCCATTTGCCAGTGATACCGTTAGCATCTTCTAAAATGTAAACCAAAGGGGACAATTTATTTATGATTTTAGATTTTATAAATTTTGGAGCTAGTTTAGAACTAAAATAGGTAGCAGCGTTACTTTGAACATAATTCTTACGCCAAACAGTATCACCAACATTAAATTCTTTAACAGAACGACGTAAGTCATAATGAGCACTATTTCTAGCATGTGCTCTTAAAAGTTCAAGATGTACTTTATCAAAGGTAGAAGAGAGAAGACCAGAATTCAATGCATAAATATCACGAGGCAAGAAAACTAACTCTTCTATGTTTTCAGTTGGAGTATAGAGAGATCCACAAGGGATGATTTCTCTACCAAACACTAAAAATGATGGAGAGTAACCAGTTGTTAGGTTAACATTACAATTCATTGCAAACTGGATCTTGGGCAGGAAGACATCCCAGGATCTATGATCGTCACCGACTAAAGAAGCCAAAGCCGTAACAATAGTTTTATTGTAGCGTTCAGTGGGGTTACACTGTGGATGATAAAAGGAGAATAAAAGATAAAGGGACCTTGTATTTATTAAGAAAATTATTAAATTCACGAGATTGAAACTGAGAGCCATTGTCCATTATTATAGTTTGAGGAATACCGTGAACTAAAAATACACAGTTTTCTAAAATATCAACAATAATAGATGCGGTAGCCCGTTTAATTGGAAAAATTAAAGTATATTTAGTAAAGTTGCAGTTAATAACTAGTATATATTGATTACGTTTTCTAGTCATTGGAAGAGGACCCATTAAATCTAAAGAAATAGATTGAAATGGTCTAGAGCAAATTTTGGTTTGCCCATAAGTCCGTAAGGAGAATGATTAGGATGTTTATAAGACAAACACGTGTCACATTTATTAATGAAATTTGTAATGTCTTTAAAAATTCCAGGCCAATAATATAGTAAAGAGATTTTCTTGTAAGTCTTGAAGATTCCAAGATGAGGTTCTTGAGGAGTACTGTGATTATTGATAATTATGGAAGCTCTTTCACTTGGTAGAGGAACTTCCTTCCAAATGAAATCTTCATTAATTTCATTAGAAGAGTGAATACAACGAAAGAGTTTATTATCTCTAACATGATAATTAGGATAACTATCGGGATTAGAGTTACAGGCGAGAAATATCTTGTTGTAGTGTTCTAGATCACGATCGACGACAGGATTACTTGTAGAAATGGGATTGATTCCTTGAATTCCAGAATCTTGATTTGTAGATCTGGAGAGAAGATCAGGAACAACATTATCTTTACCTTTCTTATGTTTCAAAATAAAATTGAAGCAGGATAAGCGAAGAGACCATCTAGCAAGTCTTCCTGAAGGATTTGATAAGTTTTGAAACCACTTGAGAGCAGCATGATCTGTGTAAATAGTGAATAGCATCCCGTTGTCTAAGTAACAACGCCAATGTTCCAAAGCAGTAATAACTGCGAGGGTTTCACGTTCAGTGGTAGAATAGTTTTGTTGATGCTTGTTAAGAGCTCTGCTCATGTATGCAATCACAACTTCTTGATCATTTTGGTGTTGAGTCAGCATTGCGCCAATACCATAATTTGATGCGTCACAATGTACTGAAAATGGAAGATTAAAATCTGGGCAGGCAAGAATAGGAGCTGTAACCAAAACTTCTTTAAGTTTTTGAAAAGCCAAAGCAGCATCAGCGTTCCAGAGAAACTTAGGTGCATTTTCCCAGAGCACGTCAATCTATTAAGAGGAAATGCAATAGTGCTAAAGTTTGGAATAAATCTTCTGAACCAACTGCAAGTGCCAATGAATCTTCGAACTTCTTTTCTGTTGGTAGGTACAGGATATTCAAGAATTGATTTTATTTTTCAGGATCAGCTCGTAGACCAAATTCATCCACGACGAAACCAAGATACTTGAGTTCCTTTCTAAAAACTGAGTCTTTGTAAAATTGATAGTTAAATTAGCAAAAGATAATTTTCATGAACTTTCACTAACAGAGAGATATGTTCTTCGAAGTTTTCACTAATTATAATAATATCATCTAAATAACAAAATACCTTGTTTTCAAACTCTGGAGTGAATAACATATCCATCAGCCTTTGTTGAGTTGCCGGCGAGTTGGTTAATCCGAACGGCATAACTGTGAACCTGAACATACCTCTTCCAGGTACATAAAAGCAGTCTTGTCTCTATCAGCGACATCTAGCGGAATCTCCCAAAATGCTTTAGCAATATCAATGCTAGATAGATATTTCGCATTTCTGAGATTATCCAAAATTTCACTAATCAGTGGTAGGTTGTAAGCATCACGACGAGTGATAGAGTTGAGTTTTCTGCTATCTACGCAAAATCGCCATTCACCATTTTTCTTCGGAGTGATGATTACTGGAGATTGCCAAGGGCTTTCGCTTTTTTCAATCACTTTCCATTGTAGCATCTTGTCAACTTCGTTGATTAAAGCTTTTTGTTTTTCAGGAGATAATCGATAACATCTCTGTTTGAAGGGAAGAGCATCTCCAGTGTCAATCTTGTGAGTGATGAGATTAGTCAAGCCTAGTTCTCCTTTTTCTTCAAAAGAAATAAGTTTGAAGCGTTGAATAATGTCGTCCGCGATAATCTTCTGGTTAGACGATAAGTTATCGTATGGCAACACTAATTTATTTTCTGAGATAGATTGGCAATTATGTTCAGATTTAGTCAAAGAGGAAAGAACTTTTGGTAAAAGATTAAATTTTTGCCAAAAATTTATTCCTAGAATTAAAGATGGTGAAATCTCAGGAAAAACATGGGTCCTGATACAATGCGTTTGGTTATTAAACTGTATAGGTAAGCCAAAATAACCCAAAGAATTTACTTTTTCGTTATTAGCTGTGGAAACGGTAATAAAATCTGACTTAAAAAGTTTGTAACCGAGTTTAATTATTTCTAGGTGAGAATTATTTCCTAAGATAGTTATAGAACTACCCGAGTCTAATAACCCAGAAATAGATAAGTTATTAATTTTAATATTGATGAAAGGTCGTTTAAAATCAATTTCATTAGAATAAAGAGTTGAAGAAATTTTGTAGCAAGAGAAGAAATTTTAATAGTTTCTAACCAATTTTTCCAGTCATCAATATCAAATTTACTTTTTAAGTCATAGTTCAGTTTTTGAATTAGATTTAGAACATTTAGGGCAATCAGGAGTTCTAAATCCTTTCAGACCGCATTTAAAACATACAGTATAATGAGGTTCCTTACATGTTTTAAGTTATGATTCGTTGTACGACAACGTACACAAAATAAATTAGAGTTTGTCATAGAATTTGACTGTGTATTTTAGAAACGGTGTTTACTTGTTTCGTATAGTTTTGGGACGAATTTCTAGATGAGGTCGAAGCAATATTTTTATAAGAAAACTCAGATATGAGAGGACTATTAACTGGTTCTTTGAATTGTTTGTCTCTATCGAGAAATCTCTCATAGTTTTGACAAGTAGCTATTAAAGAATCAATGGAGGAAATGTCCTTTAATGCTACAAAGACAGAGTAACAGGGTCTAATGTTACGCAATAAAATTTCTAATTTTTCAGATTCGGATAATTTTCTAGAAAGTCTAGAAAACATACCTGACATTATTGAAATATAGATTATAATGTTTTCGTCCGAACCTTGAGTACGATTCTTAATAGCTTCAAGTAATTTGAAATCGTAATCATGTTCACCAAAGTCCTTAATAAGAGAATCAGAAACATCGTCCCAAGTTAAATTTGGATCTTGACCAATTTTGAAACGAAACCAGTGTAACGCGTTGTCAGTAAAAATTTCATAGGCTCTTGAAATTAATAAATTTCTATCAATTCTACGACAAAAACAATATTCGTCTAGTTTAAGTAGGAACGATCTTGGACAAGATTTACCATCAAAAGAGTGACGTCTAAGATCTTTGAAGAGTTCAGAATCATTAAAAGGTACCTGTGAAGTGGGCGACTTGTTGAGTCGCAGAAGAAAATTGTTGAGGGTTTGACCGACCTGCGCTATCGACGACCTCCGCCAATACGATCTGAGGTTGAATCGGGTCTGGAAGAATAAACAAGTTGAATTTATTGATTAAACTGTCATATTTTTCTTTGAGTGTTTTGAATGTATCTAAGAAGGTAGGATTTATGTCAATGTCGATCCGATCGAGTCTAAAATATAAATGGTTTAAGAAGGTCTGAATAAATTTGATTAATCTCGAATCGGATTTTGTCAGTTTGTTTAATTTTGATTCGACGTAATTCAGCGTTGTTTCAGTTTGACATAAATCCTCTTCGATAGGATAAGGTGAGTTAAGAATTTCCTCAGAGGGGAACTGGTGGCTTAAGTGTGTAATTTGCTTGCGCAGTAAAGAGATGGAAGAGACTGGCTCTTCTAGTCTAATCTTAACCTCATATTCCAGTTCGGATTTATTGAGGTACTCGAATTTAATGGTTTTGTCCATTGTTAAGAGAGATTAAATGGTAATTATCTAGATATTAGATCAGTAGTGAGATAAGTAAATGAATGATCGAGTGATGAAGTGATTTAGTTGAGGAGAGAAGTTATTAGCCAAAGAGTGCCGAAAAGAAAAGATAACTAGTGGTAGTATTATTTTAGAATTTAGAAGAGTAAGTGACCATGATGGCCATGAGGGATTAGATAAAGAGGGAAGTTGTTAACCAAAAGTGCCGAAAAAAAAGAAAGATATATATACTAGTGGTAGTATTATTTTAGAATTTAGAAGAGTTTCAGGGATAGAGGGGTCAGGGGTTCTTTTTGAAAAGTTGGGCGCCAAATGTAACGTTAGGGTGAACACAAAAAGTCTTAGGGATGGGTAAATGAAAAAGGTCAAGGTAACAAGTATATTTAAAAAAAAAGATGAAATGAAATAAAAAATTAAAACAGAACGTAACTTAAAGATAAAAAAAAACAGGAACTGAGAGGGTTTGAACGGTAGGATGGTAGGATTCCGTGGCTCGCAGCAGGGATCAGCAGTGGTAATAGCCCACAGCAGTCCACAACATCAGTGGCTCGCAGCAGGAATCAGCAGCAGTAGTATCCCACAGCAGTCCACAACATCAGTGGCTCGCAGCAGGAATCAGCAGTGGTAATAGCCCACAGCAGTCCACAACATCAGTGGCTCGCAGCAGGAATCAGCAGCAGTAGTATCCCACAGCAGTCCACAACATCAGTGGCTCGCAGCAGGAATCAGCAGCAGTAGTATCCCACAGCAGTCCACAACATCAGTGGCTCGCAGCAGGGATCAGCAGCGGTAGTAGCCCACAGCAGTCCACAACATCAGTGGCTCGCAGCAGGATCAGCAGCGGTAGTAGCCCACAGCAGTCCACAACATCAGTTTGTACCTTTCAGGGTATCTTGTGATGCTTCTTCTTTGAAATCCAAATGCTGACTGCCCATCTCAGTTCCTAGCTTTTACAAGAAGACTTGGTATTCTAATAATGGTATTCAAATCTAAAATGAGAGACAGTTTATTTTATAATTAGCGGCCAGAGAGAATTAGACCTAAAACTATTCAACCTTATGAAAATGATAGAGGTTGCTAAGCAATAGTGAATGTTTTGCAATATTATGACATGAAGTAAATAAATAAAATTTTCAGAAAAACGTAGTTTTCTACAGTTTAAAATAGAAATAATACATGAAGAATACTAATATTATGATCAGAAAAATATGCTTTATCGTGAGGACACGATAGAACAGATATTAGTTGTATGAAAATTCACTATGTAAGTACATACATTTCTAGTCTCATGTGTTAGCAATATTAGTAATTCATATAAGTTGGTATTTAAAGAATAGTAAGAATACCGTAATGCGCTCTATGGTAACCCTAAAATTCCGGGTGAATATGATTTGTTTGTAGTCTGTGGGCTGCGATAGTTTTGGCGGGAAACTAGGACGCTCACGTTGGTCTCGTGGGAACAGGGATATAAAAATCATATACGGCAGCAAGTCTAAGCGAAAGGTTTAAATTAAAAGTACTCGTAACCAGTAATAAGTAAATATCTAAGTAAAAAGTGATAATTGTACATCTGTTACTGATTTTAAGGTACTGTAAAGCGTTTTGTTAATTATAGTACGAAATGTATTACTTGATCTGCACGAGGCAGCTATGAATAAGTTGGTATGAAGGACTGATTCCGAAATATAATGCTGTAGACTGATCATAGCTGTTTTATTTATGAACTAATGGTGTTCTTAATTTAGAATAAACTATGTTCCTAATATCTCAGAAGTGGGATCGGCGGACAAGTAAACCATAATTGTCCGTTGGTCCCGCCCATGTGATATATTTTTTTTCTTTTCAATGTTTTTCTCCACGTTTAACATCTGCTTGTTAATGTCACTCAATACGAAAACTCTATGATCAGTGTTTAATTTGTGGTAAAATGTACGGTTTAATGAGTTGCAGAGCGAACCATCGATATAAACCAATGGATATGCCCTGAGTAACTTGGAATTAGTAATAAACTGCGTCTCTATGTGTGTCGTAAGTAGTTTACACATAACTAATCTACTTGACCCCTAGAATCGCTAGCGGCGCGATTTGCTGTGGTTCTACTTATCTTGGTTGTTGACAACGAATATTGATATGTAAAACGTCTGGCGTTCACCGCTTCCTGCAACCAACTGGAACGGAGTGAGTGAGCTCACTCTTCCCAACTATGACATGATTCCGTGCGCCCTGAAGTTTGGGAGGGCACATTTGTGTATTGAGATCTTTGGAGTGAACAATCTCACGTAAGTGTATTTTTCCGTGTAGGTACTTAGGTACCATTTTGATTTGTTATTGCAAAGTGGTCCTCACTACATTAATTACTGGAAATCCTATACCGCATTTTCCAGGTGTTCATTATTTTTATCTACCCGTTTAATTGTGCACAAGATATTGCACATAATAATAAATGTGTAAATAGTGGCTATACATATTTTCTATGCAATTTATAAAGGGTATGCCATGTTACAAAATTCTATATCCTATAGTTTTCGAAAACCATGCTTCGATAAAAAATATGTAACACCCGATAACCGCAATGTCAGTCATTCTGGACAAACCATTAATGTTACTCTGAGACTTATTCAAATGTTCTTTTTAAAACTGTGGTCGCCCAGTTGTGAGAACGTTCGATTTACACGAGGTTATGGTTCGAATCCCGGCGGTACGTTTGAGTATTTTTCCATGTTCTGTTAGTGAAACTTTGTCATGACCACTGATGTCATATATGATGATAATGTAAGTCACAAGGGAACGGGTGGACCTAAAACGATATCTTTCAGGGACACTCATTATCCGTCAAACCGGACCTTGATAGAGTGGTGGTATTGGCGTTTATCTTCTTTTAAAAGAAGACCAGAGTCCCAGTTGTGGGAATAAAAATGGTGACACAATAGACATGCAGGTCAGATCACGGGTCAGACGTCGAAGCTGTATGTACGAACCTCATAGCAGATCATAATTATAAAATGTTCTCAAATTACTGTGTAGAGTAACTATGACGAACCAAAGCGGTAATGCATTCAGTATAAATGACAGTATATGATTTGACGTTAGCTCGCTTTTGGCATATTATCTGGGGGCACGGCAGTGCCCCCGCCAAGTCGTATATATCTTACATGGAGATCCGGACAAAGTCAAGTTTGTCTTTAGTGTACAGAGTCGTTTTAGCAATTAATTCAATTAGAGAGATAATCTTATGCACGTAGAAAATTTTAAAGAAACTGTGTTTTTTAACTGCTGATTCAGATAACCATGGGCATGTGACGTATATTAAATTAAACTCCTCTTTTCTACCAATAGTTATGAACTAAACTGACATTGCCAGTGATATGATCTTAAGTCACAGCATGCGCCGTTCATTGAGAATGGAGGTGAGCTGTGAACTTCGACTGAGGTGGCTATTGTTCAGCCAACATGTAACTTAATAAGGCAAATCTTTATAGATTGTACATTTAAACGAGTTGAAACCAGAGTCACGCGTGACTAGTATCATCAAGGTAGAAAAGTAGGTAGGTACTAGAGCTTCTCATTGCAGTTTAGCAGTGTTCTAAACTAAAGTAATCTGAAGAAAGTACTTGCTCATATATGAAAAAAAATAGAGTTAAAGGTAGGTTGAGCAATCATTAATGCCTTTGTTGGAAGTTCCAGATTATGGATAGACCGAATCAAGGACGCAGAGATAGCGTCGAAAGTTGCGGCATGAAGAGTGAACCTGAGACCTAGCGCTGCAAAGGGCACGCTCGGATAACGAGTATTCCACCGATTGAGAAGGACCGGAACGAGGGAGTGGAAGGGAGTCTGAATAACAGGCAAGTCCACAAGCGTTCTAATTTTAATTTACTCAGTGATGATGTAAACTGATACTGATAACCGTAGCCAGGAAGTGGAAGGGAGTCTGGATAACAGGCAAGTCCACAAGCGCTTTAATATGAATTTGTTTAGTAATGTTGTAAATTGACACATTTGAGAACCAGAGAACCAGAAGGTGTGGAAGGTAGTCTGGATTTTAACAGACAAGTCCACAACCGCTATTATGTAGATTCGATTTATGATGTAGTAAATTTGACGTGGTTTAAAGAAGAGTTGTTGAGGCCACATAAGGCTCATAATATAGTGACAGTAATAAGATAAACGATAATGATAAACATAAAAGATCACGGGTTTTCACGAAGATTCACAGTCTAGCGAAAGATCGTTCGCTCTTGGGAGGAGGAGAAATTGTA
Source organism: Ectropis grisescens (assembly GCA_017562165.1). NCBI lineage: Eukaryota > Metazoa > Arthropoda > Insecta > Lepidoptera > Geometridae > Ectropis > Ectropis grisescens. Next base: position 12,617,977 of record CM029794.1, on the reverse strand, counting down.
GAGCATTACAGTATAGGCGAATCTGCTCAAGGTTTACGCAAAATGACGCGAAAGAGTCGCTGCAATTATAGCGACACATTAAATTGTTTTAAAAAAATATATTTTGTTTTACACTTTGCAAAACGTCACTTCTGTTCATCGGATTTTGAACATGAACTTCATGATGTTCTTCATACATTTATTTAATGAGTTGAAAAGTGTACATGGACATTTGACTGCTGAGCTTTCTTTTACAAACGTAAAACCAGAGTTTGATCTAATGTTAAAAGTCAGACTACAATGATTTGAGTAACAAAGTAATGTGTAAAAATTAACGAGTGGAACGAAAATAAAATAATCCATTTTGCTGTACCCAATAACCAGGCATCGCAAAATCTCAGAAACGTTACTCTAATAGTTGGGCCGAGTGGATAAGAAAGCTTGGCGAGGCATTCTCCTGCTGCCACTGGGACAACCGTGCAGGTTTACTATTATTATTAGGCTTGAAAGCTTGCCAAACTTGCACGTCATGTTCTTATGGAGGCAGTATTGTTACCAAAAGCATACACAAGAAGATTATCGCAGATGTAGAGATACGGAAGGTAGCATAATGTTAATTACACAGAATTGACGATCGATTAAGAGTATCAATTTGGGAACCGTTAGAAATTAGCTATTGCTCAAAGTCAACGTAAACATAAAAAACTCACGATGTATCAGAAACTATCGAGGATTAGTTTTGAACGGATCAGTTTATAAGTAACAGTTTTACTGAAAATTAAAAAAAAACCAGAAGTCGCTATTCCTAACAATGTTAAAGTTACTTTGTATTTCATAATATTATAGAATGATGGTGTAACATTGATATGTACTTGTTATATTGAGAATTCAATATGAATATAACAAATACGCCAGATGACTTCTTGTCGGAAATAAGGTCCGAACCAAGAGATTATCTTAAGTTAAACAATGAGGTTGTTGTTGGTTCAAGGCGACTAGTAGCTGTTCCAAGAAAATCACAAAGCGAAGTATTAAAGATAAAGAGTCAATCTATGCAGACTGTTCAATTCATGGTAATAGCTCTAAAATATACACAAATTACGTGTCGCGTTGTTTGTCCGCGACGGACTCCGCAATTGTAGTCTGGTTTGCGCACCGTGTAAGATTTGATCCAACATGAAAGATGGGATAGTCTTTGTATGGAGGTTTCGAGCGAGGTTAGAGCGGGCCGCTAATATCTATAATATGTATTACTGCCTTCCCAATTCACACTTGATGGTCAGGGAAATGTTATTCGAAATCTCGCTGAAGCGAAGATTCGGTTTATAACAGTACTTTAGTAACTCAAATTATGCCTACAAGTTATAATGAGCGATATCTGTCCCGTTGCATATGATAATAACGAGCACTTCTTCAATGGTGACTAGTAGCCAATACTTTTGAAAAAAAGGAACTACATAATTTGCTCGTTGAATATAGCGATTACTTCTCGTCCGAAAAATAAAAGAGATTTAGGAGTTTGCCACAACTCATGAGATGAAGGATACGAAGCCAGGAATATACAAGACGTATCGTATGTCACATGACAAAACAAACCGGGTAAAGCCTCGAACTATCGCGGTGGCATTTCATCACGCTACAATTTAACAGACTTCCTGGGGTTTGCAGTCAGTATTGACGGTTTAAAGCCTGGACTTGAAGGCGGTTTCTAAGTCTAGTACTTTAAGTACATCAAAAAACCATACGAACTGGTCTTAAATAGTTTTCCGTGATTTGCGGACCGTTTGGCCGGTCCACACAGATTCAAGAGAGTACGGCGTGACAGGTATTCTGGGGTCCTTAGGACAGTCCCTTACAGTAATAAGAGAAAAGAGAAACCTGAGAGAAGTAAAGCTCCACTCATTCGAACTTGAAACCCTCTCAGCAGTATCCTCTCTTAGTAAATTTAGAGTTTACCTTCAGAGTATCCCACTTAAAATATTGTCAAACTGCATTGCGCCGAGAACCACATCTCAACACACACACACTAACAGAGATCTAGTACCGTGTGTGGTCGTTGAGGGTGTAGTTCCAAGAATTCAATGGCGAAATCGCGTATCGAGCGAGCAACCCTCATTTGGATGCTTTAGAATAGGAGTCCCAAGGGGAAGCTATAGATCCAAATCCCAGACTTTATAGAGTATCCTGAAGATTGGATACAATAACTATCCTCAGCTAATAAGACAACAATACAAAAAAAAAACACTTTATTAGGTATATCACAATACAATAGAAAAAAAGTGACTAAACATGTAAGTAATTAAAATGTTGTACACAAAAAGTTCAGCCTATCGCTAATAGCGATGTCTTCTAGATGATTTGGTTGTTAGGACAAGATAACTAGTAAAGGTATGGGTCTGGTATCTTTGATAAACTTATGTACCTACATAAACAATTACACAAATAGGATACATATCATTTAGAAGTAAATCCGTTGTACAGTTATGGTACATAGCTATTGTTATACCTACTTAATACTAACATTATAAAGATAAAGAAAATAAATATAAATCTTGTTTGTTTGAACGCACTAATCTCTGAAACTACCAGACTGATTTCAAAGTTATTACATTGGTTATGTGCGTGGTCGTTGCACGCTATAGGCTATAAATACACCTACCGCAGGCCAGGGTGGATGGCTAGTAAATAATATAATGCATGAACAAAATATATTAAAATAGACTTACATAAACATACTTCATAACATTGAATACCTACGCGTAAAGGACAATACGCACGTGTTTACGAAACGAAGCTGAAAAGATATCTACTGTTCAGCAACTAATCCGAAAGTAGTAATTATTGAAGATTCTATAAATAATAATGATTATAATTTCTTATAATATAAATAATAAATATATTATAAGAAATATATATCGTCGGTATAAAGATAAGATTTATCGAGTAATCAACGATAATGATCAGATCCGAAACATACTTTTGCATACTTAGTCAATAAGGTTCAACGACGAGGATTTAGTAAGTACTCGTATGTAAGGCGTGGAACGCCAAGTGATGATAAAATTAGCTATAAAATTTCAAGACCTGTATCGTATTAGAAATTTTGACAAATATTAGGCATCTGATCAATGATATATATGCCTTTACTCGCCGCGGTCGTTATGAAGACGTGGTAGCCGCAGATACGAGAACTCAAACCAGTGATGGTGTTTAATAGGTGTTTGAATACGTTTAATTCGAATCAAGTTCCAATAGAGACTATCAGATTGTTGGTCACGAAACAATCAATGATTCCCTATAAGTATCAGTAAAAATTATTTTGTCGCTCATATGAAGTAGGTTATTATGCTAATTGATTAGACACGCTGAAATCATCATATTGCCTAGTAGAGAAACCATTGACGTGATTCATCATCATTAATTTATAAGTAAATGATTACTTTGGATTATGTTCAACGAATAAAACTTTCACTAAAGTTGTAACAACTACGACCAAAAACTGTTGTAAACAATTGTTACGTAACTTAATTATTAGATATATAATAATATTATGAATAATTCGGTTTTACTTTGTTTTTTGTTTGTTTGTAATGAAATGCAGGTTATCTTTTGACTACCGCAAAGTATAGATAAGGTATATTATCGTATATGCCTGAAATTAGATATATCTATTTATGTAATTATAATTTTCATGTGATAATCATCAGAAATTAAAACATAATAATGTACCAAGGTTTAATTAATTATACGTACTTGTCATGATTTGCTGAATAGGTATTTTGGATTGAAGACTATTATTGTATAAATCTGACCCATATTTTTGTAGCAAAATTATTTCACAAAACAACAAAATAGACACATGGTAAACAGGTGTCTAGACTCCAGGTATCTGGATACAGGCTTAGGCCTAGTTTGAGATTAATTGAGAGAAGCTTAATTTACAATGCGACAATAATGCCTACTTACTATATTCTTATGTAAAATCCAAGTAAAATCGTACAATCTTATTATTGTGAATTGTAAATATAATAAATATTGTTTAATTGTGTGTATCAATAATGCATGATTTTAATTTGAAAATGTATCTATGAAAATATTGCCCTTCTTAAGTATAGTGACTGACACATTTAAAGATATTTATAGTGAGTGATGATGCAATGTGCTCAATTTTATTTGTTTTCTTTTGAACATAACTAATTAATTATGCTCCTTTGATATCCAATTTGTAACTACATGTAACAAACATATTATTTAAAATAGAGTTATTAACTAAATGGTTATAGATAAATTTGTAATCCTTTGCTATAAGATGATTACTTTGTTAAACATATTAGATTAACTAGAAATAGAATAGAATTACTCGTATAATTTAGTCAAGATGTAAAATAAATTTAAAACCCGAGCGCGAGGACTCGCTTCTGCAGGATGGCCGAGCTGTTAGCAATATTAGTAATTCATATAAGTTGGTATTTAAAGAATAGTAAGAATACCGTAATGCGCTCTATGGTAACCCTAAAATTCCGGGTGAATATGATTTGTTTGTAGTCTGTGGGCTGCGATAGTTTTTGGCGGGAAACTAGGACGCTCACGTTGGTCTCGTGGGAACAGGGATATAAAAATCATATACGGCAGCAAGTCTAAGCGAAAGGTTTAAATTAAAAGTACTCGTAACCAGTAATAAGTAAATATCTAAGTAAAAAGTGATAATTGTACATCTGTCACTGATTTTAAGGTACTGTAAAGCGTTTTTGTTAATTATAGTACGAAATGTATTACTTGATCTGCACGAGGCAGCTATGAATAAGTTGGTATGAAGGACTGATTCCGAAATATAATGCTGTAGACTGATCATAGCTGTTTTATTTATGAACTAATGGTGTTCTTAATTTAGAATAAACTATGTTCCTAATACATGAATGATGATTTTAATAGGAAATGTACGCTTACATATTGTTTAAAGCCAATATGTAACGTTACAAGTATTGTTTCTACATTACTATAATAACAAGCTGAGGTTTTGTACTTTCCTAGGTGTAATACTACTTTTACTCCTTAAAAATTGGGATTAATTTCAATAATAAATTATAAAACACGACTATCTTATACCTTTAAACGACCAATTCTTGTAAGTATATATATTATATAGAATCTGAATCTCGGAAACGGCTCGAACGATTTGCATGAAATTATGTATACAAGGGGTTTCGAGGACGATAAATCGATCTAGCTAGGTTTTATTAAAAAAAAAACACCGTTTTATGCGCGTTTTTAGACAATGAAAAACTGTTACATGAAGACATGAAGATTAGAATGCGATGGTAAATTTCGTACAAACATTCTACTTAGCCCTACATATCTTTGTGTATGTGTAGGACCTATGCGAACCGCCGGGATGCAGTTAGTTTACGTTTTTTTTTTTTTTTTTTTTTAATTTAAATAAGCCACCCACAGACTCTGGGGTCCGTGACCTTTGTCATTACAATTATCTTTTTTTTTTTTAATTTCTTGGATTAGGAGAAGAAAAGGAAAATAGGGGGTGTTGTGAACATTTAATTCTAGTACTAGTCCGATTTCGTCTGTTGAGCCGATCACTACCGGTTGGGATTCCGACAATAATCGACTCGACATCGTCTTTTGCTTAAGCCGCCTCCTCCCGGCGCAGAGCCGTGCGATTGCAACAACCGCATGGGGCACGCTCTCGTGCAGCTTCATGTTTAGTTAGTTTACGTTTCAACAGTCACTCTCTTAATACCTTGCACGGAATCGATCTTGTATGGAGTAACGTTCCTTTTTGTTACATTTTTGGGATGAGTTGGCTGAAGGTTATATATTCAATCGAAAGACGTGAACAAACACTTATACGCAATGACCACCTTGTATGAAAAAAAACTACAGTATTTAACAGAACCACAAAGCTGCAAACGTAACGGTTTTCCTCGGATACATTTCGAAGAGTGTATTCTGCGGAGCATCACTTTGTTCTTTTTAGGACCGGTTGGAAATCCCAACCCATCCCACCGCGCTGCCGGCGGCGGTTGACTTTTATTTTACTTTTATAATAAGGACATTTGAACTGTGGAATTTGTTGCTCGAGTGGGTGTTCCTTGATAGATAAGATGTATTTTTAAATCTACAATGAATCGGTTTTTTCTATGCCTGAACTGTCGCTAGAAGCGAAAACTTATAACTTAGGATTTTAGCATCAGACGTTCCGCTCCACTACTTAACCGCCATTTTGACGCTACACCATTCCAATAGCAAGTCGGTGACGCGAGCCCGAAGATTTAACTCTACCAAAAGTTTTTTTTTAAAATAAATGTTGACGAAATGAGCAGGACATTTGCCTGATGGTAAGCAACATGCCTACCACATAACAGAACTTTGACACGCAGCTATTTGGGACATGAAGAATCCAAATCATTACCTAGCACTGCACTGCGTTCATCACCCAGAGATCTAAGATGTTATATCTCTAAGCCCTGTAATTTATCTGGAAACATTGCCCTTCAAACCGGAACACAGTAATGTACTGTACGGTAGTGGTACTTCCCCAGGCTCTCCAAAACTCCAGGCTTACAGATTTCCAGACTCTGCCAAGAGTCCTCCCACTACAAAACTTATCCTAAAGAATTTCTCGCTAAAAAATCCAACCCCAAAGATTTGACACGATAAAAACCCAGCAATCACACAGATACGCTCTAAATCTTTTTCCATAATAGCTCAAGTAATAAAACCATACATCACGTAACAAATGAATTATGGGGCAATAAAAATCTCAGCATTGACTTGCACGACACAGGCTGTCATCCATAATTACACACGCGCGGTTTAAGGGTTAACATTCACAGACAATACGATTTTTACGCATAAACTGTTCACTACGTGTTCCCACTGCTGGGACTTAGGGTCTACTCTCACAAGGAGAAATAATCCTACATGCTGGTCAACTGCGGGTTAACTGTAAAAGATTTTATACTGTAGGACCAAAAAATTATAATTTACGTAGAATAAGCTTATGTTATATATACCTACTTAGTTACTAACATTTGTGTTTGTTGTTTCTACCTACAGTTCAATATTTTATAATAATGTCTTCAAATTATTACATATCTTCACTATTATAATCGTAAAGTCGGTTCGCTCATGTTTTACAAACATTTTTTGACAAAACATCACTTTAAAACCAAGTAATCGTATAATATTCATTGCGATAACTTAACAATATTAAAATGTTTTGTTCTACAAACAAGGTTTTGTCTAATAAACGTTTCACCAATACAATATATCGGATGACATTTTGTCTTTGGTAGATCTTATATTTGATAAATTATTTATTCTACAAATTTAACATATACCGAAATGAAATTGGGAACAAATATTTTGGTAATTGTTGGTAAGTACCCAATAAATTTTCTATGTAAACTTTGTTCAATTCTGATTTTGTTCTGCCCTTGACTTTTGAAAACCAGACCAATTAGGGTCTATTACTAAAATTTGTCTGCGGGTGGGCTCCTGCCAGAAGGTCTGCGGTCAGCCCTGAGTGTTGCTCTTCCATACTTGGTCTGCGCTTCACTGCGGACTCTGTTTTATAAATTGAGTTGCTCGCCAAACAGCCCGTTATAAAAATGTGTTAAATGTTGGTTTTATATTCGAACATTTAGTAGTTAACAAAAATATTAAAAGAATCATTTGTCAAATAATATGTTTTGGAATAAAAGTTTGTCAAATATTTACTTTGAAATATAACCAATTTGTTATTTTTTTTGTGTAATAATGATTTTGTCTAACGTTGGTTCTCCACATATTGTCGATTTGTGAAAAGAACGAATACCCATAAATTCGAATATAAATATTACGACATCATACGAGCGAAACCCAAACGGGCCACTAACATATTTTTTGTACATACGTGTGTATTATGTACAGAAACATTCAGATACAGAACAAAAATTTGTATGAGACATGTCCACCAAATATTAATTCGTCACAGGTCAAAATTTGTGCTGATTATTATCAAGCCCAAGAATTCTGGTTCTGGGGCAAACTTAGTTAAACCTACTCAGCCTCAAAATTCTCGGTGCTTAAAATTTTCTGAGTAAGGTATTCCGTAGATTCAAAAAACCTAGTGAGTACCCACCTTTAACCACCCCACTCGTAATAAAAACAGTAGGTGGTGAATAAAAAATCCCTTATTCTGAACACGTAGGGCAATAAAATAAATATAAAACCACAATGATGCTTGACACGATGGAATAACGGCAACGCGGAATAAGAGAAGTGGCCGACATTAAGGTGTCTGCGGGCACGAAGGTTAAATAGTGAGGGGAAAGACTCGGTGGTTTCCATAAAAATTTACGATAGACGACGTAACACAAACTAAAATTAATTAGAAAAATCGTGCTAATGCTACTTTAACACGATGAAAAAATGTATCGCGCAAGAAAATCATTATATATCTAACATTAAGGTATATAGATATAGAGATAGGTGCGATGCCCAAACAGAAACTAGAATTTTTTTTGATAAATTATCATTTACGGATACACTAATGATAATTTTATCGCAAATAATAACTTAATATTTGTACAAGTTGATATAGCTCATAGAATTATGGAACAAACACTTCTATAGCGGGACATGTTTTCAGATGAAAGAAACAAAATCTATGAGAATCTCGCGACACAGTAACCGTTACTGACATCGGTGCGTTTAACTATTTTTGTTGGCAGTTCCGAAGTGCCACGGGTTTCTATTTTTACTTGAGCATCATCTCTCCAAGTGTAAAGCGACAATGTGGTATATGATAGAGCGTGAAAAATATGTTTTTTCAATAATTGATTTACTTTCTACTTGAACAACGTACGAAATGAACGAACATACGAAAATTTTGCGAACGTCTGAGATATTTGACCTTACCTATAAATTACTCGGAGAGGGCTATGCTCGGAGTCTCTTTGCGCGACAGAATCCGTAATGAGGATATTCGCAAAAGAACGAAAGTGGCCGACATAGCTCAAAGAGTAAGCAAGCAAGCTGAAGTGGCAATGGGCAGGCCACATCGCTCGCAGAACCGGCAACCGATGGGGAAGAAAGGTTCTCGAGTGGCGACCACGTACCGGAAGACGCAGTGTTGGACGGCCTCCCACTAGATGGACAGATGACCTCATAAAGGTCGCTGGAAACCGCTGGTTGCAGGTTGCGCAGGACCGTTCGTTGTGGAAATCTAGGGGGGAGGCCTATGTTCAGCAGTGGACGTCTTGCGGCTGATGATGATGATGATGATAAATTACTCAAGATAATTATTGTTACATGTAGAGGTTATTGTTTTCTTGTTCAATATTACCATTGATTGGTGTCGCGTTACAACTTAGGTCTTCAAATATAATTATAATACCTAAAGAAACAAATTCTTTCTAAACATATTATTTTATTTCTTCATTCCATTTTTAAACGTGTATTTAAAAATGAATATTTTCAAATTTACGTTTAAAAATCAATGTTATACAATATTCATACATGGGGAAGACCTTTGCCCAGCTGTGGGACAACTGAGGTTAACCAAATATATATATATATGTCGGAGATGGAGACGGATTGCTATCTGAATGGCCATCGTCGTCGTCCAACAGACCAACATGTTGTATTTTCTATAAGTCAGTGCGCACGTCCGGCGCAGGCGTTGTTCCGAGAGCAAGTGAAGTAGTAATCTTGACAAACGAGCACACGCGCTACTGACAGATACGTTGACGTTGACATTGACAACTCATAAGCTATAAGACGTCAATCACATTGTGCCGTATTGCCATTCTAATAAAATAAGTGGCGTCGTATATCCGCGTAAATCGACCATCTCTAACACGGACATTCTGCTCTTCAACGCGCTCTCGCGTTGATTTTTCGACGTCAAGTCCAGTCTAGACGCCACAGCACATAGCACAAAAGTAAAGCGTTCACAAACAGCTTTCAACCTCCCACAAAGCAGAGCGTAAAAGCTTTCAGCACGTCACAGCTCTGGCGTATAGCCACAGCACATAGCACAACAGTAAAGCGTTCACAAGCAGCTTACAACCTCCCACAAAACAAAGCGTAAAAGCTTTCAGCACGTCACAGCTCTGGCGTATAGCCACAGCACATAGCACAAAAGTAAAGCGTTCACAAACAGCTTTCAACCTCCCACAAAGCAAAGCGTAAAAGCTTTCAGCACGTCACAGCTCTGGCGTATAGCAAAGCGTTGGGGCTTTCAGCATTACTCAGAGGCAGCACTTAAAACACGATGCAAAGCGTTGGAGCTTTCAGCATCAACATTGGGTCAAGACAGATGAGCCCAAACTTACTACAAAGCGTGATGGCTTTCAGCAGGACATCAGGACAAAGCGATAAGGTTTTCAATCCACCCTTCAATAAAGCGTAGTAGCTTTCAATTTAAATAAAACATTTTATCAATCAGCAATGAACATAAGTCTTTTATTAACACAGGCTTACGTTCAAAAAAACAATGTAATTATTGTTTCAACTCAAACAATGATCATGATTCAATACAGTAATTCAATCCAAATTACTAATTACACCAAACTAGAATACCAAATTAATCAATACAATTTGTTCCATAATTAAGAACTATTCAATTATGGGTTCCACAGGATCAAGACATTCTGACAATCCAAGTAAACTAGCTGGATATTTACGAAATCGTTCATGGCACACATATTGGGCCCGTCCCCCAGATAATGGTTCAACCAAATAACGCTCATTCGGATAGACGTTAGTAATTTTGCATGGGCCATTAAATTTTTCACTTAACTTATTAATTATTCGGGGGTTTTTCAGAACTAGAACTAGATCACCAACTGCGAAAGGGCTTTATTAGCATCGTAACGAATTTTATCTTTTGTCGCCTGCTCGTCCATCCTACTCTTAGCCGTTTGTCTTATTTCGAACAAATTTTGTTCGTTGCTAGTATCGGGATGTATCGCAAAATAGTTTAATCTGGGCGGTGTCTTATTACAGCCAAACAACAACTGGAATGGACCTTTACCCGTACATTTCGATACAGTACAATTCAAGGCTAGTTGGACTTCACCGATAACAGATTTCCAGGATCTGTTTTCATGATTCTCAGCGACTGTAAAACAATTAGTTAGAACAGACATTAGACGCTCTACCTGCCCTTGCACTTGCTACTTGGCACGGCTCACACCACTGGCGATTTCGTGAAACTCAGTACACTATTCCTTACAAAGTTTTTGAAAATCTTGTCCTGTGAAAGAAGTGCCCTGATCAGAGATAATACGCTTGGGTGTCTCGAATACGTGAACAAAATTTCTAAGGGCCTCACAAGCAGATCGAGAAGTCAGATCTTTTACAGCAGTTAAGTGACAGAACTTGGTGAAAGCGTCGACTATAACAATCACATATTCCTTGGAAATCCTAACCACCAGTCAATTTACCACTCGTATCAGTGTGAATAGTGTGAAATGGCTCTACAATCTTCTCTATGGGATGTAACGCAGATTGCTTTTTACCAGAGGGATTCTTGTTATTTTGCACGGTAAACAGTGGTCAACATCCTTACAGATGAAGTCATGTTCGGAAACCAAAAATACTCTCTAATTTTGGACAAAGTCTTATCCCAGCCTAGGTGTTTTAATTCGTCGTGAAACTTTTGAATTAATTGCCAACGAAAATTTTTGGGGACAATCACGCGGTTTTACCATCGACTTGAAAATTTCTATACAACAAATTATCTTTATAGGTGTAAGACGATCTAAGATACGTCGATAGTATCGTTTTCTATAGAGTCTATAATTTTCTTAATGTCGGGATCTAACTTTTGTTCAGCCTGCAACCATTCATCACTTACACGCGAAACATTCGCTTGCTTACAGTTAGTGGGGTTACGACTCAAGTAGTCTACGTGCGGGATCCTTTCACCCTTTCGATACTCTATCTCGAAGTTGAAGGTCTGCATGTACGCCCACCATCTATGTACGCGAGGTAAAAGTTCCCGTTTGTGACGTGATGCCTTTAAACAACTGCAATCTGCAATCTGTAACAACTTCGAATTCCCTACCAATTAAATAGTGTCGAAAATGTTTCAGCGCCCTAAATACTGCTAGAGTTTCTAGATCATAGCTATGGTATCTACTCTCTGCATCCGTTGTCCTCTGACTGAAATAACCGACAACTTTCAACTGATTGTCGACCTTTTGAAATAAAATTGCCCCATATCCAATCGAGCTCGCGTCTGTGCGTAGTTCGATCAATTTGCTAGGATCAAATATTGTCAATACAGGTGAGGTCACCATTGAATGTTTCAACTACTTTAAACGACCCTTTAAACTTCAGATCTAATTTCGATTGATAATGCACTTCGTTTGCTAACAATACAAAGTCAGCAACCAAAAACTTTTAGCCTTTTGACTCTTTTACCCACAGATATCAAATTAAGAAAAAGAACTTTAGTCAATGTGAGTTGCGTCGCTGTCATGTTTTTTGCCTAACCTCAATTCAAAAGTTCACGGTATAACGTGACGTCACTTTTGAAACAATTGTCCAGCAAATTAAGCGACAAAATCTTTAGAGGACGATCGCCAATCACAAATTACTACACAACATAAAATCTGGCCTTTACTGAACGTTCCCGTTTGACCAATACCAGTCACAGCAACAACACTACGAACTCCTTCAGATACCCTCCAAGTTTGCTGACCTAGCGTCTGCGGCTACGCAAGATCAGGCGACATGCCACCCAGAAATGCATAGTTGCGTCTGGGTTAGACTAAAAGTCTTCGTTTAGCCTCATTGTACTAAGAAAGGCAGTCTGAATAAACTCTTCGGCTCATATAGTCGTATTTAGTTTTAATTTAACTTTAAATTTAGTTTTTTAAAACAGTTTCGCGCTCCCGAAAGTTAACTAGATAATCACCAAAAAGAATGCAGTGTTTCTATTTGATAGTCCGAACCGACTACTCCTCCAAACTACCCTCAGATACCACAAGTTACCTACGAAACCTCGAAACACTTACCGACTCACATTTATCAACTGGGTAACCTCGTACGCATACCCACTGCCACAATAGACTGTGATTGCTCCCGCTAGCAAGCAATGTTTACACACCATGCCAATGTGTAAATAGCAATTAATTTTCTTCAACAGTAAAGCTTCTTAAAACACGACCAATCAGATTTCTGAAGCAAATGATAAAACTCGATAGCTTTGACGATAAAACTCGATGAAACAGCTTTATAAATTCAGCTTGGCATAAGGCGGGCTATTACTGCGATTATTGAAAACATAATGACAACTAGAAACGAACCCACCTGATTGACGGCTGAGACTCCTCGCTGAGCGTAGACTCATCAACTTGATCGCTCGGCTACGCTACCATGTCGTAAAACAAATCGTAGAACCTCCTGGTCGAGATGAAGTGTTGAGTAAGTCGTCAATTCCTCCAAAGTTTTGCACAACGGGTAAGAACGTGCATCCCCTTTCTTAGCACGTCCCTGCAGACGAGTAAAGGCAGCATTCTTGGTTTCATAATCCGTCCACGAGTTGTTCTTCACATGGTGTTCAATCTCGTCGCACCACTGGGCCGCAGTAAACTGACAATCGTCTGGATCGAATTGCGGTAAATAAATCTCGATCGCCTTTAGCTTCCTAGGATCGCCAACACTCGTAGATGGATTGTGATTGGAATTCTGGAAGCCCGCCATCACATTTTGGAAAAACACAGTCCACGTTTCAGGTGAAGGTACGCCATGTGCTTCGATTCTTGAAGTCGATGGACCCGTCGCACTATTTTCTTGAGCTTCAGGTTCCGACCGAAAATATTCTTGATTTTGAGTAGCAGGCATTGCGGTAGACACGTGGGATGATTTTGGAATCAATCCCACCGCTGCTGTCGGAGATGGAGACGGATTGCTATCTGAATGGCCATCGTCGTCGTCCAACAGACCAACATGTTGTATTTTCTATAAGTCAGTGCGCACGTCCGGCGCAGGCGTTGTTCCGAGAGCAAGTGAAGTAGTAATCTTGACAAACGAGCACACGCGCTACTGACAGATACGTTGACGTTGACATTGACAACTCATAAGCTATAAGACGTCAATCACATTGTGCCGTATTGCCATTCTAATAAAATAAGTGGCGTCGTATATCCGCGTAAATCGACCATCTCTAACATATACATTCTAATTATAACGCTCGTTTGTATTTTTGCTACAGCGCTGGTATAAATGGCTATCTTTATTTACTTTATTATTACTTATAATGTTTACAATTCACGCTTTTCATCGACAAATGGAGCAACACTAATTGCATTTCTGTGCAGTCGGCCGCAAGATAATAGTCTCAACCGAGCACAACGCAAATTGGTGGCTCAGGAAGCACTAAGAATATACGGTTGTGCAAAACGACCAACGTTATTCACTTTTTTTCATGTCTCAAATATAAACTTGGCTAAGTATGAATAACTAGCGTTAACGTTAATCTTGGGGAACAATTAGCAAATGTTATATGGAAAGTATATTTTGGTAATATTAGGTCCTCTAGAAACGATGTCTTATAATTTCTTAAACGGTCGTGATAGCGTTGCGTGACGATAACGTAAATACAATAATCGACCAAAATAAACCTAATTGCAAAACATCTTACAAATGTACTCTAGGCCCTATAAAAACTACGTATACAACACAATCGGGGAATTCAGAGAATTAGTAGGTACTTAGTAGCATTATTACACTACTCGTGTCATGAATTATTGTTATTGATCTTTATACAGAAATGGCTGAAACGATCAGCGTGAAATTTGGAACTTAGACTATAGTTTCAAATAGAACATAGGTAACCATAGCATAGTTTTATTGCGAGAAAATAACGACAACGGAAAAGTGGTAACATCGCGGGACGATGCTAGTTTATTCATAAAACGCTCTGTGGAAACTTTTACGCTGTTGCCAACTGCCTAGAAATTTAATGAGTGCTATGTTCAGAAATAAATTCTATGATAAAAACATGTGCCCAATAGTATAAACAAGTTGGCCTGCTCACTATAACACAGTGTATTACAGCTTTTTGAGCATGAAAAGTTAAAAAAAACTGGGTGACATTGGACTGCACTTGTCAACCGGACATAAAAGATGATTGTATTGTCTATGTCCGTCCGGTATTTTTTTGTGATTTATAGGGCAACTGCCCTACAAATCAAAAGTTAGAAGTTACAAGAGAGAAACAGTTGTACTTGCACAACAATGCTTGACGTTAAATAGTTGGCTAATCGCAATGTTGGTTTCTGAGCCAGTAGCGACAATCAATTGCCTAAATTAATTTTCTTCTATTTTTAAATAAGTGTTTGTTTGTCTGTACGTTCTTTATAGAATCGTAAGCTATGCATTTGATTATCTTTGACAAAGTGTTGTGGATGAGCCAAAGAACGTATCTGAGTTGGCACGATCAACTTTCGACAAGTAGTGTAGTAAGCTTAGCGTGCAGGATACAGCTAGTATTCTAAATAAATAGACATCCGTCTTTGCAAGAGCTGAAAAAGTGGAACAGGTTGTCATAAAACTTACTAAAATAATCTTGATTTTAAAACCGAGTCTGATTACCCCGTTTCCTTTGAAATATTCACTTTCAAACCGCTCCCAAGAATTATTCTAATTGCTACGTAAAACGCTACCAACCTAATGATGTTCTTCAAGTCCTTAATCTGACTCACAAAACCTCCATCATACTTCCTAAATCAAAACTAATTTAAAGACCCAATCTTAATGTTTATTCATTGGCCCCTTGGCAAACAAAGGGAGGTTTTAAAATTCAAAACTCGACTCACAAATTGAATAAAGCGACGGTTAGTGACGTCAGAGGCCACCGTTGAAACAAATCAGCTGTTTAAGCTATAAGATATCCCTAAGGCTTCTGTATTAATCTTGCAAATGAGCTCTCTTTTGCCCCTTCATGAATATGCAAAATTTTTGTTTCAGCTTCGTGAGAAAAAGTTGCTTTAAATCTGGCTTTATCAGGATCTTTACGGAAATCGAGAAGTTTTTTTTGGAGTCGGTATTATGAGACGGAAATTCATTGAACTACGTGTCGAAAATCACACAGCAATAACTGATGAGCCTTTTTGAGATCATTTCAGACTTTGTACTCGTTGGATATTACTTTTTACGGTATCAATGTCGCGTGTTATTGATTTTTAACTGACTTCCAAAATCGTGAAGGTTCTCATTTAGCATGTAAGTGTTTATGTATGTAAATTACGCGATAACTCCACAAATTGTGAAGGAATTTTGATGGTTCTTTATTTGTTTGGTAAATAATACTTTAAGAGTAATCCTATACTGATTTTATGTAGGCATATTTTATTGTAATTGGTGCGATGATTTTTGACGTGACAACGTCTTATAAATTGGTTTGCCGGGTGACACTTCAAGAAACTGCGTTACGCTACGCTCACGTTATGCGCTCACAACGAGAGCGAGTGAGAGGCACGCGTCCCTTCCACTCGGGCATGGTTAGCCCGCCTAAGAGCGAGAGAGGCAGACATAAAAAGTGAAAGGCACGCGTCCCTTCCGTAAAATTATTTTACCACTCAAAGTCGTTGTCACGTAAAACTTTCGCCCGTATACCGACTTTACAGGCAACCAATTTTTTTAATAATAAACAAACAACCAAACTTTACTTTCATTCGTCTGGGCGAGCAATGAAAAGGGTTATGCTTGGGGGGTTTTCTGAGGAGTAGCATCCGCAATGAAGTAATTCGTCACAGAACTAAAAGGACCGACATAGCTCAGCATATTAGCAAACTGAAGTGCCGTGTCAGTGAACAGTGGCCGGTCACATTTGTCGCAGACCTCATAACCGTGGACTAACCGTCATCAGCCGTCTTTCGTATATCATTACTCCATCTAGTCTTAAAGCTGGTGGCGGTTGGAAACGTAAGGCAGAGGATCTAGCTGAGGAACGTATGTGAAATGCCTATATTCAGCAGTGGGCGAATACAGGCCGATGATGATTATTATAATGAATTTGAAATAACACAAAAATTACTTAAAAAAATTACATTGCAAAAAAACGTCTCAATCATAACCATACAAATTTACCTATCAATCTAAGAAGTATGTTTTTTTTTATACGCGCAAATCTCAGGAGCCCCCTGTTTAAAAAAAACCCTAAAGTGTTGGATATAGGTATATATATATACCTACGTAATCCCTGAGAGATATAAGTTGTATGTAAATGTACCAGGGAAACGCCGGGGCAGACCGCTAGTCATTTTATGAAAAACTATTAATTACAAACACTCCACTTATATTTATAGATGCATAGAAGATGAATGTTCTACTTAAAATGTACTAAAACTCTCCACTTTGAGTATAAGATTATTATGTTAGATTATTTAGGTAGCTTAGCGCATAATTGCATTGAATTGTTAATAGATCAGCCATGTCGGTTGCAGGACGGTTATCGATTGGAATAGACGAGTACTGAAGTGGAGAAGGGAAATTGGCAAACGTAATGTAGAAACACCCTGGGATTAGAGGGAGGAACGATTTCAAAAATGCCAAGGAGCCAATTTCAAAGTCACTAGGAGCTATGGAAAGGAATATGCTTGGGGTTCTTCTTGGGAATTTTTTTTCTGGGCAGAGCCTTTATTAACAAAACTAAAATACAATGAGAACTACATACACTACACTACAAACCTAACTAACTACTTACACTAAGCACACCTGAATTATCTATAGACCACTGTAGGTCTATAGATAATCAAGATGTTCAAGCCCACTACCAATCGAAAGCGTACCCAGCATGCTGGCGGCATTACCACGCTGAATGGCAATGCTTATGCGTTGGGCCAAATAAACGCCAGCATTATATTATATTATTAGGAATTTCATCTGTAATTAAGTAATTTGTCAGTGAATCAAATTCACCGACATACCCCAATATTCCGAGAGGTGGCAGCACCATCTAAGTCTGCGTCTCCTTGCTGGGGATAGGAGAGTTATGGAACAAGTTTTCAGGTGGCCTTAAATACCCAAATACCAAAATTTAAAATACCTACCCAAAATTTTCTGTCAACTCTCGGAGTACTACGATAAAACTGTTCGAGTACACCGCAGATGGGTAAACATAGCGTAGCATAAGCAGCCCACTAAATGTTCTCACTGCTGGGACTCGGGGCCTTCTATCGCAAACTGTCAAAACTGTCACCGTTTACGTCATTACATGTTCCGCGATATTTAATTCGAAATAAGCAATTATGTCGACTCTTAGTTGTGAAAGTGCTGTCCGTGAGTTACTAAACACTGTGCGCGACTTACAGAACGAAGTGATTTCACTGAAAAAATTAGTTTTAGATCAAAATACGATGATCAAAACTATGACCAAGCAGACTGCCATTGACCCTACATCAGCTGACGGAGGTAAACAAAAGTCGCAAAGCAGTACAATGTCACCTGGGGTACGTACAAAGCCACCAATCCGACAAGCGCGGCTGAAAAAATGGGGATCAACTATTATTCCAACCACTGGTGTTCAGAAAAAGAAAACTACAAAATCTAATTTAACTACTAATGACTCTGAGGGTACCCTCAGTGATAATCAAATTGCTCCGAATGTTGACACTATCCACACTTCGTCACTAACACAGACAACTCCAACTCCTGATCCAGCGGTTACTTCCCAGGATGATGCCAATCATACTGGTGGTCAGTGGGAAACAGTTGGGCGAAAGGGTCGTGTCGGAAGGAAGTCAACGAACACTGTTATTGTTGGTGTTGGCAAAGACGACAACAACGTACAAGCAGTAGAAAGGACGCGGTATATACAAGCCTGGCAATTTAAGGCCGACACTATGACAGAACACGTAAAAACATTCTTAAATAAAATTGTTAAAGCAGAATACTTTATAGAAAAGCGAGAAATTAAATCTAAAAATCACGCATCCTTTATCATAGGCATGCCAGAGAGTGTTTATTCCCGAGTCACTGAGCCGACTGTATGGCCGAATGGAATTCGCTTTGCTAGTTGGTTTTTTCGCGCTCGCTCGCACTTGCCAGCTACGGTGAAGTAAAAGCGAATAAGCCTAACCCTACTACGTCACTGTCCGAGCAAGACGGACCAATAGTACCACTACGGAATGGGGCGCTCAACAATCTGACAGCCGCCTGTTATCAACAAATAGGTGTCATTAATATTTGCCATCAAAATATTAGGTCTCTAAAAAATAAAACAAGTAAGGTCGAAGTGCAGTTATTAAATAATATGAAATGTGACGTGTTGTGCTTTACGGAACACCACCTTAAAACTCATGAGATTAAGTCTGTAAGCATTAATAATTTCATACTTGCGTCTTACTATTGTAGACCGACGATTAATAACGGTGGTTCGTGTATATACGTTAATAATAAAATTAGATACAAAAATTTGGAATGCTATACGAAATTGTCTATAGAACAAGTATGTGAGATTGCCGCAGTGGAAATTCTAGATAAAAATCTGACCATTGCATGTATATATAGGTCAAATGTAACTAGTTCGTTGTTGTTTTTTCCTATTTTGGAACGCTTGTTGGATAAGTTGGTAACTGATGATAGACAATTCGTTGTGCTCGGCGATGTTAATATAAACGTCGATGCGCACGGTTTATTCACATCAGATCAAAGGAAATTGAATGATATCCTGTCAACGCACAATTTAGATAACATTGTTGACTTTCCTACGCGGATTGATAAATCATCAAGTTCGAATCTCGATCACGTGTATGTGAGTAGCGAGATCGCGAATGAGGCGCGAGCGCGACCTGTCGTCACTCTGCTGTCGGACCACTACGCCGTCCGGGCGACCGTCCCCTGCGCCGGGGCCCGGCGCCGCCGGCGCGCGCGCGCCCCGCCAGGTGCTATAGCCGCGCGAACAAGTGCAATTTTATGTTAGCTATAGATAGCGTAGATTGGGAATTGGTCCAGCGGAAGCACTCAGCATCAGCAGAGTCTTTAGCTTACGCTATAATAAACATTTTACAGGACAAACATGATGCCTGTTTCCCAATTAAACAAAAGATTATGAATAGTAAAAGTATTATTTGGGCAACTGACGAAATTATAAATTTGAATTATTTATTACTTGACATGTATAATGTATCTATTAGAAATCCAAATAATAATGAATTATTTTTAAAATTACAAGACATGCAAGATAAATATGAGGAAAAAATAAAAATTGAAAAGGGTAAATATTACAATAATTTAATTAGTAATTCTGACAATACTACCAAATCGATGTGGGAGGTCGTCAGTTCGGAGACGGGCCGGGTGAGGACGCACTCTGACTACACCGAACTACTGACGCGACCTGACGGGTCAAGATTTACATCCAAGAAAGATGTGGTTAACTTTGTGTGCTCTCATTTTATTGGAGCCGCCGCTAGCTCCGGCGCGCCCGCCGCCGACGTCACCGCCGCCGCGCGGCTGCTGGCCGCGGCGCGGGCGCCGGCCGATTGCTCGCTCAGGGTGCGACCTTTCACATCGACCGAGGTGTATTGCATATTGACTCGCGGGGTAGCGCGGAAAAAATCTAAAGACGTATATGACATTTCTATAGCTTTACTTCATAGCGTAGCGCGGCTTATATCGCCTATTCTAGCAATTTTGTACAACAAATGCGCTAAAGAAGGGAAGTATCCGACCGCACTGAAGTCCGTGAAGGTGATGCCCATATACAAAGGGAAAGGAAAACAGGAGAATATTAATAGTTACCGACCGGTATCGCTAATTCCAGGTATTGCAAAGATTTTTGAATACGGGTTGAGTAATAGACTCACGGAATACTTAAATGACAACGGTTCACTGAGTGATAGACAGTACGCCTACCGTAGGGACAGATCCACTACATCTGTGACTATGGAGATGGTTCGACGGATCCTCAGTGCTCGTGAAGAGGGAAAGCAGGTCGCAGTGATTTTTGCGACTTATCAAATGGTATCTTAGCGGTTAAACTTAAGCACTATGGTATTGAGGGACCCGCGTTGAGGCTCTTAACCGACTTCATGACAGACCGTAGTCAGATCGTAGCAGGAGACGGAGGAAGGGAAAAATCTGACCCACAAAAGACAGTGATCGGCGTAGCGCAGGGTTCTTCGATTTCAAATGTAATGTTTTCTCTCCTCCTAAACGACCTGCCAGAGAACATTCAGGATGCACATATCCTGATGTATGCCGATGACGTAGCTGCTATCGTCACAGCTACAACTTTAGAGGAGCTAGAAAAAAAGCTGACTAAAGTGGCGAGTAATTTAAATGTGTGGTTTATGGTAAATGGTTTACTAATGAACCTAAGTAAAACACATTTTATACACTTCAACTTAGCAGGGCGCACTTACAGACCGCTTAGCGTTGAAATCAGCAATGGCACCTTGAACCAAGTGAATTCAGCCACTTTTCTTGGTTTCCGAATAGATAGTGGTTTGAAATGGGAAGAACATATTAATAAAGTATGCGACAGAGTAGGGCGGGCCTGTTTTGCACTGTGGAGGGTGTCCTCAATCCTGCCGTACCATATGGTACGGCAATGCTACTTTGCCTCTGTTCACTCGATTCTCCAGTACGGCATCGAGCTTTGGGGACGAGCTGCCGACTGGGAGCGCGTCTTCAAAATGCAGAAACGAGCCGTACGGGCGATAGCTAGAGTGCCACAGGACGCCTCGGCACTGCCATATTTTCGAGCTATGGGAATCATGACAGTTCCGAGCCTTGTTTGTTGTCAGACTGCTTTGTACGCTAGAGACAACCCTGATGAGTTCGCACGGCTCGGTGACGTAAGCCCGCGCTCGCGCCACCCGCAGCGGCTGTGCCCGGTGCCGCATAAACTCGCGAAGACTTCGAAACTGATGCATGTAACTGCACCGGTAGTCTATAACAGACTACCACTAAATGTAAAAGATGCTCCTTCCAGGATGTCTTTCAAATTCAAGTTGAAGAACTGGCTGGTCGAACAAGCGTTCTATAGGTTTGATGATATGACTAAAATTAAATTGTCTAATTGAAATGTGATTTTGATTATTGAAATGATTAATATTATTATGTATTATAATTATGTAGTTTTAAATTATGAATATAATTATTGACATTTACTTTACATGTATTTTAAAATGTTTGTTAATTAAACTTAAACTTTATTATTAAATTGAATTGTGACAATTTGTTTAGTAATAATTAATTACTGTATGTAATGTGAATTATTTTTTGTGACGTGTAATGTAATGTATGTTACCAATAAAGAATCTGAATCTGAATCTGAATCGCAAGGAGAGAGTTAAGGCCACAATCCACCACGCTGATCAAGTGCGGGTTGGTGGATGACACGTGACCTCGAAAGATTCTAGGCACATGACTTCGAACAGACGGTGGTGCGCGTGGTGGGATTCGAACCCGGGGGCACCGGATCGGCAGTCCCCGTTCTCCCGACACCATAGGATGCCTTGTTGGAGTGAAAAATTGTTTTTTTTATTATTCACACCACGGATTGATCCACATCACATTTACACCATTAAACAGATACAAATAATTTAGCAAAACAGTAACACTACTGAAAGACACGTAAGCCTAAGGATCGGGCTGACTGGGCTACTATGTGAGATGTCTATGAACGATAACATTGCCCTTCAAACCGGAACACAGACATATTTGAACATTACTCCTTGGCGGTAGAACAACTGGCAAAGGTATATGGTACTTCCAGGAGGACTCTGCCGAGAGTCCCACCCCTACATTTGTTCCATTTTCCATTTTATTATTTTAAAAATTTCTTACACATTGAGATTGCGATATTTATAAATATTACCTATTTAAAGTTCTTCGTGTGTTTCTCTATCATTCTGAGTCCGATAGTTTCAAGTTGTTTGAGAAAATTGCTACACGCTAAAGTTTTTGAATATACGACAGTGTGCAATTTGTTCCTGTTTTGTTTCTTTGGTTCTTTGCGGGAAACAGTACGATACCTACAATACAGTACAATTGCTAAATACATTTGTATTTATTTCTTTTC
Source organism: Ectropis grisescens (assembly GCA_017562165.1). Lineage (NCBI taxonomy): Eukaryota > Metazoa > Arthropoda > Insecta > Lepidoptera > Geometridae > Ectropis > Ectropis grisescens. The sequence continues at coordinate 12,594,954 of CM029794.1, read as the reverse complement.
ACTGTTCTATAGTTTAAAATGCTTTTTATATTTTACTAGATGTCCGCCCCGGCTTCGCCCGTGGAACATATATAGCACTCATCGAGATCCCGCACATATCCAACGGTGAAAAATTTTTAGAAATCGGTTCAGTCATTCCTGAGAATATCGCTTTCAAACAAAACACCTCATCAGCTACTTGCTACGCCACCTGTCGGAAATTGGTCGTACCATCTCAGAGATTAGCAAAGGTTTTATATTCAAGAGGTATGTATTCTGTGATATTCAATGACGCAATCTTAGACGCATGCTGTCATGTGTCATGTCAAAGCACGAAACGTACGAAAACTCTCAAAAAGGATTTTTTTTTTGATTTTGTTACATTCTTGATTCAGGCTCCGCTTCTGTTAATAGTAGCGTTATTTTCTGTAGCCTATAGTCTTCCTCGATAAATGGACTATCCTATAGAAAAATAATCTTTCAATTCGGACCAGTACTTTCCGAGATCCTAGCGTTCAAAGAAACAAACAAACTCTTCAGCTTTATAATATTAGTATAGATACGACAATCGGTGAAATTCAATTCAAGTATTTGTTCGTCAATTTGATACATTTTATTTGTATTGGTTTGTCGAGGTATAATAACAGTTTTATAATGGTATAGCTTAAAAATATACTAAGAACGAATTTTCCAGTGTTAATTTATTTAAAGAGTTATAGAAAAATTACAAGGCAAAGAGAATAATTAATCTCACTCGTAGTGGTAGGACTCCTGACAGAGTACCACACCTTTGCCTGTCATTCTACCGCCTAGCAGTAATGTGCAAACATTGTGTTCCGGTTTGAAGGGCAACGTTTACAGAGAAATTACAAGGCTTAGAGATACACCATCTTAGATCTCTGGGTGACGAGCGCAGTACAGTGCTAGGTAATGATTTGGACTCTTCGTGTTCTAATAGCTGCGTGTCGCTGTGCTGTTATATGGCAGGCATGTTGCTTACGTACTTAGGCACATATATTGCTAGTCTCGTGACACTTTATTAAAAAAAACTCCTTGTGATAAGTGACAGTGCTAGCTAGTGCAATGATTTGAAAGCTTTAAATACAACTTGCCTCGCTACTCACCAGCCAGGTCTGCTAGTCTAGTCTGCACCTCCATGTTGAAATATAATAAAAGAAGTATGTGACAAGATTTCAGTTTGCTTCAAATGCCTACTCAAAATGTGATGGTAGCTCTCCGTTTAATCAACCAATAAGAGCAGTAGTGCCACGGGAAAGTAAAATTTCCCATCACTCTACCAGAAGTGCCAAGCGGTAATGTCATAGGAAGTAAACGTCGGAATATACGTCCCTATCCAATAAAAAAACTCCTGGATCCATAGTCGAATTTGAAACATTTGGCAGCTTAACTGAATTCTCTATAGATTCGCTTGACGTCAAACGTTTAAAAATAAAAGATATGCTACTGCATTTCCCGAACTGTGTCCCGTATTTGACTGAGTATATCGCGGTATTTAGGTCGCTATCTTCCGGCGGTGCCTTGACACCTCGTGCAGGAAAATGTCTAGAATTTGTTGTGGAACAAACTATACCCCATAACCCATGACTCTCGACAAGATGCACCTCTATCGTAAATGACTGTAAAGTTTTCAACTTGTGGCATAGAAATGAAGTGGTACAAAAATTCAGTCACATGCATTGAAATATGGTGCAATATTTAAACCGGAATGAGTCGTCTGAAACTATTTGGTTACACCTGATTCTGGAATAGATAAGACTTGTGGACTTTCGGAGCTATGTAACATTGTAGTTTAATGTCGTAATTTAAGTTTTATTGCTTTTATTGTAAGGTTGTTCACGTCCAACATAAAAATGACTTTAAATTGCACTCCAATCATTGTCATCGTTCAAAGATGAATTAGAATGTTAATTTAAAGGGAAAGAGTCTTATTTCTCTAAAAACCCAGACAACCCTCTGTAATCTAGGGAAAATACATATGCATACATATGCATATTGTTGACACTAAATAATACTGGGCTGATTTTCATTTGGTTATCTCAAAAACAGTGAATCAATTGCGAATTTTCGTTTTATATCTTATGCCAAACAATTTTTATTCAAAACTAAGTATATAATAAAAGAAACAAATATTAATTTTCAATTGGATGTTGTTCTGAACGTATACTTTTTGGAATCTAGATTAGAAACGACGTGTAGGAGACGATGGCTGAACAAGCAAGTCCAAATTCAGAAGAACTGGCCCGTTAAAGCGCTAGGTGGAGACAGAAAAGAAGGCAAATTAAGCGACAAAACGATCTACAATGAAGCGTGGTTACTTATCAGATGCAGATTTACTCCCTACACGAAAACACCAGCATTGGGGAAAACCATACAGGTAATGCGTTCTACAGCCCAGACATGAGCGAAGCTAAAAACTATCAAACAAAAATCTACCTTAATTTGACGGTATAATGACACAACCCTAACTCTTAACCCATCCATCTCCATCTACGTTTCGCCTAACGATCCTAACCCGACTGTATTTAGCCAAACACACCTCAATCCTCGCGCAATCAATACTGATCACTGACTGCGGCCAGTTCGCACAGGATTCGCAAGATTGATGTTGGCTTTACTAGTCGGGAGATCTTTTAGGTCTCTCGTTCTAAGTAAGTCGTTTTAAAGTTAAATAGGTGGTTCTCAAGTCGACAGTACTAGTTTTAGGGGATTGTGTTTTGACCCTTCTTTTGAAGGGTTAAAAATATTGGACACTGTTAAGTACTATTATTGGCTAGTCCTGAATTCAATGATATCACTGTGTTCTAAAACTCACACATTTGACTCAAAAATAATTAGTAAATAATAATTCAAACGTTATTATATGTTCATTTACAGAGTGATATGATCGTTACGCTACAACGTTTTTTAATAAATAAAAAATAGTGAATGAAATTTTATTTAAGTACGTTCAGCGACCACTGGAAGACGCTTGAACCGAAGACTTTTTTTTTCGTTAATTCGCAGGTTGAGATCTGCGGTGGATCGATTTCTTTTATATGAGCGTGCTACTTTCTTAAAATCGAGAGTGAATCGGTTTTTTCTAGGTAAACACGTTTCATTGTAGACCGCATTGTCGCTTAACATCAGGCGAGATGGCGGCAAGTGTAAACCTAAAAAGTTAAAAAAAAGAAGTTTTGCAGCCTTTTTGCGTATTCCAATTCAATTTTCGTTAATATGATCTGTGGTAACAGAAACGAAGTTACAGAATAAACAATACCTCGCTAATCACATCAAAAAACTTTCCTCATTGTAAACGATCCGGGCGGAGGGTAATGTACTAATTAATGAGTTCCCTACGTGTCAGAGTTCCCGCAGGGAAGCGGGAATTGCGGAATTTGCGACGTCTGTCTATAGGGAGTAGAATTATCAATATTGGTACGAGAAGTTTGGTTACTCCAAACCTTGGGCCTATTTTCATGTGGTTATGGGAATCGTTTCGGGGATCAAATTGAAACTACTGTACAGAACTTAGGGGACCGGAGAACATATATAGGTAACACGGTTCTTAAAACCAACTAAAATTATACTAAAAAACTTTAAATAAGCATGTCATAGTTTTTTATTAACCCCCGACCAAAAAAGGGGTGTTATAAGTTTGACGTCGATGTCTGTCTGTCTGTGTGTGTGTGTGTGTGTGTCTGTCTATGGCACCGTAGAGCTCAAACGGATGGGCCGATTTAGATGCGTTTTTATTTATTTGAATGTTAATTACCGTGCGTATGTTCGTAGCTATGTTTGGCATATATCGGTTCAAGATGGCCTGCTTCCACAAAATGGCGGGCAAAATATTTCTTCACAACCTACTTCAATATGGGTATCAAATTTAAGGGCTTGACTAGTAGAATACTATACACTATGACAAAATCAAAATTTAAAATGTTGTTCTTGTACTACTAAGACTTTTTACAAAATAGGTCGTCTATTTAGCGGGTGGCTTCGGAAATTTTTAAATTAGGAAATTTAAATGAATTCATATTAAAATCGTGAAAGTTTAAAACAATATTTAACGAAAATGTCAGTATTTTTCACCTTGGATATGACACCACAACTTGTCTTGGTTACATCTTTGTGTGTGATGGCGAATCCCGGCCTTCTACACGCGCTCCTCACCCCCTTGAGCAGTGCGTGTAGAGGTTGAGGAGAGGGACTGGAAGACTAGGGACTAGGGACTCGGCTGTTATATCGGCCATGTAAAATTCCTCAATCCAGGTGAGAGTTCACCACGAGCACTCTGATTAGCAGAGTGTGGAAAGACAAGGCCCGCAATGCGGCCATAGAGGCGGAACCGCAGCTCTCCCTAGCTGCGGTGGTGAGGGCGGACCTCTCGCTGCTGATTATCTTAGACAAGATCATACACAGTGAGAGGTCGTGTGAGTCGGAGAAACCCCTCGTTCTACTGAGGCATAAGAAGTGGGCACGGGGGCGAGCCTGAAGGCCACTCTAGCTCGCATCCCGTCTCCACTGGAGGGCTTAGGGCGTCGGACGTTTATGGCAGTCCGGCATTCCACCTAGGGATCATCATCATCAGCCGCAAGACGTCCACTGCTGAACATAGGCCTCCCCTTTAGATTTTCACAACGAACGGTCCTGCGCAACCTGCAACCAGCGGTTTCCAGCGACCTTTGTGAGATCATCTGTCTATCTAGTGAGAGGCCGTCCAACACTGCGTCTTCCGGTTCGTGATCGCCACTCGAGAACCTTTCTTCCCCATCGTTGTCAGTCCTGCAAGCAATGTGACCTACCAATTGCCACTTCAGCTTTCTTACTCTTTGAGCTATGTCGGCCACTTTCGTTCTTTTGCGAATAACCTGATTACGAATTCAAAAAGACTCCGAGCATAGCTTTCTACATAGCTCGCTGTGCGAATTGGAACTTCGTTATGAGGCCCACAGTTAAGGCCAAGTCTCAGTTCCATAAGCCATCACTGGCAACACGCACTGATCAAAGATAAGGATAGGCCTTCCCTAGGAGGTGACGTGCTGATGGTTTCAAACGCGTCACTGGAGCCAAATGCGGGGTTGCCGAACCCCCCCGCATACGTAATAAGATAAAATTTTAAATGTGTCGCTTTTATACCTAAGGATCGTTGTTACATATGTTATTGGGTACTTTTAGTACAAAAACGGTTAGAACAGTAAATTTGGTTAAAAATGCTTTGCGAAGATGCAAAAAATCTGTAAAACTCTGTGAAATCTCCACTAACGGACAACCGGTGCACTGAGATCTAGAATATTCCAGTAGGTCTGTCTGTTTGCAAAAGGTTACGCACATTTGTTATGTTCTGTTCATACTATACCAGTAAGATTGTGATTTACTCATTGTTACCAACACGTTATGGTATAAAATCTTTTTTTTATGTAAATGTAAATAAAACTAATTTATTTAATTCAGTTTGGCTCTAAACTAAGAATCGTATAACGACTAAATACTAACATAATGCAACTCTTTTGGTATATTAGATGAGTTCTGCGTAAATTTATTGTAAGGATGATACCAATAGCAAAAGGAAAACGAAAAATGTATAATACTTTGACGTCATGATTTTCTTGAGCTTCAAAAGAAAAGGCGTACCGGTAAAATAGGTGAAATGCTATAGATTCAGCGTCCCGTAAGTGGCAATAAGCAACGAAAGGGCACTGCGTATCCGAATTCTACGAATATTTCAGTAAATATTTATTACAGTAATAAAAATAGCCGTTTAGAGAAAATACAAACAGATGGACAGATTTCTCGATCATTTCTACTATGCTACTAGAGGATGTGAAATTCCATTGCAGGGAAGGTTTTTCAAATTCCCTAATCAAAAACTTTGAAAACTCACTTGCGTTTTCTTTAGTTGAACAAATAAATACGCGTAATTTGTACAAAATTTTTTGTTTAAAATGCGATGTTGATGAATAGACGAAAAGATTTTAGCAAAAACGTTATGGTTTGTTTTTATGGGGTAATAATAGCTAGCAGCCCAATTTGCTAATTCCTTATTCCTTATTTTTGAATAGTTTGAACGTCAAATTATCGTCATACGTTAAGTATGAATCAATGTAACTTTACCTAAATTTTATGTGAGTCTAGGTGTACCTAAGTCAAATTTTACTGGCATACATTTATTTTGTGTAAATAATTATGTTTATTGATCGAGATAAAGATCTCTGAGAGCTGAAAAGACATTTATTAATCCATTTTAGTTTTTTGGACTTTATGAAAAATTATACAACGTACACATTCACGTTGATTATTCAACGTATTATGAATTTTTGTTAAAAGCGAAAAAAGGTAAAACAACGAAATAATAACAATTTAATTACTAAATCGTATCACGTATAACGTGCGTAACCCCATACGTGTGCGGTTGGCTTTATTTATTTTTTCAGTTTTCCACCAAAACATAATTCGGTTTTTAACGCATTTTGCGATTTTTCCATCATATCCGATACGCCATTAACAAAATATTGTTCTTCATTTCTTAACATAACTAAAGGAAATAACTGCATTCAACTAAAATTGGTACAATGCCAAATACTTTGGCCTCTCAGTTAAATCATCATTAAAATTACTGAAAATATATTTTTTGGTATTTTAGCTGCGTACATTTAAACTATCATTTTAAAGCTGAAGAGATTTTTCTTTGGACCGACCGATTTCAAAAATTCTTTCAACGTTGTATATGTATGTGATCCCTGAGTGCTAAACGCTATGTATTATGGATTAGTGGCGAAGCCGGGGTGGACCACTAGTCGTTGATAACAGCAAAAACGTAAACAAAATAGTGATACGAATCACGGCCTCATCGGTAAAAGCGAATTCTTCAAAGGATCATAGAATCCCGTGGCGACCATGATTTGCAACTTGCGAGGTTTGTCTCCTGGGACTTGGATTAATATTGGTTCAGGGAGTTTGCTTTCTGGAAACTTGTGCCTACTTCCGTATATTTAAGCTCATGTATGACGTAATTGGTTAAGATTTTATTTCTTGTAAGCCGAATAAAAAAAAGATGTTACGTCTCAATTCGTCTTGTGATTTTTTGTAGTGATAGGATCATTTGCAGTCTCCCTGGAGAAGTACCAAACATTTGCTAGTTGTCTTACAGCCAGAAGGAATGTGAAAATATCACTGTGATTAGATTTGGAGGAAGAAGAAGTTTCTAAAGAAATTATAGAGCACAGATATGAATCAGCTTAAATGTCAGGGTGATAAGCCTAATACAGTGTGACAAGCCAATAATACGAATATGGTCAACTAATCGCACTGCTTCTATAGGTTTCAAAGTGAACAACAATAGGGAAAAATAGTCTTTTTTCACGGAAGAGAGTGTTGAGACGAGCTGAATATGTGTCTGATAGTAAGCCACACTTCCCCATAGCAGTACTTTGTCCTGCGGGTATTAGAACCTGAAGTATCAAATTTTTTGCCTAACACTGAACTACGCTCGTCACCAGAGATATAAGATGAAATATTTCTATGCCATATAATTTCCATAGAAACATTTGAAAAAATAACAAAATGATGTTTGCACATTGTTATTTGAGTACTAGGTATATTGCATGCTAGCGTCTCCAAGCATAAATTTAAATGCAGGTTTATAAAGGTTCATCAGATGTAAAGTTTCAATTAATGTCATTGCAGTCAAATAAGCTCTCCGAGGCTAAATTACTACCTAAGGAACTTAACTCAATGTATCCTTCAGCTATCACGCTCAAATTAATGACGTACATACTCAGGTGCAACAGAGATAGCACGATTATACGGTTACCGGTGACAGGTACCGCAATCAGGCCAAAGATTTGGGCGCTATCAGGGCTGTCTCGGCCCTGACAGGTCTAATTAGTAGGCCTCAAACAGCGAATGGAGTTTCATTAGCGAGCTAAAATGTTGCCGAAATAAAGTCCAAGTTATAAGAGATAATTACACTTGTAGTTAAAACATTTTTTTAAGGTACATGGACACAGGTGGTGGTGGGTTGGTGGCCTACAGAACGCAAGAGGAGCGTCAGGCGCCTGCCAACAAGATAAAAACATTTTAACATTTTCTGTAGACACATGGATGATACTTACCCAGGATTGAGACAAGTGTTGTACACGAAAAGAGGTCTATGCTCAGCAATTAACGACAACATTACAGGCCGAACATGAACGAAATGAATGAATTAGGACAAAACAATAAAAAATCACTTTATTGACACTAAAATACAGTTTACAAAAACTTACACATAGAACACTATAGGCACCAAAGACTTATTTTGGCGCACCACAACAGATTTTTCGTGAGCTGTGAATTTAATTCTAGCGTCACGTTCGAGAATGATAAGAAATCTTCGGGCAAACTTGGGACCATGGTTATTAGCCATGTAAAAATGAGTGAGCATTTCCCATTGGCTGACGCATTACTAGATGCCCATTCTTATAGCTCATAGCCACGCCCTCCAGTTTCACTCGCGTAGTTTCCAAAGTAAGCTATCAAATTCTGAGTAACAAGTTTTCACTTCTATTGGCATTTATTAGATGCAACTACAAGCAACCTGCTTGCCCATAACAGCCCATCATTAGATTCCTAAGGAAAATTTTACAGGTAAGGTAGTTTGGGCGGTGGTGCAAGCGACTTAGTCGTATATACACTGAAATAAGTAATAATAATGGTTTACTTAATTCACGGATAACTCACAGCTGGATTTAGCTGCGGCCTTTTTTATGAAGTGTGCACGCGCGTGGTCGCTCCTCGTTTGGTAGTGATTTGTGTGCCTGAGATCTGCAAAAAAAGTACCTTAATATAAGTATAAAGCATAAGGAGTAAGTTGTTTCTAGTGTTTCCATTGCTGGAGTGGAAGATAAAAAAGAGATTGAAGGCCATAATCAGCGTTGGCCTAGTACGGAGTGAATGATTTTAAGCCCCGACCAAAGGGCTGTTATAAGTTTGACGTCGATGCCTGTCAGTCTGTCTGTATAATTACCTGTGTGTATATCTTTCTGTGTCACCGTAGCTCTCAAAAGGATTTTCTCGCCAAGTTTCTTGCGGTGGTTCTAAACTATGTTTGGTTAAATAATATCGGTTCAAGATGGCTGCCTCCACAAAATATTTTTTCACAATCTCCTTCAATATGAACATCAAATAAGAGGCCTTGACTAGTAGAATTCTGTAAAAGTTTCAAATCCAAGGTAGTAGGGATAAATAATAATTTTGATTATGTTGTTGTCCATACTGAGGTAGAGATTGATAAAATCCTGTAGCTTGAACCATGCGAGCTGCCAGCGGGCAAGTGATGAATACTTCATTACGAAGAATACAGGCCGAAGGTTGCCTTTCAAACTGCTTCTCACAATTTTATTTCATGTAACATACGTTTGTACGATGAAACGTGGGCACTAGATTTGGGCCATTGGAGTCGGGTCTGCTTTATGGCCCGTTTTTGGGATGGAAACATGTGGGTTTTAGGTTTATTTTTGGGCTTTTTACGGATTAAGCAATGTTTGTAATGGAACAAGAAAATGAGATTTTCATTGTACTGACATGACTGGTTGTGTACGCATGCGTAGCTAGTGATGGGATAAAGGGAATGACGCTTGCGCTAGAAATCTTGTTTCCCCTTACAGAATGACCTAATTATTTGGTGGACAATTCACACACAACACCATCTGACCCCAAACTAAGCAAAGCTTGTGTGATGGCAGCCAGATAGCTGATATAATACTTATATAGTTTTATTAGCAGTTTATTATACATAGAAACACCCAGACACAGTGCAAACATTTGAATTCATCACACAAATATTTGCACTGGGTGGGGATGGAACCCACGACCCTCGGCTTCGCAGGCAGAGCTTCTACCAACTAAGCTACTAGGCCAGGTATTAATACAAAACAATAGATATTTATTATAAGGAATCAAATAATCATTAATTTTTTTACTTAACCGCGAGAAGGGTTATGACACCGAAGTGACCTTAGGTAGATAGGCAACAAATTGTAGTAGGTAACAAAATAGTAGATTTTGAGCGCCACATTATAAGTAACTGAATAATAAATCGGCTGTTTCATACATTTTATCAGATTAAAAGTTAATTTTTGTTTAGGTTGATTTGAGATACTTTGGGTTGGCTCCTAGAAAAATCATCTTTTCATTAATTGTGTATCTACAAAGATTTTTGGTAAGTTTTTAATCTATTGCATAGCTTTTATCGCGGGCCTGGGGTCCAAATTTTAGTGATCGTGCATCTCTTTCTTATGTTCAAAAGAAAGAGGGATGGAAGACCGTAACGCCGTCCTCCCCACTCGGTCATTCGACTTTGAATCTTGCTTTACAGACTAAATGCTCTTAGCAGTGTTGCCAGTTTAACGGATTTCCCGTGATATTTTTTATGGTTAACAAATGTCACTCTTCAAAATAAAAGCAATTCCGTTTTTTTTTTAGCATCCCTATTGCTTATGTTGATAAAATTGCATACAACATGCAATAGCTTTACCGCAGCAGTCTCCGAGTGCCACACTTCTTTTTTAGTTTCTTTTGGTGCGCTAAAGAAAAAAATGCGCACGCACGTACACCGTCACGGAAACACGCTCCATCGTAGACCGCATCGTCGCTTAACATCAGGCGAGATGGCGGTCAAGTGTAAACCTATTAAAGTTAAAAAAAAAAAAAAAAAAAAACCGACATCCTGAACTTGTAACTAATGTTGTACTTGTGTGGAAAATATTATATGTTTTTATGAGTAGGCTTCCCTATCGATTTGAGTCATGGTCCACGTAGGGATAGGGAAAGATTAGAGGCATTTGAAATGTGGTGTTGGAGGAGAATGGAGAGAATCAGCTGGAAGGAAATGAAGAGCAATGAAGAAGTTTTGAAGATGGTAGAGGAGAAAAGAAAATTAATGGAAACATAGAAAACAGAAGAGGGAAGATGTTGGGACATCTGATACGACACGACAACTTCATTAGAACAATAATGGAAGGTAAATTAGAAGGGAGGAGGAAGAGAGGTAGACCTAGGAGAAGTTACATGAACCAAGTGAAGGAGAAGATAAATGTAGTGTCGTATCAGGAAGTCAAGGAGAAGGCGGAGTGTAGAAGTACATGGAAAGACCTCCACCAACAAAAGCGTCGCTCTTAATTTATGAATGAATGAATGAGTAGGCTTCAAAGCACGAGAAATAAACAACAGAAGTATTAACTTCTTCCTTGTACATCTGTTATTCCCACGTATCTTCGAAACGGCTGGATTGAATTTGAGCCTTAACGTTACATTTGTCTTTAACACCTAAGTGGCATTAAAACAGGTCGTAAATCAAATTTAAAAAAAGTAAATTTTGGGTGCCATATTATAAGTAACTGAAAAACAAAATGGCTGTTCCAAACATTTTAACAAATTCAAAGTTAATTTTTGTCTAGGTCGGAATCATACATAACGATGGAAATCAATTGACTAGTTGATCAGCGGGTCAAGGATTGGCTATTACTAAGCGTACGAAGTAGCGGGCAGGAGCTAGTGTTTCAATAAAACGAAATAAAAAAAAAGTAACGGGCCGTCAAAGTTCCGCGGAACTCGATTGAAAAATAGATTATTCAAGGATAGGCAGATCACCTCTATTCACCCGAAAGCGTTGCATTGTTTCCGTCAATAAGGACCACTTGTACTGTAAGATCAACTCTGGAATTAGCTAAGGTATTTCGTACAAAAGTGCTCCTCCAAAATCTAAAATTGCCAATAGAAAGATGTGTGTTTCTATTAATTTTTGAAGTGAATACTTATTAAGCCGTGTTTAGCACAAAGGTTGGTAAGACGCCAACCAAAGAGTTTACATATACTGTATATTGAGTTAGAACAAATGCTTTAGACCGAAAGCACGGGTCTGATCGTTCTTGTCTTGTTGCTCTTGTTGTCATACTTTTGTCGCAGCATATCACTATGTCGCTATAGCTAATATATATACACCACTCATCTGCTCACTATTGGTACAAAGGAACCATGCGGAAAATCTGATCTATTTACTTATTCTCTATATAAGACGCCAACCTTTGGTCGGTTTGCGTCATCGACATGCTTAGGTCAGCTGGCGCAGCATCGGATCGTCTGAGGAACGTGTCTAACCGTAGCTTTTTGGATGAAATGTTATGGAATCAGCGTAAGTATTAGCAAACCGAAGTGGCAGAACCGATAGCGGTTGGGGTAGACGGGTTCTGGAGTGAAGACCACGAATCGGTTAACCTAGTGTAACCTCTTTGAGACTAGATGAAGTGCCGATATACGAAAGACGGCTGGTGGCGGTTGGAAACGTAAGACTGGGTAAGTAAGTAAGGATCGGGCTGAGTGGCATATTATTGGAGAGGGCCATGTCCAGCGGTGGACGAACACAGGCTGATGCTGATGCTGATGATGATGACGATGATGATTATGTAATGTTGTGAGTTCGCGTCACCGCAATGGGTAATAAAAGTATATCTGTAGTTATACGAGATACGTATTAAGCAACATTAGTGAAGTTTAATACATACTAAAATTCTATATCTTTCTATAGGGTTAACTTCTACTCGTATCGGTAGACCTTATGATTGCTATTTTTTCACAATCACATATGACTTTGGGTCTATTTGGGGCTTAAACTTTTTGTAATAGTTTTTAGATGTATAATTTATTTGTATAAACTAAAAATCTTCAAGATCAAAAGAGTAAACGGGTACTTTCTAGATCAACGTGCATCACTTTCAGCAACGCCGTCAATTATCATCAGGCAAATCGATGGTTAAACACGGACCTACGTACACTAAAAATAGGAAGATGAGAAAGGTTTTTGGCATAGTAGAAGTCCCGGTGTAACCCTAAGCACCGGACCTAGTAGTGTGGAACGTGTGAAAATCCACGCGAAAATCCTTTTACGGCGGGCTCCTGAATAATTTGATTTTTTTTACGGTTGGACGTTTTAATACCGTTTGTAAAATTGTTTGACCGTTATTGAAATGTTTTTTATTTCATTTTATGCAGTTTTATGAAACTTACGACAGTGCTGCTGTCTCCTCACAGAACATTTTTTCTATTAACGATAAATTGTTTTTGTTGCTTTTTTCACAGAATCAACCTACACTATGTAAAGCCTGTAGATAGCTATCTCCCCACTATATTAATGTTCTAGTTGAACTTTTAACATGTAAACCACAAATTCGCCAACTTTCCCAGCAGTTGCGTCGTTGAGTTCGAGTTTTGGTGCAATCATAACAATACCGGCTCAAGTGTGAAACAAGAACAGAAAGGCGGTTTGTTTACTATGTCTCACGTCATAAATATATGGCTAAAAAAGTTGTGGTGTCATAGGACACCAAGCTGGAACGAAGTTTCTTATATAATAAATAATTGAAAAATATAGAAACAACATTATTTGCAAAATAAAATATGCTTAGTATTATTATTAGGGTACTAGCTGAACCCGCTACTTCGTTCGCGTAAGCAAATGTTACTGACTTTTACATTAATTGGAAGTATCGTACGTCAAATATTTGGATAAGTAGTTATTGAAAAACCTTTGAGTTTGAGTGAATTTGTTTTTCCACACCAAAAAAATATTTAATTTTATCATCTTTATTTTTCTTTTTTTAAACAAAATCAAACATACTTAGTAAGGTTTCATAGTATCGAACATAGCCGCAAGTGTTAAGTTTGTAGGATTTTTATAGGATACATTATGAAAAGTCTAATGCTAATGTGCATGATCTGATACCTACTTACATATTTCTTTTTATCCGCAAGCTGTTACCCGCGACTTAAAATTTTGAACGAAGCCTGTGTGGAATCAAAATAATTAAAATTTTGAGTTTTAATGATATTCAAGCAAGTTGAACCCGTAAATCTAAGCCAAGCCCTAGTGAAATGTTAATGTATGAATTTAATTGTAGGTAACACACAAAAAAATCAAGAACGAAAGAAGCCAAATTTGGCATCATAATCCTTTTAGCAGCAAAAAACTTATTAGTACAATTTAGAATACCAGTAACGCTACCTAGTGATGAAAGAAAAAATACATACCACAATAGCAAAACATCGATTTAAATGGCCTTTAGTGCTTTTAGATTTAAACTGGCATTAGCGCCGTCTAATGAGAATATTATGTTGCTTGTTATTTTGATTGTGAACGCAAATCACCTATATTATCTACGCCAAAACGGGTGCATATTTTTTTCATTTTTGGCTTTTACCTTACCATCACATCAAGTTCCTGACGAAAATATATGCTTATATTAATATGGAGTTAAATGAAAATGTAGACTTATTAGCCCATGTGAAATTTTAGACTCTAAACTATATCGCCTCTTTGCTTCAATAACGTGAGAAGTCGGAAAATTCATTATTTTTTTTATTTGATAATTGAAACCGCCGTGGCCGATTTTATTTTCTCAAAAAACGTGGTATTTTTTGTGCGTGTAATAGCGAACCTATGAGTGAAAGAGACACCGCAACTGAGTCAGATCGTTATATCACGTTGTCTCTTTCTGCGCGATGATTTCTTTCAACAACGGAACAAACCAGTTGTCACTACGCACATGGACAGGACGGTGCTCTCGAATTTCAGCGAAAATGTGACATCACGACGATATCACTTTTTGGTTGCAAAGGTATGTTTTAACTAAATATTTTTATTTTATTTTATAATGTGGTATGTGGGTTTAACACAGTGTTGTTGAAAACATGTGTGATTTGTTATTTGCTATAAATGCTCATGTCACATTGTTACCGAAAGAATGTGAATTTTCCTTTGTGTCATCTTATGATACAACATTGTAGATAATAAAAAGTTTTCTAATACAAAACCAAGTCATAGTTATCTGCTGATATTCTGTTATTGAATAAAAAAATATTAATTTAACCAGTAATATTCCTAAATATTACTTTGTTTTTGCTAAAACAGATAACTATTTCTACTTATTCTTTCAGATGGAATCGCGATGTACAAGAATTGTTAATCTAGCATTGACAACGGAAAATTCAGATATTCCTGTCGCAGGGACTAGCACAGGTATGTATTTGTATATTAACCATTTATAGAACTACTTAGGAGGGGAAACTTAGCGGCGGACGCTAAGTTTCTCCTCCAGATTTTCGTAATTTGTCTAATTTTACTAAATATTCCAACCATAACATATTTTGTTTACAGATAGCGACGATTCAGTCAAAGACCCAAACTACGGAGTGGTTGAGCCTCGATGTAGTTTTCAAAATTCTGACGAAGAAGAGGCAAATGTTAACACAACCAACTAGGATGGTGTTTTACAAGAAATTACACCTACAGAACACCACGAAATCATTTTAAACAGCCTTGTACAAGAACACGATGCGCTCCTAACACCCCCGCTAAATGAACCGTCAGGTATTGAAAATGTTAGCTTTTAAGAACAAAACCCACAAAATTCAGATTATAGTCCGAACAAAAAAGGAAAAAAAGACGAAGACAAGAAGGAAGCTGGAAGAAAAATATAGCAAAGAGACTGAGAAATAGCGGTAAGTCTTACCAATCAGTAAAAACCAAAAAAAATATTCCAGAACATAAATTGAGACCACCTTGCAGAGAAACTTGCACATTTAAATATCGTTCAAATATCACAGATGACCAACGTCAACAACTTTTAAAAGAATTCTGGAATTTGGGCGACATTGAATAACAGTGGTCGTTTATAGCCAATAGTGTCGAATCAGTCATACCAAAACATCGATAAGTACGTAAAATAGATTCTGATGGAAACGTTGCACCAACTCGCAACAATAATAATGCTTTTATGAATGTTTGTAGCTATCAAGAATAGCGGGATCTTTAAATACAGGCTGATATATTTATAAGGCTGATTATTAATACTTATTATTTATTTTAATTTACTTAGACTTAGATTATTAATGCTGATTATTAATGCTGGACAGCTTAGCTAAAGCTTCTCAACGCATCGGCCTCCGGATGAATTTGGATAAAACCAAAGTCATATGCAACGAGTTCGTTGCTCCGGGACCGATTGCCGTTAGTGGAACCACTCTTGAAATTATACAGAAATACGTTTACCTAGGGCAGACGCTCGAACTAGGTAGAGGTAATTTGAGAGTGAGGCTATGAGAAGAATACAGTTGGGCTGGGCAGCATTTGGAAAACTTCGTCGAGTCTTCTCGTCACCCATCCCACAAAGTCTCAAGATAAAAATGTACAACCAGTGCGTCCTACCCGTTATGACCTACGGTGCTGAAACGTGGACACGTACAGTCGAAATGGTCCGTAAGCTCAAAGTCACCCAGCGAGCTATGGAAAGAGCCTATGCTTGGAGTTTCTCTGAGGAATTGCATTCGCAATGAAGTAATTCGTCAGAGAACTAAAGTGACCGACATAGCTCACCGTATTAGTAAGCTGAAGTGGCAGTGGGCCGGACACATCTGTCGCAGACCTGATAACCGTTGGGGTAAACGGGTTCTGGAGTGGAAACCGCGAATCGGTAACCGTAGTGTAGGACGCCCTGAGACTAGATGGAGTGACGATATTCGAAAGGCAGCTGGTGGCGGTTGGAGACGGAAGACCGAGGATCGGGCTGAGTAGCGTATCATGGGAGAGGGCTATGTCCAGCAGTGGACAAGTACAGGCTGATGATGAATTAATACTTACGCCAAAATGTGTTTGATCATTGTGATAGGCTATAATTATAAGTAAAATAGTGATGTTATATTCGTTAAGCTGTACTGATTCACACTCCAAGTGCCATTAGTTATATTTATTATTATTATTAATAGTTGATTTATTTTTATTTGAGTATGACGTACTTCTATTGTTTTATCTCAGACAATTTATGTGTTATTCATGCAATAGTTTTTTTTGTTTAGGTAGAAACTCTTAGAGTTTCTTAATCATCTGTCAGGGACTTAAGGCGCTATTGAATAGACGCGATGTACCTAATAAGTCATAATTTATTAGGTATACCTAATAATAACATTAGTCAATTGTCAAAGTCTGATTGTTTATAAGAATAGATAAGATAAGAATAGATAACACTTATTCTTTTACTTAATTTTAAACTAATTCTTAATTTTTTCCAGTTGAATGTGATTCTCAATAAATAATGAACAATAAAAGTTGTGATTATTTATAATTTAAGTTACTTTTTTTTATATTTTAATATAGAAAGTATAATAAGCGTAGTTTGCAATTGTTCTTTTTTCCAATAAAGGTTGGTTCTGAAATCTAAGTTTTTTTTTAAACAACATTATTCATTATATAACTCAGTTTCATAACTAAAATAATATCATCAACATTGTGACAATTTAGCTTGTAACATTTATCTATATCTATACTTATAATAAAACTGTAACGGGTCGAATTCTGTACATTGAAGATATTTTGAAAAATTTTTTTTTGGAGCACTCCATAGTCGATACTGATGGCGAATCTGCATTTTTTTTCTTTCATGTCTGTCTGTCTGTCTGTCTGTCTGTCTGTCTGTCTGTCTTTCTGTATAGGGATCACGCATCACGCTGAAACTACTGATTCAATTCAGCTGAAACTTGGCATGATTTTAGTTTAAACTAAGGAGATTGCTGTAGGCTACTTTTGATCCCCAAATTCTGATCGGTTTTCTTGCGGGAGGGGTGAAAGTCAGAATGTGTATTTGGTTGTAACTCATGTTTGCGTTGTTTAATTTCATTAATTCTTTTTTTTTGTTAGAAAGAACACATTTTAATATTGTCCCATCAAAATTTGAACATTATCGGTTTGGTGGTTCGGAAATTACACAAACATTAAATAATAACGACACGCACGGCGCGTTCGGTACATACTAACTTCAAGTATTCTGTGTATCACAGACGATCCACAGAATATCTAGATTCTAGATTCAAGAAGTGCCCACGTGATCGCGTCGCGTTGTCTTGAATGACAAATTAATTGTCAAAAATATATTTTTTTGTGGAAAAACAAACATCATTCGGTTATAATCGACTTCAAACAAGGAGGATGTTCTCAATCGGGTTGCATGTTTTTTATTTTACGCGATAACTCCGCTAATTGTTAGTTGATTTTGATAATTCCTTTTTTGTTTGGTAGAAAATACTTCAGAGGTGATCTTAGATATCGAAAACAGGGAAGTAGTTTTTCAAATATCAACAAAAAACTAAAATCAGCTTAGATTTTTTTTTAAACTTTTATAGGTTTACACTTGACCGCCATCTCGCCTGATGTTAAACAACAATGCGGTCTACGATGGAGCGTGTTTACCTAGAAATAACCGATTCACTCTCGATTTGAAGACACAAAGATTGTAATCATCGGGAAAACCCATTCAGGCAACGTATTCCACAGCCTAGATGTTCTTATCACAAAATTAGAGTAAAATCTCTTCGTTCGTGTCTTTGGAACATCAACCATGAAACGATGTCACTTTTTCCAGCTACGAGCATTCCGATAAAAAAAAGGGCAAGGTGGTATCAGATCATGCAAATCAGTCGCACACTCTCCGAAGTGTATCCGATAAAAAACAGATAGGCTAGCTAAGATTTATCTGTACGACATAGTTATACCTTCTTATAAAATTTAGTCGAATGACAGAATTAAATTTCATGTCATTGAAGTAGATTTTTGTATTTTGGAGAAAACATATCAGCATAATAAGTAGCAGCATAAACAGCCCATTAAATGTTCCCACTGCTGGGCGTCGGGGCCTTCTCTCGCAAG
Source organism: Ectropis grisescens (assembly GCA_017562165.1). Lineage (NCBI taxonomy): Eukaryota > Metazoa > Arthropoda > Insecta > Lepidoptera > Geometridae > Ectropis > Ectropis grisescens. Next base: position 12,576,248 of record CM029794.1, on the reverse strand, counting down.
GAGAGAGACAAGGCTATAATCCACCACGCTGGCCCAGTGTCGGTTGGTGGATAACATATGACTTAGAACTTAGATTATAGGTAGATTTCGGTTTCTTCACGGTGTTTTCCTTCACCGTTTTAATTACCGGCATTACGAACATGACTCTGAAAAGATAGTGGTGCGCGTGATTTTGAACCCTGGGTCTCCGGATCGACAGTCGCCGTTCTCTCGACTAGGTCAGCTGTAACTTACTAGACCAGCCGTAACTTATTAGAAAACGTATTATTTAAATCCAAATAATGTTTAAAATTTAAAGGTAGTGTTCAACAAGCTTCGGTGACCGAAGCAGACCGTTGTTAGGGTTCCGTACACAAAGGGTAAAAACGGGACCCTATTACTGAGACTTCGCTATCCGTCCGTCCGTCCGTCCGTCTGTCACCAGGCTGTATCTCAAGAACGGTGATAGCTAGACAGTTGAAATTTTCGCAGATGATGTATTTCTATTGCCGATTTAATCATGGCGGAACGTATCAAGTGATCGGGTTGAAATTTGAAATAGAATTAGGTTACAGTCTGTAAGAACACATAGGCTAAACATTGCCTATGTATAAGTACTCTATGTATTACGTAACAAACATCCAAACAGTGACATTCATAATATTTACAGGACACGTTGAAACGGCTGAACATATTTGGATGGAATTCGAAACACACGTAGTTTGAACTCAGAAATAACAAATCGGTTACTTATAGGTTACTGTGACGTAGGAAAGACTAAGCAAATTTGGTAGAAAATTGAAACAGAAATAGCTCATAGTCTGAAATACCACATTTGTGTATTTATTACCTATCAACCTGAAAAGAAGCATAAGCCCTAAGGAAACCAATATTAACTATCACGTCAAAACGGCACAACGATATGGGTTGACATACGAAACACATATAGTTTAGAGTCTAAAATTTCACATGGGCTAATAAGTCTACATTTTCATTTAACTCCATATTAATTTAAGCATATATTTTCGTCAGGAACTTGATGTGATGGTAAGGTAAAAGCCAAAAATGAAAAATATGTGCACCCGTTATGGCGTAGATAATATAGGTGATTTGCGTTCACAATCAAAATAACAAGCAACATAATATTCTCATTAGACGGCGCTAATTCCAGTTTAAATCTAAAAGCACTAAAAGCCATTTAAATCGATGTTTTGCTATTGTGGTATATATTTTTTTATCACTAGGTGGCATTACTGGTATTCTAAATTTTACTAATAAGTTTTGCTGCTAAAAGGATTATGATGCCAAATTTGGATTCTTTCGTTCTTGATTTTTTCTGTGTTACCTACAATTAAATTCATACATTAACATTTCACTAGGACTTGGCTTAGATTTACGGGTTAAACTTGCTTGAATATCATTAAAACTCAAAATTTTAATTATTTTGATTCCACACAGGCTTCGTTCAAAATTTTACGCCGGCAAAGTTGCGGGTAACAGCTAGAAAACAGCTTGCGGATAAAAAGAAATAGGTAAGTAGGTATTAGATCATGCACATTAGCTTCAGAGTTTTCATAATGTATCCTATAAAAAATCCTACAAACTTAACACTTGCGGCTATGTTCGATACTACGAAACCTTACTAAGTATGTTTGATTTTGTTTAAAAAAAGAAAAATAAAGATGATAAAATTAAATAATTTTTGTGTGGAAAAACAAATTCACTCAAACTCAAAGGTTTTTCAAAGACTAATACTTATCCAAATATTTGACGTACGATAGTTCCAATTAATGTATAAGTCAGTATCATCTGCTTACGCGAACGAAGTAGCGGGTTCAGCTAGTCTTACTATATATTTGCAAGAATAATGTGACATGTTTTCCCCTTTTTTAAAAATAAAGCCAATTTGTAACAAAACTTCTAAATTATCAGTATTTTGATCACTTTTCAGATAGTTTATTTCTTATAATGTACAGTAAATCGCAAATTCACAGTAAAAAAGTTATTCGTTTCATCACAATTATTTTTTGAAAGTTGAAAATCACTCTCCTCTAAAATTTCAATTTTCAAGATAATACATTATTGAAGCAAAGAGGCGATATGTGTTTCGTATGTCAACCCAATTCGTTGTGCCGTTTTGACGTGATAATTAATATTTGTTTCTTTAGGGCCCATGCTTCTTTTCAGGTTGATAGGTAATAAATACATAAATGTGGTATTTCAGACTATGGGTTATTTCTGTTTCAATTTTTTACCCAAATTTGCTTAGTCTTTCCTACGTCACAGTAACCTATAAGTAACCGATTTGCTATTTCTGAGTTCAAACTACGTGTGTCTCGAATTCCATCCAAATATGTTCAGCCGTTCCAACGTTGTCCTGTAAATATTATGAATGTCACTGTTTGAATGTTTGTTACGTAATACATAGAGTACTTATACATAGGCAATGTTTAGCCTATGTGTTCTTCCAGACTGTAACCTAATTCTATTTCAAATTTCAACCCGATCACTTGATACGTTCCGCCATGATTAAATCGGCCATAGAAATACATCATCTGCGAAAATTTCAACTGTCTAGCTATCACCGTTCTTGAGATACAGCCTGGTGACAGACGGACGGACGGACGGACGGATAGCGAAGTCTCAGTAATAGGGTCCCGTTTTTACCCTTTGTGTACGGAACCCTAACAACGGTCTGCTTCGGTCACCGAAGCTTGTTGAACACTACCTTTAAATTTTAAACAGCATTTGGATTGAAATAATACGTTTTCTAATAAGTTACGGCTGGTCTAGTAAGTTACAGCTGACCTAGTCGGGAGAACGGCGACTGTCGATCCGGAGACCCAGGGTTCAAAACCACGCGCACCACTATCTTTTCAGAGTCATGTTCGTAATGCCGGTAATTAAAACGGTGAAGGGAAACACCGTGAAGAAGCCGAAATCTACCTATAATCTAAGTTCTAAGTCATATGTCATCCACCAACCGACACTGGGCCAGCGTGGTGGATTATAGCTTTGTCTCTCTCCTTGCGAGAGAAGGCCCCGACGCCCAGCAGTGGGAACATTTAATGGGTTGTTTATGCTGCTACTTATTATGCTGATATGTTTTCTCCAAAATACAAAAATCTACTTCAATGACAGGTAATTTAATTCTGTCATTCGACAAAATTTTATAAGAAGGTATAACTATGTCGTACAGATAAATCTAAGCTAATTTTAGTTTTTGGTTGATTTTTTAAAAACTACCTCCCTGTTTTCGATGTCTAAGATCATCTCTGAAGTATTTTCTACCAAACAAAAAAGGAATTATCAAAATCAACTAAGAATTAGCGGAGTTATCGCGTAAAATAAAACCAAATAAAAAACATGCAACCCGATTGAGAACATCCTCCTTGTTTGAAGTCGATTATAGCCAAATGATGTTTGTTTTTCCACACAAAAATATATTTTTGACAATTATTTTGTCATCCAAGATGACGCGACGCGATCACGTGGGCACTTTCTAGTACCTAGAATCTAGATATTCTGTAGATCGTCTGTGATACACAGAATACTTAGAAGTTAGTATGTACCGAACGCGCCGCGCGTGTCGTTATTATTTAATGTTTGTGTAATTTCCGAACCAACAAACCGATATTGTTGAAATTTTGACGGGACAATATGAAAAATGTGTTCTTTCTAACAAAAAAGAATTAATGAAATTAAACAACGCAAACATGAGTTACAACCAAATACACATTCTGACTTTCACCCCCTCCCGCAAGAAAACCGATCAGAATTTGGGGATCAAAAGTAGCCTACAGCAATGTCCTTAGTATAAACTAAAATCATGCCAAGTTTCAGCTGAATTGAATCAGTAGTTTCGGCGTGATGCGTGATCCCTATACAGAAAGACAGACAGACAGACAGACAGACATGAAAGAAAAAAATGCAGTTTCGCCAACAGTATCGACTATGGAGTGCTCCAAAAATTTTTTTCAAAATATCTTCAATGTACAGAATTCGACCCGTTACAGTTTTATTATAAGTACTAGCTGAACCCGCTACTTCGTTCGCGTAAGCAGATGTTACTGACTTATACATTAATTGGAAGTATCGTACGTCAAATATTTGGATAAGTAGTCATTGAAAAACCTTTGAGTTTGAGTGAATTTGTTTTTCCACGCAAAAATTTATTTAATTTTATCATCTTTATTTTTCTTTTTTTAAACAAAATCAAACATACTTAGTAAGGTTTCGTAGTATCGAACATAGCCGCAAGTGTTAAGTTTGTAGGATTTTTATAGGATACATTATGAAAAGTCTGAAGCTAATGTGCATGATCTGATACCTATTTACCTATTTTTTTTTTATCCGCAAGCTGTTTTCTAGCTGTTTCCCGCGACTTCGCCGGCGTAAAATTTTGAACGAAGCCTGTGTGGAATCAAAATAATTAAAATTTTGAGTTTTAATGATATTCAAGCAAGTTGAACCCGTAAATCTAAGCCAAGTCCTAGTGAAATGTTAATGTATGAATTTAATTGTAGGTAACACAGAAAAAAATGAAGAACGAAAGAATCCAAATTTGGCATCATAATCGTTTTAGCAGCAAAAACTTATTAGTACAATTTAGAATACCAGTAACGCCACCTAGTGATGAAAGAAAAAATACATACCACAATAGCAAAACATCGATTTAAATGGCCTTTAGTGCTTTTAGATTTAAACTGGCATTAGCGCCGTCTAATGAGAATATTATGTTGCTTGTTATTTTGATTGTGAACGCAAATCACCTATATTATCTACGCCAAAACGGGTGCATATATTTTCATTTTGGCTTTTACCTTACCATCCCATCAAGTTCCTGACGAAAATATATGCTTATATTAATATGGAGTTAAATGAAAATGTAGACTTATTAGCCCATGTGAAATTTTAGACTCTAAACTATATTTGTTTCGTATATCAACCCATATCGTTGTGCCGTTTTGACGTGATAGTTAATATTTGTTTCCTTAGGGCCCATGCTTCTTTTCAGGTTGATAGGTAATAAATACATAAATGTGGTATTTCAGACTATGAGTTATTTCTGTTTCAATTTTCTACCAAATTTGCTTAGTCTTTCCTACGTCACAGTAACCTATAAGTAACCGATTTGCCATTTCTGAGTTCAAACTACGTGTGTTTCAATTCCATCCAAATATGTTCAGCCGTTCCAACGTTGTCCTGTAAATATTATGAATGTCACTGTTTGGATGTTTGTTAAGTAATACATTGAGTACTTATACATAGGCAATGTGTTATTCCAGACTGTAATCTAATTCTATTTCAAATTTCAACCCGATCACTTGATACGTTCACCCATGATTAAAGCGGCAATAGAAATACATCATCTGCGAAAATTTCAACTGTCTAGCTATCACCGTTCTTGAGATACAGCCTGGTGACAGACGGACGGACGGACGGACGGATAGCGAAGTCTCAGTAATAGGGTCCCGTTTTACCCTTTGTGTACGGAACCCTAACAACGGTCTGCTTCGGTCACCGAAGCTTGTTGAACACTACCTTTAAATTTTAAACAGTATTTGGATTGAAATAATACGTTTTCTAATAAGTTACGGCTGGTCTAGTAAGTTACAGCTGACCTAGTCGGAGAACGCCGACTGTCGATCCGGAGACCCAGGGTTCAAAACCACGCACACCACTATCTTTTCAGAGTCATGTTCGTAATGCCGGTAATTAAAACGGTGAAGGAAAACACCGTGAAGAAACCGAAATCTACCTATAATCTAAGTTCTAAGTCATATGTCATCCACCAACCGACATTGGGCCAGCGTGGTGGTTTATAGCCTTGTCTCTCTCCTTGCGAGAGAAGGCCCCGACCAGCAGTGGGCCCCGCCCAGCAGTGGGAACATTTAATGGGTTGTTTATGCTGCTACTTATTATGCTGATATGTTTTCTCCAAAATACAAAAATCTACTTCAATGACAGGTAATTTAATTCTGTCATTCGACTAAATTTTATAAGAAGGTATAACAGGCGTACAGATAAATCTAAGCTGATTTTAGTTTTTTGTTGATATTTGATATCTGTTTACGATATCTAAGATCACCTGTGAAGTATTTTCTACCAAACAAAAAAGGAATTATCAAAATCAACTAACAATTAGCGGAGTTATCGCGTAAAATAAAACCAAATAAAAAAAAATGCAACCAGATTGAGAACATCCTCCTTGTTTGAAGTCGATTATAACCGAATGATGTTTGTTTTCCACAAAAATATATTTTTGACAATTATTTTGTCATCCAAGATGACGCGACGCGATCACGTGGGCTTTTTCTAGTATCTAGAATCTAGATATTCTGTGGATCGTCTGTGATACACAGAATACTTAGAAGTTAGTATGTACCGAACGCGCCGCGCGTGTCGTTATTATTTAATGTTTGTGTAATTTCCGAACCAACAAACCGATATTGTTCAAATTTTGACGGGACAATATAAAAATGTGTTCTTTCTAACAAAAAAGAATTAATGAAATTAAACAACGCAAACATGAGTTACAACCAAATACACATTCTGACTTTCACCCCCTCCCGCAAGAAAACCGATCAGAATTTGGGGATCAAAAGTAGCCTACAGCAATTTCCTTAGTATAAACTAAAATCATGCCAAGTTTCAGCTGAATTGAATCAGTAGTTTCGGCGTGATGCGTGATCCCTATACAGAAAGACAGACAGACAGACAGACAGACAGACAGACAGACAGACACGAAAGAAAAAAAATGCAGTTTCGCCATCAGTATCGACTATGGAGTGCCCCAAAAAAAAATTTTCAAAATATCTTCAATGTACAGAATTCGACCCGTTACAGTTTTATTATAAGTATAGATAGATAATACGATCAAAGAGTTTACATATACTACGTATAGAGTTAGATTTTCCGCATGGTTCCTTTGTGTCAATCGTAAGCAGATGACGTGCATACTTTCTATGGCAACAGAGTGATGTGCGACTAAAGTATGACACTTCTACCAGAGCGACAAGGCAAGAAAGATGCTACCCGTGCTTTCGGTGTAAAGCGTTTATACCAACTCTATACGTATGATAAATATGTAAACACTTTGAGTACCATCATCTGAAAAAAAAATGGCGATACTGGTCACGGGTAGTTTTAAGCATCACTTCCGTTACAAATATCCTACTAATATTATGAACGCAGACTTTTAAAAATATGACGCGGGGAATTTTGCATCTCACCAAGCGCCTCCGCCGCCCGCACCTGTCCCAGTCCCCTTTGTCGTCTTACCCCCGCATCCTTGTACCCCGCAGGCGAGAACTCAGTTAACGGTCAGCCTATAGGTAGGTAATGATTTGGATTCTTCCTATTCTAATAGCTACGTGTCGCTGTGCTGTTATATGTGAGCATGTTGTTTACCATTATACAAATAATCTGCTCGCCTCATCTCTCAATTCTATAAAAAATATCAAATTATTAATTCATTCAAGCCTCACAATTTCGCCAATGTGAACTAACCATATTTAGTTTATTTTTGCCAGTTTGACATTGACAAAATTTTATGCGCACTACGTTTTCATAATGAACCAAAATTGCCAGATGTAATTTCAATGATTCAAAAATAAGACTAAGATAAAAAAAGTTAAGCAGAGTTAGTGGCAACTTATATATTTTAAAAACTCAAAACTAAATTAAATTACAATGTACAAGGACGTAGTATTCATTTATACCTATCTAACAGTACTAAAATCTTTAATTCATGTCTCATAATTCATAAAAATACACGCATACATGCGCATTGCGCAGGTTTGCTTTAAAAAACTGAATCACTGATCATTACGAGGTTAAAAAAGATCTTCCATACAAATACGATTAAAGTCCGCCCTTTAGAAAGTCGTCGCGTTTAAAACTAACGACACACGATATTCCATAGACAAAGTGCACGTACCTTACAAGTCAGGTCTTTTCACTAATCCAGTGCAGTGTTTTGTTTCAAATGAGACCTTGTACCGCAATGGTAACATTGCTAGGAGTTAGGTTTTAAACTTGCTGGCCTCGTTTTGACGTGAAAACTTTTAATAAATCGACGAACGCCGGCTGCCTGCATAAAAAGTGTCTCTCTATGTCCCGTTACGCTCATTGTACGCTTGCGCCGCATCTATCAATGTTTTGTTACGACGTTGTCACATTAAACTATCGTTCGTAAACCAACCTACTTTACTGACAACCAATTTTATTTGTATATAGCTGTAAGATTCCCTAACTTAATAAAATAAAAAATAATCCACCTTTAGGGTGTAGGTTAGAGGATTACGCATGACCTCAAAAGATACTAAGGCACATGCACTTTTATTACGTGAAAATAATGGGAAAAAGATTCACGCAGTTACAACTGTGTTATTTCAACTATTATCTATCTATGTGCCAAATTTCATCCAAATCCCTTTAGTAGTTTTTACGTGAAAGAGTAACAAACACCCATCTATCCATCCATACCTATAAACATTCGCGTTAATAAGATCAGTAGGAAAGGAGTGTGCGTTTAAACCCTAAAGCAGGGGTCGGCAAGTAGTTTTAGGCGGGGTCCGGATGAAGTGCAGAAATTTTAACGCGGTCCAGAAAAAAGCTAGTGATAATAATTGCTCAAACAACCCACTAAATGTTCCTACTGCTGAACCTCGTGGTTGGGGCCTTCCCTCGCAAGGAGAGATCCAAGACCATACTCCACCACGCTAGCCCAATGCGGATTATGAACATGACTTCGAAAAGACAGTGGTGCACTTGGTTTTGAACCCAGGGTCTCCGGATCGGCAGTCGCCGTTCTCCCGATTAGACCAGCCGTAACTTGGTAATAATTAAAAAGTGCTACTAATTTATTGTACGGTATCAAACTCAACTTGTAATTATAACACAAGACCTAAAATCAATGCGACAAATTACACCGATCCTCTTGAGCTAGTTCTATATAGTTTGGTCCTCGAGAAGAATAGCAAATTCGACGTGTGTCTTCTACGAGTAATTGGGAGTCGGTTAATCTCGAAACCTAATTGTTCAAAAATATAATAATTGAGAATGATGACCCAAATGACATACATAAGTCGAACCAAACAAAGTAGCCAAATTGATAGCTAGTTTTTGCGATTTCCATATTTTTCTGAGATGTGTTTGGCCCAAAATTCTATTGATAAAAATAAAAATGATTTTTTTATTGTGGCAATAACGAGAGACATAAACAAAAACACAAGATATGGCACACGTTTCTTACAAGAAGAACATACAAAAAACAAATACATGTTGTGTTAGTGTGAACTGAACCCCACACTAGGGCTACCTGTGTTGTGGGTTCCAAGCTTCTCCTAATTTTATACAGTAATAAAAGGACTGAAGAGCGTGTTTTGCGCTAAGACGAGTATCCCAGTGGTGTCTGCGGAAGTGTCACGTGCATGTTACTTCGCCACAGTGCATTCTCGGTTACAATACGGCGCCGAGCTATACGCGCGCGCTGCCGACTGGGAGCGTACGTTCCGCGCCCAAAAACGTGCCGTACATGCCATCATTGGCGTATCGCAATGTACATCCGTAAGACCATACTTCAAAGAGCTTGGGATATTTACGTTACCTGCTATCTTGATATACCAATTGGCTGTGTATGTCAGAAATAATCTAGAATCGTACAACACGCGAGGAGAGAAACATTCTCGTAACATACGCAACGCCGACAAGTTGGATGTTATACCACACTCTCTCACGAGGTCACAGAAGTTGACTCACATTATGGGACCGGAAGTTTATAACACTCTTCCGAAAATAGTTATATCGGCCCCAAGTTTTGGCAGCTTCAAAACAGATTAAAGTGCTGGCTTATCGATCAAGTTTTTATAGTTACAGCGAATTTTTAGAAACTTGACGACTTGACTTTGAGCCATTACAAAATAAAACTATAAGTATACAGTTTTATACATTTGCAAAGATACTCTCTCTCTTGAATATCAATTATTTCCATTTGAAGTGAAACCTTTGGCAAATTGAACAATTTGGCAGTGTGTCAGACACAATGGCTCCAAAATGGTTCATGAGAGCTTCGTCCACCATAAAGCAACTGAAACTGAATGCGTTCCCGAAACCATTTACCAGAGCAGAAGCCATGGTTCGCACTCTGGTTTTGATCAGGTTTGATTCAGATACGGTGCGATAGCTTTTCTCTTAGATCTTTTGGTGCTTCAGTCGTTGTGGTGATGATGGTGTCCTTATCTACGTCGAAGTTTATACCATGTTGTCTTTCCACTTCCTAGAACTCCGTTGACTGACTGTATTCTCGGTATCGCCCAGTTTTCCTAATCAGATTTGACGTTATCTTTGATGGTCTTGGCCATCTCTAGGATTTTATAGTCCAGCATAATCTTGGTGCATCGGGCAGTAACTACAATTGCGTCGTTTGGAGGTGTCGCATAAACAGATCTTCCCACGCGCTCCATCTCTTTTTTGCTCAGTGTCACAAAGCCATTTTCTGCACTCTTCCCTTTTCTCTTGATGACCCGGGAAGTGACATTATAGTAAACGACTGCTTCAGTCTCCTCGAGTTTCGCTTTTACGAGGTTTTCACTTCCTAACTTATAGGACTGCATGATGTTTTCTCAGATCTTGAGATTGACTTGTCTTGTCGCTGTCAGTGGGGCTATAAATTCGAAGAAGGCATAAAGTGCGTGACACCATGACTCCGTCATTGGTTGGCCGCGGCTGTCCTCTGCTGGGCTTTTTCGGAGCTGGTTTGGATGGTCAAACTAGGAACAGGTATGAGTAGTTATATCAGTTGCATTTGTTTGATCGTGCAAAGGGGTCTGCGGAAGCTCAGATTTTCCCCCTATCTTCGTATATGACAACCTGATGATGATGATGTTTACCAGCACTTCTGCTCAGATGTGCGAGCAGCGCTCTTGCGTACGTGCAAGGCGTTCGACCTTTTTGAGTACTCTATTAATGAAATCGTTTTGTTTTTCGATCACACTTTCGCCCCGAAATCGATAGCCGTCTACCTTGCACACATTACGTCGTAGGTTTCCCTCTTCATTGGGACTTTTGCGGTACTGCCATTGACCAGGCAAGACAATCCAAGTGACAAACGGGCTCGTTTCCGTTCCCAGACGAAGCAAAAGCTTATTCCCAATCTTTCTTTGTTGCTGTCCATAAAGAGAGCCACTCCGCGGATACGGGTCTCTGCCTCTCTTCGGTCTGCGTTCTCTAGTACTTACTGAACAGAGATGCTCTTCGAGGAGTTATCTTCGGCGGGGACCGCGTTCCACGTTCGTGTCCACGGACAGCGAGCCAGCGTGAGGTGGCGAATAGGAGCGTGTATTTGACACACTTTCAAGGTTTCTGTTAGCCGCTTTGCGGAAAATATTTAATAGAAAAATCAGTTATTTACTAAGGTAGATTCTATATGGCAAAAAAATATTATTTAAATTAATGAAGGTACAGTGTACATTGTTTACATTTTAAAATGTATACTTGGCTTACAATACAATATTTTTTATTGGCGGTCCGAGGTTCGACCCTTCGCGGTCCGGATACGGACCGCGGTCCGCCTGTTGCTGACCCTTGCCCTAAAGTATAAACCTCGAGAGTATGTGACGTAACGCGAGCGCGTGTACACGAGTTTTTTTTTTTTTAATCGGGAAATTAAACAGGATTTTACGGAACAGCGCGTTCGGATCGGGATAATGTTCTGTTTGGAAATTCAGCAGACGCAGAATGGTAACACTAACTACTGCTGCGGTGGAAAAACCCGGTAAATAAGGATTTTTATTCCATGTTATGGCTTTTTAAGTGCGGCTTTTGACAGTGCATAAAAAAGCCTTTATTGTCCGTTTTTTTGGCAGGTTTGCAATATAGTATTTGATTTTGGATTCTGTGCATTGTATGTTCATTGTTGAATAAATCTTTAAACACAAACATATCTACCTACCCACACAATACTGAAGAATTTGTTGTTTGAATATGTTAATTTTCAAGCTTTTACACTAAAAAAATCCGATGAAATGCTTGTGTTAATAGAATTTATTGTTTTCTTTTGTGTTTTGATTTACACCCTATTATTAGGTACGAGATGGTGAAAATAAAACCAATGATTTAATTAACAACTTGCCAATAGTTACCAAAAAGATCAGTGTTAAATCTAACGAGTTACAAGTCATTTTGTTGCGTAAGCAAAAGAGGTACCTATCTGAAAATGGCTGTAGTAGTATGACGATTAAAAATATATTACCCGTCGTACTACGAGTACTAGATTTGTTGGTAGTAATACTGGAAAATGACATTTTTCGTGTGCTACTTTTACTACTACTGCTAGTAAGACGGCTAGGAACACGGGCAATACACGGTTCATTTTTTGTTATAGTTCATTTTCCTTCATTAGTTTGACTATGACAGTAATCGTTCGAGCGCATTGCGTTGTCCAGTGTTGCCATTTATAAATTAAACCATTTACAAAAGATCCAGCCAAACATTCTAGGCCAGTATAGTGGAATATGGCCTGAACTCTCTCTCTTCTGAAAGATAAGACTCCATGTTCCAGCAGTGGGTACATACATCTAGTTTGCTGCATATGCTATTACAGAACTACAGAAGTGAAACAAAACAATTTCAGCTTAATCTAAACAAAAATATCAAAATTTTAAACTCGACTCAGTACAAACCTACCTTGAAAACGTTTCTACATTTCTAAGCTTACCTAAGACTCCACAAAATGTTATGAGAACTCTACAATTGTTTCTCAGACCATTTCGACGGTGAAAACGCTGGAAATTCCAGTTTCAACCGACTTTTGAGAGTGGTGTTTTCATTTACTCAAGATTAAATTCATAAAAAGGGAAAGACAAAAGATTTGCTACAAGGTGGCGTAAAGTTTGGGATTAAATTTTAAGGTAAGAATTGCCGTTTGAGATTTGAGAAACTGTGAGTGCGGGTTTTATCGGGTTTTGTTTTTGTTTTGTTTTAATAGTCAGTTTTACAATACTTAGTTAGTCTTTTGAAGTGTCTTCCAACTATTAATTTTATAATACAAAATAATTGTACTTATCTTTAACTGACTTCTAAAACCTAAGAAGTTCTCTATTACTCGTAGTAAGAAGATTTTTCTGATGTTATACTTATCTTCGGGTCTGCGACAGATCCGTTGATCGGCTCACTGCCATTCTAGTTTGCTAATACACAGAGTTATGTCGGTGACTTAAGTTATTTTATATACTTCACTGCGGATGAAATCCCTACAAAATAACCCTTTCCATAGTTCGCTGAGTAACTTTGGGCTTACCATTTTCACTGTCAGTGTCCACGTTTCAGCATCATAAGTCATAAACGCACTGATTGTACTTTTTTGTCTTGAGACTTGGTGGGCTGGGTGACGAGAAGACTCGACGAAGTTATCCAAATGCTGCCTGCCCAGTTCACAGCCTAACTGGATTCTTCCTATGGACTCACTCTCAAAGCTACTTCTACCTAGTTCGAGCGTTTGCCCTAGTTAAGTGTATTCATGTACAATTTCAATAGAATCAATTAGCGTAGAAATGTACCAACAATTTCTACGCCAATGATATATAATATACAAAAATGACGGTAGATCCTATAGTCATGTATGCCCTGAGTGTATGGGCAAGCGGCAGACTTCGAGGAAAACGAGTCTCATTTGAACGCGATCCAAAGAGGTTTTGCCCAGAAAATCTGTAAGTCTGCTCCCCTTGGATCTGAGGATACAGGAAGCAGCAAATTTGTACAGAGTAAAAAAACCTCTCCCAAGACTACCTCCTACCTACTCCACTGCTCCAACGCTACATTAATATGTCGGTAATGAAAACCCCCGAAATTTTCCCATCTCAAAAAGTACTCAATTCGGCTAAAAAGTTTCACTTTATAAATTGGTTGGGTAACAAATACTCTGCTAGGCCAAAATAAACTACTATCATGACGATTTTGTGATAGAAACTGAAGACACAGTTTCCAGAAACACAAATAGAACAAAAATTTCATTTCATGCAAAGGACTGCACGGGTAAATATTGGATTTCAACGGAGAGGATAAAAGGTTCGCAATAATTGAGTCTCTAGGCTGACGCTTTAAACCCTTTGCGCTAGATCCTTTGTCAGGACAAGCGTTTTTTACTTTGTATTTTAGGAAAAAAGTTCTTTTGGATATTACTACGTCAACTCAGGAGCTGAAAAGGGGAAAAATTACACTTTAGAAAGCGTGGTTGTGTAACATAGACCACTTTATTGTGTTCACGTGATTAAGTAACGCTTCTTGGCGTAGCTTTCTGGCGTAGCTTTCTGGATTAAGCACTGCGCGAGAACTGATGTTAAGTTTACGAAAATGACATCTCATCGCATGGTCGATGGTCGGTTTTCTCGTGATGTTTATTTTCAACGTTAAATACGCCAGTGGGATTAAAAACAACTCATAACAACAGTACTGATTTATGATTCAGTATGACAAATCAGTACTTGGAAATTGGAAATATACTCAGAGGCGCAAAGGGTCACGATTTTGAATTGTCGTCATTAGGTTGCTTTTAAAACCACTGCCTTTAAAAAAGAAACAAAACCGACTGTTTATTTTTTTTATAGTAGAGAGTAACGAGACGAACAGGTCATGTGCCCTGGCTTGTGCCCTGGCAACATGCATGAGCACAGTGAGCCCAAGAGCACAGTGAGACGCAGCTATTGGAACATGAAGTGTCCATACCATTACCTAGCACTCCAATGCGCTAATAAACCAGAGGTATAAGAAGTTCTATCTCATCATCATCATCACCTACAGCGTTTTTTATCGCACTGCTGGGTATAGCCCTCTCTTTTATCATGCCATCTTCCTTAATCCTACGCCATCGAGTCCAAGTTCGACCCATGGTTCTACCTATATGTTTCAAGTTAGAACACTGCGATATTTTCACATTACTGCGGTAGAATAACTGGCAAAGGTTTAGTACTTCCTCAGGCGGAATCTGCAGAGCCCTAACCCTACAAGTCGCCATTAGGGCATCATTGCTTACAAAACAAGAAACAAATCCGACAGTTCGGTTTGATACGTCACAAAAATTTAACGATCTGTACGTATCAATGGCTCATAATCCAGAATTAGAGCACGAGCCGACACGATTGTCCTGTAATTACAAGCGATTTCCATAATTTCTACGACGCCACCATGCGTGGAGGGAATGTACACTATACTACAGTGATACATCTTGCTTTTAACACCCGACCAAAAAATGGGGTGTCATAAGTTTGACGCCGATGTCTCTGTGTGTGTCTTATCTTTGGCACCGTAGATCTTAAACGGATAGACCGATTTTGGTGCGGTTTTTTATTTGAAGGTTAATTTTTGTGCGAATGTAGGTACTTAGCTATGTTTGGTTAATATCTATTCAAGATGGCCACCTCTACAAAATGGTGTACTAAATACTTCTTCACGATCTACCTCAATATGGGTATCAAATGAAAGGGCTTGACTAGTAAAATACTATGCACTATGATAAATTTCAGTTTCAAGATGGCCGCTACCACAAAATAACGATATACAACGTCTAGGCTGTTGAATGCGTTGCCAGAGTTAGTTTTTCCAGATGGTTACAATCTTGGTGTCTTCAAATTAAGAGTAAACATGTTTTTTTCTAGGTAAGTATTCTCCATAATATACCGCATCGTCACTTAACATCAGGTGAAATGTAAATCGGTAAAAAAAGGTGCGGTCAACTGTAAATCTGTCAAAGTTAACCTAATAGCGGTGTGTTATTATGCTGTTATGAGCAGGCATGCTTGTCTCGTCGCTCTATCGCGTATTATAACTTTAATTAAAAAACCCCGACTGCAAAAAAATATTTATAAAATATAATTTACTCTCTAAGAACACTCAAGTGATTGAGACAAATCTAACTTTACCTTAATTGTCAAAATCCATGCAGCCGTTTGGAAAATACGAGAGAATAAAGAAATTTACAAACATACAGGATACGCGCGAAAAACATAACCCTTCTTTCAGTCGGGTAAAAGTACTAATTGTAGAATTGATACAAGCTTCATAACTGAGTTTATTTATAGTGTCGTTTTATATCCCCAATTATCATCATCGGTGGCTTTAAAGTTTCTGACTCTGTAATGAAGACAATCTGGGTCGAGTTTTCATGGTAGTACCCATACAATTATTTGCTTGAATAAAGTTTCAGTATTCCTTAGAATTTGTATATATATGATGAGTATCAAATTAAAATAATACTAGCAGCACCCTACGGTTTTACTCGTATAGTTCTCGTTCCTGTTATTTTCATATCGCTATTACGATAAAAATAGCTTCTTTGCTATTCCAGAAAGTATTCTAAACTTAGATATATAATAAGTATATAGACCAGGTTTTTCCGCACGGTTACCGGTACCAATCGTAAGCAGAATAGATGACGTACATATTTGCTATGGCAACATAGTGATGTACTGCGACAAAAGTATAACACTTTCACAAGAGCGACAAGGCAAGCGCGATCAGCCCCGTGCTTTCGGTGTAAAGCGTTTGTTCCAACTCTATATGTAGTATAAGTAAACTCTTTGATTTTAAATATTTTTCAGATTTTCACCCGATCCATTTTTTTTGCCGTTTTGACGTAATTGAGCAACAACTATCCAAACTTTGACAAAATATTAATAAAAGTGCCCGAGGAGTTCCCGTTTTCGTTATTTTTTCGTGATTGAAAAGTAGCCCAGACTATAAGAATGGTGTGAACAAGTTGGCTACTTTTATGAGTTACGAATAATTAAATAATTATACAGCAAGCTGAAGTGGCAATGAGCAGGCCTCATCACTCGCATGACTGACAACTGATGGAGAAGAAAGGTTCTCGAGTGGCAACCACGAACTGGGAAACGCAGTGTTGAACGGCTTCCCACTAGATGGACAGATGACCTCACAAAGGTCGCTGGAAACCGCTGGTTGCAGGTTACGCTGGATCATACGTTGTGGAAATTTAGAGGCCTATATTCAGCAGTGGACGTCTTGATGATGATCATGAAATACACATAAATATTCTACATGGTTTGAGGATATTTTTGAGTGGTATTAGGATATATATTGGTATATTGCTAGACAGTAAGTCATCTAATAAAACAAAATCACTGTGAAATCTTACTCACACGCTAGCCTATATAATTTCATGTAGATTATTTTCGTGGGCTAGAAATTGTTCTTGAGGTATATTCTAAGTGCTTTTAAGTTACGTGTTAGTTATTACTATTAAAATTAAGAATGGATTTTTTTAAATACAGCCACCTATCTCGGGAACTGAATAGCACATAAGATATCTTCTAGATTAAACTAATAATTTAGTTTAATGATAGGTATTATTGTTTTCATAACGTTGATTATTCAACCATGATACATCGGTAGTAGAAAGAAGTCAACGCCTGAAAACTCTCAAATGATCAAGTAAAGAGATCTTATCTTAACAAATCAAAACATTGAACCTCCAATACTTCTGATCTAGCAGAATCTTCCCTCGTAAGCTATAACCCACCATCAAGCCAAAGCTTTATCTTCATAAAGAAAATCGAAAAATATCGACTCCATCCTCGAGATTTAGCGGTACTACCCTCTATAAATCAGATGGATATTCCAGTATCGCTTTCAAAATAATTGGTAAAATGATACGTATAATTTTGGGCCTCGACGAGACGAATTGATTGTGATTTTATTTATAGTTCTGGTTTTCGGGGTTGGAATCTGATTGGGACTACAATTGGAACCTTGAAATTGAAATAAAACGCTGGAACGGACAAATTGGACCCTGTGGGGATTCTTTGGAGGTTTAAGTTTGCTGTTATTTTAATTAGAGTAGTATTAAAATTATTTTTCTTTATACAAATTCTTGGAAATTGGTGTATTTCGTGTACTTTGGTTTTGACGGACCAAGCTAATTTTAATAAAATTAAATATGGTGGACATTTCACACACACCATCTGACCCCAAACTAAGTAAAGCTTGTACTATGGAAGCTAGATAGCTGATATAATACTTACATATTTTTAACTATATACTTATTTTACAACACAGGCATAGTACAAATATTTGAATTCTAGTTAAGGATGTTACTATACAGTATATGGATTTAAGACACTGTTCTTGTGTTTAGTTTAGGGTACATTAACAATCGTCACTAAACTTGTGTACAGTACTAAGTAACCTAATTATTGTGTCTCGTATTTGACAGTAGGTATTAATGAAATATTTAAGAATAGAAAATTCTTGGAGTTTCACATTTAGTTTTCGAATGGTTCAGCAACTTTTCATGTAAGCACTGATGAGTGTAGTATCCGTTTAAAGATCCCTACAATGACAGGATCGATGACCCTAAAATGGAACATTTTGAATTCTGCTTTCAAAATTTAAATGGTAGAAGTTTCTTACAAAAGTGTTCCAACGATGCAGAAAAGCTCCTGGTCATGAGGTTCCTGATGAATTTGTAAAGCTAAGTAGCCCACTAAACGTTTCTTTTGCTGGCACTGGGGAGTTTCTATCGCAAGGAGAGAGTTACTTAAAGCCATATTCCACTACGCTACCCAGTGCGAGCACCAACTACTGCGAGCATTGGGCAAGCGTAGTGGATTATGAGGTGGTGAGGTATGAGCGTTTCGAGATCATGCGTCATTCAAAGAATATGTCGGTTTCCTCTCAATATTTTACTTTCATCCTTTTTAAATTAGCGGCTTTTGACTTTGTTGGTTGATTGGCACATGACTTTGAAAAGACAGTCGTGCACGTGGGAGGCGAGCCAGGGGCTCAAGCTAGGCAGTTGCCGTTCTCCCGACTATATCAGTCGTAACTTGGATTTATCTAGCTTCTTTTCCTCAAGAGGTAGAAAGACGACTGTTCAAAATATTTACATATAAAATAGCACTTTCCTCCGTAATTTCTTGCTTCACAAGAAACAAAATATAAAGTATAGATTTCACAGACACAGCTGCAAAGACACGGAGACTTATTTCGATTCATTATACAAATGTAGGCATCTGTTCCTAACCTAATTGGGTTAAATTAACTGAAAGGAATCAATTACATTGATGAATAAAATTCAAGGATCCTCGCCTTTTTCTCCGGACGAAATTGGGGCGATTGGGTCTGGGGATGTATAAAATTAGGACGAGATGATACTGATAATATCGAGGGAATCTTACTATTTACGGTTAGTGAAATCAAAACTGTTTACCTCTTGAGACTGCAGAATGTTTTGCATAATATTTCTAAACTTCTGTACTATCTTTCATCCTTCTAATATTATAAACGCAGATGGATTGATGGATCTTTGTTACTCTTTCACGTAAAAACTACTGAAGGTATTTGAATGAAATTTGGTACATTGATAGATAATGGTCTGGAACACACATGGAGCGTGGGGCGCTGCTAGTGTGTTTATCAGTGAACTCGTCCTAAACGGCTGGACCGATTTAAATGAAATTTTCTGTGGACCTTTAGATAGATTTTAGAATGGTTTAGATTAAAAAATCAGCCCGGCAGATGGCGCTGCAGTTGGTATCTAGGTTGGATCTAGGAACGGGCTGCTAGTAATATTATAAATGTGAAAACATTATTTATTGCTGTATCTGGTTGGCCGAACGGATAGGGCTGAAATTCGGAACATCTATACTTATATTATAAATCTGAAGAGCAGTTTGTTTTAACGTACTAATCTAGGAAACTACTGAACCTATTTCAAAAATTCTTTCACCAGATATGTACATTATCCCTGAGTGCTATAGACTAAATTATGTGTCACGGGCAAAGTAGATATTATTATTATTTTATTTGTAGCAAATGCTAGTTTTTTTCATTTTCATTTTTTCATCGCAAAAAAATACGGGAACGGTAATTACGCGGATAAAACTGCAACACGTTGCTAGTTGATATTACGTTCAAAAAATTTTCATTTTTATATGGATGTTTGGATAAACATATTTATGGTCCTTCACATACTACGCTGACGACACCGACGATGCGATTGGTCTGTTCGTATGGCGATTCAACCTACGAATGACCATAAAGGACATAAACGCGGCCGTAGTGGAGGCTCTGCGCCGGGAGGAGGCGGCTTAAGCAAAAGACGATGTCGAGTCGATTACTATCGGAATCCCAACCGGTAGTGATCGGCTCAACAGACGAAATCGGACTAGTACTAGAATTAAGTGTTCACAACACCCCCCTATTTTTCTTTTCTTCTCCTAATCCAAGAAATTTGTAAATAAAGATAATTGTAATGACACAGGTCACGGACCCCAGAGTCTGTGGAGTTGCAAAATAATAACTAAAAATAAAACACATTTATGGATATTTATATATTTTTCATGCAAATCACACTGAATGCATTCATATATATAGGGTACTTTTATCACTGAAAAAAGTGGTATGTACCTATAGTTTTTAAACTTTAGTGACTTTTGGGAGCTCATATTGTACACATATCTTAATCACTATCTATTTTTTTATCATACTAGCTGTACCTTGTGCTCGTTGCCACCCCACCTGTCGAAAATTATTCGTACCAACTCAGAAACCTTCTTTGGGACAACAATTTTGTTAAGATCATCAATCACATGATCAAATGCATAGTTTACAATTCTATAAAGGACATACGGACTAACATTCATTTCTATATACATAGATTTAATTACCGTTACAATTGCCGTCTCCGTTGTTTGTCAACTCTAGACCACGATGGTTGTAGCGCTGCCGAAAACGTTGAGGTAATTAAATAAATACTCTACTCATATACATCAAATTAATGGAAATAAACACCAAAATTACAATACATTTTTAAGTAATGCGACAGTGGGCGACTTTATCGAGCACTGAAAGAGATCTCTTATATAAAATAATATTTCGACATAATAAGAATTTCACAAAAAAAAGAAAAGAAAATAACACTATACGTATATTATAGTAGTAATATAATTTACGTTCAACCTATGTCAATACCCCCCACTCGTTTATAGTTTTCTCTGAGCTTTTACGACAAAACTAATTGCGGAAAGACGTAAAAGCAGATTTATTCTCGAGTCGAGTATTAAAAGTCGTAAAGACTGTAATTTTCCTTTTAACACCCACTTAAAACAGTTTTTAGAAATATATCTGACGTTTTAGTAATAAAGTCTCACTACCGTAGTCCAGAAATGTATCCGTTCCAAAACAATGAGTTAATGAATTATTATCAGACTGGCCTAGTGGCTTAGTTAACGAAGCTGAAGGTAGTGGACTCGATCCCCACCCAGTGGAAATATTTTTTTAATGAATACAAATTTTCGTTCTTGGTCTGGGTATTGTTATGGTCTGTAAAGTCTAAAAAAAACAAAAAGTTGGCCTAAGTGGTTGTTAGCTTCAATCTACAAACCTCCATTCTAGAAAGATGCTAAAAATGTTATGTATTATTACAAAATTATTATTCAGATATGTTTGTATCAGTTATCGGGCTCATATTATTATTTTATTTTACTAAGTTAGGGAATCTTACAGCTAAGTCTTAAAGTCAAGTCAAAGTCAAGTCAAAGTCAAGTCAAAGTCAAGTCAAAGTCAGTCAAAGTCAGTCAAGTCAAGTCAAAGTCAAAGTCAAGTCAAAGTCAAGTCAAAGTCAAGTCAAAAGTCAAGTCAAAGTCAAGTCAAAGTCAAGTCAAGTCAAGTCAAAGTCAAGTCAAAGTCAAGTCAAAGTCAAGTCAAAGTCAAAAGTCAAAGTCAAAGTCAAGTCAAAGTCAAGTCAAAGTCAAAGTCAAGTCAAAGTCAAAGTCAAAGTCAAGTCAAAGTCAAGTCAAAGTCAAGTCAAAGTCAAGTCAAAGTCAAGTCAAAGTCAAGTCAAAGTCAAGTCAAAGTCAAGTCAAGTCAAGTCAGTCAAAGTCAAGTCAAGTCAGTCAAGTCAAAGTCAAAAGTCAAGTCAAAGTCAAGTCAAAGTCAAGTCAAAGTCAAGTCAAAGTCAAGTCAAAGTCAAGTCAAAGTCAAGTCAAAGTCAAGTCAAAGTCAAGTCAAAGTCAAGTCAAAGTCAAGTCAAAGTCAAGTCAAAGTCAAGTCAAGTCAAAGTCAAGTCAAGTCAAGTCAAAGTCAAGTCAAAGTCAAGTCAAGTCAAGTCAAAGTCAAAGTCAAGTCAAAGTCAAGTCAAAGTCAAGTCAAAGTCAAGTCAAAGTCAAGTCAAAGTCAAGTCAAAGTCAGTCAAGTCAAGTCAAAGTCAAGTCAAAGTCAAGTCAAAGTCAAAGTCAAAGTCAAAAGTCAAGTCAAAGTCAAGTCAAAGTCAAGTCAAAGTCAAGTCAAAGTCAAAGTCAAGTCAAAGTCAAGTCAAAGTCAAGTCAAAGTCAGTCAAGTCAAGTCAAAGTCAAGTCAAAGTCAAGTCAAAGTCAAGTCAAAAGTCAAGTCAAAGTCAAGTCAAAGTCAAGTCAAAGTCAAGTCAAAGTCAAAGTCAAGTCAAAGTCAAGTCAAAGTCAAAGTCAAGTCAAAGTCAAGTCAAAGTCAAGTCAAAGTCAAAAAGTCAAAGTCAAAGTCAAGTCAAAAGTCAAAGTCAAAGTCAAAGTCAAGTCAAGTCAAAGTCAAGTCAAAGTCAAAGTCAAGTCAAAGTCAAGTCAAAGTCAAGTCAAAGTCAAGTCAAAGTCAAGTCAAGTCAAAGTCAAGTCAAGTCAAAGTCAAGTCAAGTCAAAAGTCAAGTCAAAGTCAAGTCAAAGTCAAGTCAAAGTCAAGTCAAAAAGTCAAGTCAAGTCAAAGTCAAGTCAAAAAGTCAAGTCAAAGTCAAGTCAAAGTCAAGTCAAAGTCAAGTCAAAGTCAAGTCAAAGTCAAAGTCAAGTCAAAGTCAAAGTCAAGTCAAAGTCAAGTCAAAGTCAAGTCAAAGTCAAGTCAAAGTCAAGTCAAAGTCAAGTCAAGTCAAAGTCAAGTCAAAGTCAAAGTCAAGTCAAAGTCAAGTCAAAGTCAAGTCAAGTCAAAGTCAAAGTCAAGTCAAAGTCAAGTCAAAGTCAAAGTCAAAGTCAAAGTCAAAGTCAAGTCAAAGTCAAGTCAAGTCAAGTCAAAGTCAAGTCAAAGTCAAAGTCAAGTCAAGTCAAAGTCAAGTCAAAGTCAAGTCAAAGTCAAGTCAAAGTCAAGTCAAAGTCAAGTCAAAGTCAAAGTCAAGTCAAAGTCAAGTCAAAGTCAAGTCAAGTCAAAGTCAAAAGTCAAAGTCAAGTCAAAAGTCAAAGTCAAAGTCAAGTCAAAGTCAAGTCAAAGTCAAGTCAAAGTCAAGTCAAAGTCAAGTCAAAGTCAAGTCAAAGTCAAGTCAAAGTCAAAGTCAAAGTCAAGTCAAAGTCAAAGTCAAGTCAAGTCAAAGTCAAGTCAAAGTCAAGTCAAAGTCAAAGTCAAGTCAAGTCAAAGTCAAGTCAAAGTCAAGTCAAAGTCAAGTCAAAGTCAAGTCAAAGTCAAGTCAAAGTCAAGTCAAAGTCAAGTCAAAGTCAAGTCAAAGTCAAGTCAAAGTCAAGTCAAAGTCAAGTCAAAGAAAAAATCAATTTTGCAGTTTATATCCCACTATAATAGAAAAATCTTGCAATAACACAAAAATATCGAAGATTCCATAAGATTTTACTATACCATCTTTTAAGTTGATCAAAAATAAAAATATATATTCTCTTTGCGAAAAATAGATACACATGTAAAACTCATAACACATCTCATTTTCCTTCGATGGTAAAATACAGGAGAAGAGGAGCATGTTGAAATGACTAGATTTTGTCAACAAAAAAAAATCTAAAAACTTCACTGCACAAGTCTACAGCAACGTACAGAGGTGAAAATCCTCTGCAACGCTAAGATAGAACGCAACATAAGCAAGAGAGTTCCGTATAAATATTTTATGCCTTGCCTGATAACGTGATGTGTTCTGTCTCGTTCAATTTTCTCAGTTATTTCCCTGTTTAGGGAAACAAGAGATTTATACTATTTTCACGCGTGTTTTATTATGGGCGAAATGATATTCATTTGTTTTCATATTTTTCTCGGAAACGTATTGAGTTTTCTTTGGGGAATACCGGGTATGCTTTTCTATTCAATGTTCTATGATGTTACAGTGTTTGTTTGGTTCAAAATCCTATTTTGTATTTACGGCGTACTTTTGATTGATGTGTGTCACAATACCTTATAAAGACGTTTATTTGAGCAAATGCTTAAGTTTACAACAAGATGTTTTACGTTAGGAAGTTAGTTGTTAGTGAACTATAAGTATAACATTACATAATATTAGCAGGGTTTTTATAAGTATTAATTTAGCTTTGCGTGGCTTGACCACTTCATATTCTTATCCAACTTACAGTCCTCAGTCTTTCCAGAATGGCTTTCGTATAGCATTTCCGCAGACCCGAGGAGTGGCCCGCTAGGGTTTTGTGTTATACTTGTAAGTCTACGGCGCGGCGATTCGTTCAAGGGTGGTTTGTGTATTGTATATGCGGATGCGGTACACTTGCGACAGCGATATTAGTATTAGCGGACATCGCACCAGTAGAGGAAAGAAGAAGAAAATGGGAGAAGAGAACCGGTGTAATGTGAGACCTGTAGTATAACATATCTATGCCTATAAGATACTTCTTCACTTCAATTGTGGATTTATTGTAGATAAATAGTTCAAGGTAATGATTTGGACTCTTCATGTTCCAATAGCTGCGTGTCACTGTGCTGTTATGTGGCAGGCATGTTGCTCATCAGGCGCATGGCCTGCTCGTCTCGTCACTCTTTATTTAAAAAAAAGTTTTCTCTGACAGTTCCTTTAAAAACTAAAAGTCAACTTTTAAGTACAAATCGGTGGTAGGTCGCCTATTTAGGAATGATACTTACAAACATACACGTACTTTTTCTTGTCCTAATTGAAAACTAATATTATGAAATCCATCGATATAATTAAAGAAACGAAGATGAGGTATGCTATAATCTAAAAACAACATAACGTGGCGAAAATTTGTTTGAAAAATTTGAAAATTGAATTGTCAGCGAACGTACACAATTGTCAGCGATCGTACACAACTCCTTGTTGCGACTGAGACTAAATCAGGAGACGTCACCTGATTTTGCATCGCCATAGTAGAAGCGCGTTTGCCGCTTCTGTCGTTTTTAAGAGTTCGATGATGAAATCACTACTTTAACTAAGTAACTCCAATCTATAAATTTCGGAGCAATAAAGCGTTTCTCTTTTCTAATCACCATTTAACGGATCCCCGAAATATAACCACCCTGAGGCACGCTAACTATAATTGCAGCTTCAGGTTAAAAGGAGTGAGATGAAAGGACACTCCTTGCATAAAGGCTCACAGACTCTGAAAACGCTTACAATTATTTTTTTGCAGTTACACTCTACCTTATACGTAAGTATTTAATGTCGAATTTTGAAGTAACGCGGTGGTTGTTAATTGGCAGGATCACAATGTCTAGTTTTGTGTCTGGATTGCCATGTAAAGGTTAGGTACTGTTACTGGAATTACTCAGACGTAATGTATAATAAGATGTACGTTCTTAAAAGTCTAGATTTCGTCTATTTTGATTTGTTTTTTTTACTTCAAACTTATTTAAATACCCTAGAAGAAATGTTACCCTAAAAATAAATATTTGTTACCCTAGTTTGAGCAACTACCAACTAGCAAACATTTGCTGTGAGGAAAAACTCTGTCAAGTTTTTAAGTTCAGCGGAATCAAATTAGAAATGTTTGATATAACCTACGTGATATTCAACTTTTAATCCCCATATTATATATATTTTCAAAATAATAGGTTATGAAATAGTTAGTTAGGTTAACATTTAACCGCCATCTCTCCTGATTTTAAGCAATACGATATACAATGAAACGCGACTCTAGCCTTAGTCTCCCAAATTATATTCATTAGGAAATAGGTACACACACAGCCAACGCATTCCAAAGTTAAAGATTCTTGTTGCGAAAGAAGAGTCATACCTCTTCGTTCGAGTTTTTGAAAACTGAACCAAAATGAACAAGATAATGACGATGGTTAAAAAAGAAATATGACGGTTATTATGTGTTAAAAGCCGTTATAACGATCATAACATCAAATTCCAACTTTGAACTTGTTTGAAGTTTATAGACTACAGGTTCATACAACATTGATGAATCAATAATTTGAACCACTAGGATATCTATGTAGAAAGATAGAAGAGTATAATCGTAAAATAATAAGTTTCAGCACTTTGCTGTCATTTGTTAGGTGTCCAACTGACTGCAGGTGAAGATAGGGGGTTGCAACCTCCTTTCTTTTTGTCGCATGATTATTGTACGAATAATGGATTAGAAGAGGTATTGAAACTGTAGGATGACCCATCAATATTGTACACTGACCTGTAGTCTATAACTTTCTTTTCAAACTTCCTTAGTGAACTTTTTAGTAAGTCTCAGTGTGTTGGAGTTCTGTGGTTGCAAAGGTATCTTTTCAGAGTCCTCCTGAAGGAGTACCATATATTTGCTAGTTATTCACGCTCAGCGGTAATGTGCAATAAAAATTATTACCGTGTTACAAATGTTCTGTTTTAAAGGGTTTAAATGTTTCCAGATAAATTACAGGGTATTAGATTAATTATCTGGTATTCATTATGAGAATTGTCACTTACAATCAGCCTCTAGTTACTTCATAAAAAAAACTTAATCCTAAGAAAAAGTAGATATGATCGTCGTCTCTGTAGTAGTTACAATTTATAAAAAGGAAATAAGACAAAACAGGGAAGCAGGGAAGGAAAAAATGTTAAGAAACTAACATCTTCGTAGTAGAGTATCGCTCAAAGAAATGTAACATATACGTTCTTTTTAATGATGATGCTTGGGATAAATCGCTGTTTATAGAACCGCGATTAATAAGTATAACTAAATTAGTGACACCTATAAATGCGATTTTTATTATAGATAAGTGTAATATGTTTGTTTTATATCATATATGCAGGGATTAGTTCGATTTTTTCTCTAGTTCGATTTTTTCTTTCAGTCATCAGGTTCATATTAGTATGTTCTTAAACGTAAGTATGTATGTTAGGGATGTCCGGTTAGATATTTTGAGTCCAAGCAGGATACTGATAGTCAAGTTCTAAAAAAAATGATATACGCAGTCTTACACATCGCCGCCAAATTGCTTGTTTATCGGAAACATGAAGACAGCGCACCTGATCTACATGATCTAGTATCACCTTGCCTTTTTCTTTTACCGGATTGTATGCAGCTCAAAAAGTGGCATCGTTTCATGGTTGATGTTTCAAAGACTTCAACTGAGAAGTTTAACACTACTTTTGCGATAAAAACGTCTAAGACTGCATTGCTTGAGTGAGTTTTTCCCGATGGTTACATTCTTGGTGTCCTCAATTCGAGAGTCAATCGGTTTTATCTAGATAAGCACGCTCCATCGATCATCAGGCGAGATGGCGGTCAAGTGTAAACCTATTGAAATAATAAGAATCAGTTTGCGCAATGATGAATGAGTCTATATGTGACTTTTGTAAAGCGTTTTTAAAACGTTTTGGATTATGACCTTGACTCTGCCTTGTCAGCAGAGTGAACACATATTAACTGTGTTAATTATGCTTAGGTATTATTCATAGAAAGTTGAAGCGATAATACTAATTAAATGACTTAGTCATAAAAACTATTTTAAAAGACAACTAATTACTGAAGCGAAAAATATCAGACATAAGTATATGCAATCACAAAATATTAGAACCTAATAAATTTCGTCTGAGAGCACAAAATCTCTCATCAAAATAAATTATTTCTCATCAGGCAAATATCAAACGAAAAACTTAATATTTATTTTCAATGCTTACTTATGAAATAAAAGTTCTTAATGTAAAAGCAACTTTTATTCATAGAACGTTTTGATTGATTCACATTTTCATTAAATCAAGAGCTTCAAAAAAATGTATTACAGTAAAATAAGAGAGCTAAGATAGTCACTTGGGTTCCGTACAAATTTTATATATTTATCAATATTTTAAACTATTTTGGTAAATCGTATATAAGTTCAAATAAAATAGTTACATGAAATAAAGTTTCACTTTTAATTTTTAATTAAACAACTTTTTTATCGGATTTCCAAAACCATGAAACAGCGTCATAGGTAATGTAGTATATAGTTGACGTCCCAAAAAGTCAAACGAAGCCGTTTGATTCCAATTCCTTTAAGCAAACAGGTAATCAGTGGAATGTGCTGCCTTCTGAGTCTTTACCAATGAATGAATGAATACGATCTGTATTAGTACTACTAATGTGCCTACTAATATTAGGACGTAAGATATTACATATTTAACCATTTCAGAGTTTGGTACTAGTTACTTCATTATGAAAAAAAGCTATTACATATATCTTTCATGAAAATGTATGTTAAAATTCTGGGCAAAACATTTGATGTACAATAACCCAATTAAAATTTGAAAATATGTTCTTTAAATTATGTTTTTTACTAAAAATACACTGTGTATATAGTTTCTACGTAAGTAAACCCACTTCATATGCAGCTCACTAAATGTTCCCACTGCTGGGACTCGGGGCCTTCTCTCGCAAGGAGAGAGTCAAGGCTCGCTGGCGCAGTTCGGGTTGCCGGATAATATAAGACTTCGAAATGATGCTGTGTACATGTCGGTTTTCACACAATGTTTTCCTTCATCGTTTTTTTAAGTTTTTAATTACTCACATGAGTTCGAAAAATACAGTGGTGTGCGTGGGATTTGAACCCGTGGGCTACGCCAATCGCCGTTCTTCTTACTAGACCAGCCGTGGCTTTTCTACCGTTTCCGTTACCGTTTGGTATTCGTTTGTATTTTTTTGTCATGGAACCCTAATAAATGTTTATTCCATGTTATTACATAGAATATTTAATATCAAAACATAAGTACGCAAATAAGTAAAGAGAATTAATTCTCTAAATTAGAATAATTTGAGAGTTCATTGCTCAGCCCTTTGTTTTTAATTAA
This sequence comes from Ectropis grisescens, assembly GCA_017562165.1. NCBI lineage: Eukaryota > Metazoa > Arthropoda > Insecta > Lepidoptera > Geometridae > Ectropis > Ectropis grisescens. Next base: position 12,547,312 of record CM029794.1, on the reverse strand, counting down.
TTATTTCAAAACTTAATAATGCAGCTTCGTATTTTAAAATGTAATCCAAACCTAATTCAACTGTAACACGTAATTAAAATATGATTTTAATGTCAAAGGTAAATAACCCCTTATTAGCATTCTTATCTATAATTTCATTAAAAATATTTACGCTTAACATAATATAGTCACTATGTTGATTTAAAATATGAATAGGTACAATCCATCAAACTCTGAATCACAATATTATGCCCTTAATTTGTTTTGTACGTTGCTTTTTTATCATTACATAATATACTATGTAATCTACATATACTAATGTTATAAAGCTGAAGAGTTTGTTTGTTTGAACTCTAGGATCTCGGGAAGTACTGGTCCGAATCGAAAGATTATTTTTCTATTGGATAGTCCATTTATCGAGGAAGGCTATATATAGGCTATAGAACATAACGCTACTATCAATAGAAGCGGAGCATGAATCAAGAATGTAACACAAACGGGGAAAAATATTCCTTTTTGAGAGTTTTCGTACCGTGTTTTGACATGACAGCATGTGTCTAAGATTCCGCCATTGAATATAATCAAATTTGTTTCTTAATCTGAGTTGGTACGACCAATTTCCGACCGGTGGCATAGCAGGTAGCTGAAGAGGTTTTTTGTTTGAAAGTAATATTCTCAGGAATGACTGAACCGGTACCACGGGCGAAGCCGGGGTGGACATCTAGTTTATCATAATTTTACATGGTTGTGAGTGTCTACTACTTACTATATTTGTAGTAGTTGAACTCTTTATAGATTCCACCTGGGGAAATACCACATCTCTGTCAGCTATTCTACAGCGCACCAGTAATGTGCGAACACTGTACTATGTTCCGGTTTGAAGGGCAACGTTTCCAGAGATATCACGGGGCAAAAAAATAAAACATTTTAAATCGCTTGATGACGAGCGCTGTGCAGTGCTGGGCTATATTTTTATATACAGCGTGGCGCTATGGTGCCGACATTAAATGAACACACGGGTAGGGTTACTGACCAGTAATCATACAACTGGAGTGAAAAATAAAAATTCGCTTATTTAAAAAAAAATAGTTTCTAACAAACTAAATAATTGTATCAAGCTATCGAATGAAAATCACGCTGTGCACTAGATTCATTCAATAACTTCCGTTGTGTGAGTAAGTTGCGTTTGAGTAAAGCTGGCAACGCCGCATCTATCATGCCTTCTACCGCCTAACTAAATCGGCTTTGGCTTTGCTATTGCCATCTCTTATCATGTCAAACGAAAAAAGAGAGAGAAACTACAAAGCTATGACAGTATTCGTTCGTACGGTAAGCCCCAAGTAGGTACCTACCTATCAGCCGCCGCCGCGCCAAGCGGAGTCGTAGGTACCTACCTATCTACAGATACGTTTACATAATTTTTAGTTATTTAATTCTGATTAATTTGGAACGTGAGTAGGTACATCATGAAACAGCAGATTCAACATCTGTTCACCACTAATAAATCGAATACCCAATAATAAACAACAAAGGTAAGCACACAAAATGTAAATAAATGCGTAGGTATCTAACTTATTGTAATTTTGGCGAAACATACCAAAATGTTGACTTTGAAATAATAAGATGCGTATTGTCAGTACTCATATCAAGGGCACTTCGCATTTTTCATTATTCCCACTGGTGGGACTAGGGACCTTCTCTAGCAAGGAGATAGGCAGTTAAGGCCATAATCCATCACGCTGGCCTACTGCAGCTCGGTGGATGACACATACCCACGAAAAGTACATGTCGATTTCCTCAAGATGGTTTCCTTCGCCGTTTTAATTTAGCGGTCTTACGCACATGGCTTTGAAAAGTCAGTAGTGTGCGGGGTACGGATCAGCAGTCGCCGTTCTTCCTACTAGACCAACCGTCACTTCAAGAACACTTGGTAATAACAAAAAGCATTAGCGTTTTAGCCTGAAACCTGCTGAATTGGTTAGCCTACAACATTCTTTAAAAATAAAATAAAAACAACTTCTCGCGATAGGTTTGGTTTGAAGATTTGAATTTCATAAACAATTTAACTAACAAAACCCTTTCAAATAAAAGATAAATTTGTTTGAAATCTAATTACGATTACGTAAGTAAATAAAATTAAGAATGCCTTAAAACAGTAACTAGGTAGGTACCTATTAGTTGTAGGGATAGTTGTAAGTTGTAAGTACCTATACACCTCTACATCTACATGCCTCTACGCACTCGCACGGAGCGGCAACACCGCGCCTACTCCGGCGCGGCGCCGCGCCGGGTAATCTTTGAAATTTTAGGTACAACCATCGGGCGAAACTTTTTGATCTGCATTTTTAAAATGGTCTACGTGACCGCCACTTTCTCGAACACTAAACCTTATTAAAAATGAAAATGAAAACGAATGCTTGCCAATAAGTGTCCAGGTGAAGCCGAAATCTGTGATGCTCTGGGAAACATGCACTTTGTCGATGACTTGCTTTGGGCGACAAATCGTTATCGCAAAGGCAGCTATTTGATGGGTTTCTGTGTCAACTAAAGTCATGTCTGCATACTATGGAGTTCCACAACACCAATTAAATAACTACTCACAAAACAAAATCACAACACAAAAGTACATAACAAAAAGGCGTCTTTATCGCGGTATCTAACCTTTTTTTTTTTTTTTTTTTTTTAGTGGGGGGAAAATGCAGTAACGCACGATGTGTCGGGCTCGGTGTCAGAGTGACACCTACCGACTAAAAACCCTCCACAGGTTTCACCTGTGTGGCAAAAGTGTCAGAGTTACGGAACCGCTTTCACACTCGCCCGCGTAACTCTGACACCTCCATCACCCTTTCGGGTCCGCCTCGCGGGGGTCGGAACCCCGCATTTGGCTCCAGAGACGCGCTGGAAACCCAAAACAGCGCGTCTCCGCCTCTGGAGAGAGCGGGACATCAGGCGTTGTTACGCGCCCGATGGCCCAGGCCCTCAAGCGGTGACGGGTGCGAGCCCTAGTAGCTCGCCCCTTGTCCGCTTCCTCCTCCTAGGAGGAGCGAGAGGTCCACCTCCTCTCTCGCTCCTCCATCTCCCTTTGTGAGACAAGAGTCTCACAGAAGGAGACAAAGCTTCCACGACCTCTCATTGTCGAGCATCTTGGACAAGATGGTCGGCAATGAGAGGTCTCTTGACCGCGACTAAGGCTTGCCGCGGTTCCTCCTCTGCCGGACATGCCTCCAGCGCGTGTTGTGCGGTATCTTCCGCACAGCCGCACCGGTGGCATATCGGGTCTCCTCCTTCCGGCAACTCTACACAGATATCTCCCGAAACAACCATGTCCCGAGAGCATCTGTGTAGTCCGGAAGGTGAGGACTCCGTGTTTCCTCTGGACCCACTCAGTGAGAATGGGCCTTATCGCTTCAAGGAGCCGTCGAGCGCCGGCCCCTCTCTGAGTGGGTCCTGCGAGATCCGCTCCTTCCACCTCTCCAGAGCCCTAGCTCTGGCATCCCTGCGCCACCGTACCACCTCCTGTGGGGCGGGACGCACCGTCCTCCTCCGCACGGACCCGGAGCCAGTAGACCGAGGACAACACCTCAGCCTCTATGCACCAGGGCAGTGAACCGGCGAGGACGCATGCCACCTCATGTGAGGTGTGCGGTAACCCCGGCACACTCTCACAGCCATCACCCTCTGGGTACTATGAAGGAGGGCTTCATCTGATCGGGCCAGCTTTCCTGCCCATATGGGAGCACCATACAGGGCCATCGATCGCACCACTGCCATGTAAAGGTGGCGGCAGCGCCCTCCACCGCCTCCCATATTGGGCAGAAGTCGGCCCAATGCTGACGCAGTCTGCGTCAACTTAGGGGTAAGTTGACGCAGATGCGGCCCCCAATTCCATCTGCTGTCAAGCACGACACCGAGATACTTCAGTGTCGGCTTGACAGGGATGGCGCGGTATCTAACCTAATCTAATTGACACTGACTCGTACAATAAATTACACTAAATAAACGACAAAAATAATGCGTAAGTCTTTTTCGCGAATAATTAAATTACTTAATTACCTAGCTAAGGATTAAAACAGTAAATTAGATATTTACAATTAAAGTTTTAGCGCGAGATATGTGTCAAGGACAACGGTCAATGGTCAACTAGTGAAGAGTAGGACAAAAAATTAGACGAGCACATCCTCTCATTTCATTAGCTCGCACACAAACGCATGTGTTGTCTTATCTCTTTCTATTGTATTTGCCTTACGCCTGATTTTCATTGATAAACATATGGATCTGAGGTCTGCGACCTAATGACCTCGTGACTTACATTTTAGATACAGGTTGCTTTGATTTGGAATTTTGAAAATTGCAAATAACTCAGTAAATAAAAACAATACACGAAATTTAATTTTACAGAATGCCTAAAAATATGATGTGTGATATGTGGTTTCATTTAATGTCGGCACCAAAGCGCCACGCTGTATATTATATTACCATATTACAGATTAGGTTATTACAAGCAAGATGTACATTGCGCCAGTCTCATTATGTTCGCAATTACATGTTTACTCAATTGAGTCATTGCTTTTTAACGATCATGGTAGATTTGGAGATGTTGTAACATTTATGCCGCCATATTGAATTTACACTAACGTAGTGTCACTCGCCGGACTAAGAGGAATCGATTGACGTGTGAATCATAAAAATCGGCCTAGGCGTTTGGTCTGTATAGTGCTTCAAAACAACATACATACATAGGCTGATAAACACATTACCACTCCTTTGCGTCGCGCAGTCGGGTAAAAAGTGGTTAGCACTTGGACTTCCACTGATGGATGGAGGCCTCCCCTAAAGATTTCCAGAAAGATCGGTCTTGCGTCACCCGCATCTAAGGATTTCTGGCGACCTTCACCAGATCGTCCGTCCATCTTGTGGAGACTTGCTACCTATTGACTACCTGAGAGGTACTGCGTAGTGCAACTAATTTATCTTTACTTTACTAATACACTACAGGCATTTGAAAGCTGTCCAACTGAGTGCAATTGAAGAGGGGGGGTTCTAAACCACGATAATTTCTCCTTGTCGCATGATTTTAGAACGGCGTTGCGAAATAATAGATTAGAAGAGGTCTTAGTCCACTTCTTTTTACCTCACCTAATTTCGCGTCACTTCGTCGCTTCTCACTTCACTTCACCTCACCTCATCACGCAAGTGAGCACAAAATAAATTGTAATTCTTGTCTTCTTTTCCAAATATTGAACTCGCGAAAAAACTTTATCAAATAAAAAGACACTGAGCAAAACAAATTCAATTGTACGAGTCCAAAAATCAAAGAGATTTTGATATTAACCCAATTGGTTCATTTGCTTCAAATGGAGGCGATAAAGCGAATAATAACGTATTATAGTAGGTTTTATTTGAAAAGCTTTGTATATTGTCTAGTTTTATTCGACTCCTTCGGCTACTTAAGTAAAGTAATTGGGAGTTTATGAGGTCAAAGGCTTGTACTAGAGATAAAGAAAAGAGTGGAAAAGAAAACAGATCTAGCAGTAGTAGAATGCTTTATAAAGCTGTACAAAAAATGTTGCCGTGGAAATCTTAGCAATTTTTTAATGTTTTTTTTGGCAAGATTAGTCGACAAATCTCAACTAATATTACAAATGTTTAACTCTGTCTGTCTGTTATGAGTTCACTTCTATATTATTGAACGATTTAAATAAACTTTGGTACAGAAATAATAATAGTACCTCTTACATACCATGAAAAAGAACATAAACTAAACGAAAAAAAGGTTTTAATCGAAGCGAGTATTTTTAATGTCTGCATAGTAAAGTGGATTAGCGGTTATAAGACCAAATAATAATATATTGTATCATGATGAACAAATAACAAGGTGAATCCTCTGGATCTTATAAAGAAACATAACAACTAAACTTATATACATAACCATAATTTATATATTGTATCATGATGAATAAATGAATGAATGATGAGTAATGCCTGAGAATAATAGCGAACATTAAACAAAGAAATAGTTGTAGACCTTATTTTATCGAAGAAAAAGTTTTGACCCTACCCTCCCTCTATATACTTGAAACCATAATGTTTGTAAGAAAAAATCTAAAACTCTTTAATTTCGACAGAAATAAACGCCGCCAAACGAAACTAGCTTTACCTGTTCCCAACCTCGAATTATTCAAAACCAGTCCTGAATATCGTTGCGTCGGAATATACAATAAATTACCTGAAACTTTAAAAAATAAAAATAAAAATAGCATATTTAAAAATAAAATTAAGTCCAAACTTATCGAAAAAGGTTACTACAGCATACAAGAATTTATGGAAGATAGATGGTAGGTCCCATTAATTTATAAAAGTGTAAATAGTACTAACTTTTTTTTATTAATTCTACAGCTTCCTGTAACATTTTCTTAAATCTTATACAAATGTCATGTTTAATTTCATATAAATGTTTAATACATTTTATAATTACACCTCTCGGACGAAACTGGGCGTCTACTCTCTTTCTCCGCATCCGCACTTCGCAAACGGCCGTAAACGCAAACGAAATATTGCCTGTAACCTTACTCTATTTCTCTGGCGGATCGAGCTACGGACTTTCAAATCCATAGAGTCTCATCGTGAACGATGTAATTGAATGAAAACAAAAGGTTCCACAGACTACGTAGAGGTTATTTTCATTGCCATTGCGGTAATTTACGGTTTTTCTTTAACATCATATTTATGATCCGTTATGCCGTATTTTTAAATTTAACTATAAAATACGATATCTGATCTATTTGTTTTAAAATTATAGCAATTGGTTCAATGAAACGAGTGCAAATCATATTATTTACGCAATTAGAATCGAGGCACTAGAATAGACCTTATTATGCGGCTAAATATAGGAGTTATACAGCAAGCACTCGTTTGGACTATAACTTGTGACAGTCAAACATATCCGCTTAATACTTAAAACTCATATTGGCATTGACGTTTTGTCGAGGGACAGTAAAACTAGTGTTGCCCTTCGTACAATTTAAGTCGTACTTATACGGCTTTTTTACCTCATGTACGATCGAGAAGTCGAAATCGTACGCATATGACCTTTGAAAGGAATCTTGCGAATTACTTAAATAAATAACAGTGTGATTATTTTTAAATTATTTTTTGGTGTAAAAAACAAGCAGAAAAGTTGAACGAACTTGAAATTCTTCAATGTATTTTCTTTATATATCTAGTTTATCCTGTGGTATTAGCCTCTCAATGTGTCCCACTTCAAATTGGAAATCCTCTCACAATCAATATTTTTAATGTCATTTTAAACCAATCGATTACACTACGTACGTAAGGCGCTGAGAACTTTGTTTTATTTTAATTTCTTTCATGTAGCTTGATAAATAATTGTATTATCACTAGCATTATTATTAGTCTTACTAGCATCATTATTACTAGCAGCACCCGTGGTTTTCCCATGTAGATCTCTTCTCCTTCATATTCCCGTTATAAAAAAAACTATTTTTAATCTTCCTTAATCATATCGTAACATCTGAACGGCCGAGCTGAAATTTGAAACACATTATTTTAGATTACAATCTGGACTATTACACAGGCCACTCTTCATTCTGAGAAAATAATGGAAACGGCAACTACGCAGGTAAAACCCCAGGGCGCTGCTAGTTTATTATATTAATAATATACGTATTGGTGTGCTTAATTCCTAGGTTTTATTATAAAGTTTGCCATATTTTTGTGTTTAAACGGTTTAAGGGTAGGATTTCATGGAGCGGTTTCAAACCGCGCCCGCGCGCGGGCGCGAATCGCGACGGGCGACCATTTTTTTTCAAAACTCACGAGACCGCTGATTGTAGCGGTTCGCGCCCGCGCGCGGGCGCGGTTGGAAACCCGCAACGTTCGCGGGCGAAAACCGCGCGGACGTGCGGTTGGAAGTCAGTAGCATAGCGTAGGGAGGGTGGTAGGGGCGGCCCGCTCGGGGCGGCACTTTTTAGGGGGTGGCAAATTTTTGATTAAATAATAATATATTTAAGGTCAGGTTTTTCTGCCAAGGTAGGCATTTACGCTGCCTCGCACGCTCTGATGCCCCCGCTTTGTGCGGAATTGAACTAAGTACTAGTTTAAACTTATTTTTTGTTCAAGATTTGTTTACAATTGTGATAAGAGTTTTGTTTGTTTATAAACCAGGAAATATTTATCTACGCTCGTAGGTATACTAAAATTAACCTTTTCTTTTTTGACGCATTTTGTTGAGACCGGCATTATCGGTTATTCCATTCATTATTTAAAATGTTGCCTTAAACTTCGTAGATTTGTCCAAAATAAAAAAAAATGTGCAGAAACTTAATTAACGATACGGTTGCGTTAATGCCGATGATAGTGGATGAATATGATATGGTCTACGACGGCGCTTACTTCTCTAACAGAAACAAATTCACTCTCGACTCGAAAACCCCAAGGTTCGAACCATCACGAAAAACTCACTCTGGCAATGCGTTTTACAGCCTAAGTAGTCCTTCTTATTACAAAGGTGAAGATAAAACTCTTTCTTAGATTCTTTAATCAATGATGAACGATGTTATTTTTTCGAGCAACGAGCAACACGATAGAAAACCTTTAATTTAAAAAACCCGACAGCAAAAAATCAACACATAAAAAACATTATGTACTATGTGATGATACTTTGGCGATTGACACTAATCTAACAATATCTTAGTTATAAAAATCCATCCAGGCATTTGGAAGAAACGTGGAAATAAAGAAATTTACAAACATACCAGATACACTCGAAAACCATAATTCTTCTTTCAGTCGGGTAAAATGGCAATAAAGGAAATAAATCATATTTTTTTATCGCAGCCGCAAATTAAGAAAAACTTGTATTATCTGTATATGTATCTTATTCCACCAAATTGTTTTAATTTCTTATTCTATGACGATTTCTTAAAAACTTTTTTTTTGACTGACGATATTGACCAAGAACTTATCAGAGTGAATCTCTACTCGTAGAGTCTTGCGGGAAGAGGCCACGAAATGTTTTGCGATGAGGCGTAAGAGCAAGATTAAAGTCGAAGCGTTCGAAACAGACTCTGTAAATGATGGAAGAAGAAGAATCAATTTAAGCTGTGTGGCAAACTGTATAGAAGACCAATGAGTACAATCAGCCCCTTGACATAGCGTTTGTGGGCTATGAGAAAGCATGACGGATAACTCGGTGAAAGTCTGGTTGGTCCTGGAATCCCTACGGCGATGCCAAATTGACTGCCGAGAAGCCGAGATATATCGAGGTAATGAGATATTTGTATATCGCCGCAACTATGACTGTTCAAGTTCGAAACTCGCTGGATTAGACTGGACGTGACATTTATAATTACGGCAACAGGCGTATCTCACCAAACGATATCGTCGTAATGGCCGAAATGCTGGGGGATCTACAAGAGATACTGGGCCTTGTTTACGCCTCCCAGCGCACCGGTCTCCAAACGAACCTATATAAAACCGTGCGCCAGTTGAAAAACGTGCTGTGAAACGAAGAATGGTTGGTGTTTTTCTGAGTATCGTATACGAATCGTATCGTATAGATAATCGTATACGAAACGAAGTCATCCGTCAGTGGACCAAAGTTATTGACATAGCTCAACGTATTAAAACAAGCGAAAGTTGACTATGTCCTCGAGGTAAACCATAAATTTAGCATGTTTCAGTAAAACTTGACATAACTGATGCGTTGGCAATGAAAAAGTCACTAAAATAAACACATGTTTTTTACCTTAACCTTAAATCATACAAAAATGTTCCGCCAGGTATTAAAAACTCACTAGATCTAGTGACTAGTCAAATTCATTTAGCCTCATTATTATATTACATTATTTATTATAACTAGTTCACTAGTCACTAAAATAAACACATGTTTTTTACCTTAACCTTAAATCATACAAAAATGTTCCGCCAGGTATTAAAAACTCACTAGATCTAGTGACTAGTCAAATTCATTTAGCCTCATCATTATATTACATTATTTATTATAACTAGTTCCCGTTATTTTCATGTGATGAAAAGTAGCCCATATGTAATCTATCTAATCTGCAATAAACTTATATTTTATTGCAGATAATAGATTACAAGCAAGCAAATATTTGATGTATTCGAGAGGTAGAAAAACCCTATCCTATTTTACAGAATAGCCTACAAACACTAAAAAGTACAAAACATAAAATAAAAAAACATGAAAAGTTACGTTTAAAATAACCGACTTCAAAACCAAAAAAAGTCATTCAAAAGCGAAAAGTAAACTAATAAGAGCAGCACTATTTTTGTTTCTCCCGCCCCTCAATCGACTGCCAGAACATTGACTTATATAAGTAAGGACCAGACCAACCGTACGAAAAAAAAACACCGCATTGGCCCTAAAAACATTTTTAGGGCCAGTGTGACTCAGTTCACAACGTTCAGTACGCGGAAGTGAACGAGTATTTGGTATATATAATGCATAATTGTGTGCTAAAAAGTTGCAAAAAACGGAACAAAAGTAAAAAAAAAAGATGGGATATGGTATCATCAGTAAGTATTTAATCTTAATTTCTTTTTGTTGCTGTTAGATTAATAGGCATACATTTTTAAAGTGTTATTGAACGCGTGAAGTGGACGAAGTAGCCTTGTACAAACGTAATTTTTGTTGTTGTTTTATTGTTATCGAATTTAGTGCAAGTGATTTTGAATTTTGGGATTTAATAATAAAACAAAACGTAATCCGTCTTATTTCAAAACACGGACTAATTATAGTACTGGAATTAAGCCAGGTTTAAACCAAGTCTAAGTCTAAGCGTTATTACAAAACGAAGTTTTTCTCTAAGCCGCGTACTATCTATGATCCTAAAGATTAACTATCGAACCCCTAGTTTAACTATGGACTTACTTCGGATCTGTCATTATAAGGTTAGGACAACACTTGTTTCTTCCACAAAAAAAAATTAACAATTTGAACTCTCGCAATAGAGATGTTACACATTAATGTTAATTTTATGACAGTTTGCATTAATAGAATATCGAAAATCACATTATTTTAATTTAATATTACGTAGTAAATTTATTATAAATGATTTTAAATCCTATATTTTTTATCTGTTGTCACGTGACTGGCTACACCGATATGAATTATTACGTCACTAGTCGCAAAACAAACTGTCAAAACTGATTAAACTGTTTACATTTCTGCTTTTTTTTTATAGTTTGCGATCTTAGCGTCAACGATTTTGATTGTTTGTATTCAAGTAATGATAAGAAAACACATAACCTGAACACACAGTCATGAATCGCGACTAGTATTTTGCGACTAGTGACGTCATGTCAGTCGTTAGTGTTTCAAAATTAGTCTAATATTGTATATTAGTACATTTACTCATCGAAAATACTAATATTTTGAAATTAAATGTAATTTTTTACGGTAAACAAGGGTCAATCTTCAAAATAAAAGCAGTTCCAAAAATTGTTAATATTGTTGTATAACGTTGGGCTATCTCAGGCTTAACCTTGGACTAAGTAGTCTTTGGATAGTCTGAGTTTTGTAATAGGAACACATTTTAAACCTGGTCCTAAGTTTAACACCGTATCAAACCTGGATTAGTTAGTCCTGGTTTAAATCTGTACTACGAGTATCTTAGTTTTTTGGAATAAGACTGAATAGGTTTAATCTACACTTAGGTTTGAGTACATTACAAAGAGAAAATATTTGTAAATACTTTCGAATTTTTGTGTTTGCATTAAATAGGATTCGAAACTAATGAACCGATTTGAAAAAAATAATAATAATACTTTTTTACTATGTTTATTATTGTATTTAAATATTTGAAAAACTATTTTGAATACCAATACATATGTAGTTCGTTTAGAGTTTTCACAGAAACTTGAAAGACATTTAACAGCTACATGATGCTTTTTGGCTGTTGGTGTGCACACGTATAGTAAAAATTTTATTCGCATATATTATTCCAATTGCAAATAAAAAAAATATGTATGAAATTACGTTTTTTTTTGTACAAAGTTATGCCGTCTTTTGTCGTCAACGCGGCACTCACGTAGTTCGTATGATTTACAGATCTTACTGTTTTTGCTTGTATTAAGAAGTTTTCTAACTATAAGTAGGGCGCATCCTTCCTTTTGAAATCATTGGCTGCAGATGGCTACCGCGCCGCTGCGCGCGCAACCGCGCGGTCGCTACGCGGGCGCCGCGCGGTACCCGCGTAGCTACCGCGCGGTTGCGCGCGCGCAGCGGCGGGTCGCCACGCGGGCGCCGCGCGGCACCCGCGTGGTAGCGCGGGCGTAAACCGCCTCGTGAGTTTTGAATTCAATTTTACATACAAATCTGCATCCTACAGAAGACGCGGGACCGCGCCCGCGCGCGGGCGCGGGTTTGAAACCGCTCCATGAAATCCTACCCTAAAAGAGCCGCCGTAAAATAATGACAGTTTCTCTTGTATGACGAGGTAAAATAAAACTTTTTACAGTGAAAACTTCATTTGGGGCGCCTAGATAGATTTTTCGTGGGCTGTGAATTGAATTCTAGCGTCACGCTCGGGTAAGATAAGAAATTTTCGGGTGAACTCAGATGCTCCAGCGAGAATTAAAATATAGTGAACAAGTGCGTCAGACGGAGAAAAATGATATGGTCAACTGCTCGTCGCTGTTATGTCCTTGTGTTTATTACATTATTCATGTTATTTTGTCGCAACATTAACTTCTAGGTACTAATTACTACCACATTAATTGAACCTGTCACGAAATATTAAATTTGCATTTCACAACCATTGCAAAAAAGTTTTGGTTGTTATACTAATTTCTGTTTTATCACAACACGTAAGCACACAATATGACACCTAGGTATTTTCATCGCAGTACTTACACGTACACTATAACACAACATAATTATCGAGCCTATTGCGGAAGACCATCGTCAGCGACAAAATGTAGGGTATTTCACTTTTTTATCGTAACGTTCAGCTAAAACCAACAAACTGATACCCACAGATTTAACAAAAACTGTAAATAATGTGAAAACCATTTAATCATTTCCAATCTGAGGTGGGATGAAAGTTACATAATTATTATTACAAATATATTTTATGCCCGAGCGCAAAGATGAGATACGATAAGAGATAAGAAAACTCTTTATTAAAAGCCATAATACAAAAAAAAACAATTAACTAAATATAAAAAATTACATTTCGATTGGCGGCTTTATCGCTTAGAGCGATCTCTTCCAGGCAACCGTGCACGGATTAGAAACAAAAGATAGTAACATGGCCCGTTTAATTAATACATTTCATTTATCAACACCATTATGAGTACTTACAACAGAAAATAAATAATAACATACTACATATTTACAACATAAATAAACTTACACATACTAATTGAAATTTAATAAAATACACATTAACCTAATATGTTATATAATAATATACCACATATACATACATGAAATAAAAATCATAAATGTACCAATGAATCAATCGATGTTCTTAACTAGACCACCAAAATTGGTAATAATTTACCTAATTAACATATTTTATCCATAATATTGGAAGCCCTAGTCTTGAATTCACACTATTGTTCAAGTTTATGGTACGGATTTTGAAAAATAAAGGTGGCAACACTACGATACGAGATACTATCGAAATCGAAAGTTCTAAGTTCTAATTCAATACATTATTACATTTTACATTACATACAAACAAATTAAAACAAAAAGGCCTTGCAAGTATTTCGTGCAGTTTTCGTTATTTTTCTTAATATAAACATGTGTTTATGCATAAAAATTGCTGTTTAAAAGTGATGGGAGATGGATTTGGTGAATGGCAAACCGGACCCAAATTTCCAGACTTTCCGAGTTATAAATAGGTGGTTCGAGTGCAAGCTTTGTGTGAATGATACATGCATATTTTCATTACAACATGGATGAAGCCATTGGGCTGAGCCACTATTATAATTATGCATTATTTCTAACGTACAAATATTCTATTACATTCTGCACCGGCAGCTTGAGCTGTTACCTACTGATCAACAAACACGGACCACTCTTGCAGTCCGACTGCAAGATGAAATTTCAGTGCTGTTAACTATCCGAAGCAGATGCAACTGCTTGAGTGGTTTGTGTGTGTACATACATAGTACCTAGTATGTAGTGCACTATGCAGTTATAGCATGAAGCAGTCGATGCTGACTGCTTCAAGATGCCGTGTACGACCAGCCTAAGAGATATATTATGTACCTACAAAATTGAATTAGAGTGTTAAACCTACTTGGTCAAAACCAATACTCAGATACAAAGTTTGTTAGTAACTTGTCATAATGATGATTTAAATTAGAATATTCATTGTTCTTTTACAGACCCACAATCCATTGCAGAAGGCTGTGTGCTGCGGGCTCTCTGACTAGAAGTAGTTGAGAGAGAGAGAGGGAACACTGAATTTCCTGGCGGCACTACTCTACATGTGTGGGTTTTCAAAGAATATTCTAGAAGATGTACTTAATAAATTTTAATATACTTTCTAGATAAAATGGTATTTTATTTAATTTCCTAGATAAAATGTTATTTTAAAGTAAACAAAAACCCCCAACACTAATTTCCAAATGGCTGGATCGATTTTTATGATATTTGGAAAAGATAACTCTACAAGTTACATATTTGTATACTATTATAGGTTTACAGTTGCAGTAAGTTTTTTCAGAGAAGATTGAAAGCAGCTGGAATTGGCCTGTGTTTTTTAAATCTAAGTGTGAAATTTAAATTATTGTAAAATTAATTCCAGCTATAAAGGCTTAATAATAATAGGTTTACAGTTGACCACCATTTGAGCATTTTTTTAAACGACGATAGTCTATGGTGGAGCGTGCTAACCCAGAAGAAAACACTTCACTTTTGATTTGTAGATATCTACAAAAGCTTATTTTGAAATAGCTGGAATGATTTTAGTAAAATGGTCATGAAAAACTACAATGAAAATTGAAATAAATCATTATATTGCATTATCATATGGGAGGAGGCCTATACCGAAAGGGGTCCTTAGCGTAAACAAACCTTATATGCATATACTATGTTAAATGTAAAAAAGGAAACAATAAAGGCTTATTATTATTATTATTGCATTATCATTGCACACAATGAGGTACATCAAAATTGGCTTACTTTGATAGTTATGACACTAAAGAGAGCTTGGCACATACATTTATAAAATCCCTTTTTTCCGGTGGGTTTATCATACTTAAAGTTAGAAGCAGACTCGATTCTGTGATGCAGGCATTTTCCCAGGCATAAACAACCCACTAAATGTTTCCACAGCTAGGACTCGAGGCCTTCTACTTCAAGGGTAGAGCCCCTTGCGAGAGAAGGCCATAATCCACCACGCTAGCCCAGTTCGGATTGGTGGATGACACATGACTTCAAATGATTTTAGGTAAATGTTGGTTTCTTCACATTGACCTTTACCATTTTAAGTTAGGGGTATTCAAGGGTGTCGCCAGCTAGCTAAGAGGAAGGCAATGGGTCAATATTATGGAGTTGACGGCATGAAGTGTTACATTTTGGAAGTCTTTGCCTCAATGACAATTGCAACAAGTATTAGTTCTAGTATCAATGTATAAAACTTCACAAGCCCTCGACAGCATAACAACTAAATCAAACTTTTAAACAAAGCAATAATTATTTATTCAAAAATAATATTCAATTAACACATAACTTTCAGGGATTTTTAAAAAACTTTCAACCACTTTATCATTAAAATTATTTAGGTTTTATTTATTATAGCTCTGTGTACACTTATCATGGCCCATGGACCATCAGGCGATCTTCTGCTATGGTGCTTCTTAGCCATGTTTTTAGTCTTCTAAGGCTGCTAAAGGATTGCTGTACTGTACAGATGGTAAAGCGATCAAAATTTTCAATGTTTTTCCTTTTCGGGAAAGAAGGAATTTGTTTCTCTTAGGACATCAACCGGCATTACGCAGATGAGACTTCGAGAAGACTATGGTGTGCGTGGTTTTGAACCCATGGTCTCCGGACTCCGGATTAACAGTCGCAGTCTCCCATCTACACCAGCCGTAACTTTCTAGGTTTCTAGGCACAACAAAGTCGTCAAACAACTCCCGGCTAAACATATAATTTCCTACAAATTCTAAGTCGGAAATTTGAATTATGTTAAGATCACTGCGCAGGCGACACCGGCTCTTTCTACGCTCCAAACGGTCTTCACGTACAGCAGCATCAATTAACATAACTTTTACAACCATATTATGTTATATTTTCCCAAAAAAATCTAAATCCGCAAATCAAAAAGTAACACTTTTCATTTCGTTGATTTTGAGGTTAAAACTAAGAAAATTGATCTGTCAAATTAGAATCTTCGTTGCGACTTTCGTGAATTAGAGTAGGCTTAGAACATGTAACGGTCAAAAAATGTTCGGTCGGGCTAAACGACGGAACGAAAAAAAACGGGAGTAAGAATGTCGCGAAAATTAGGTCGAAATTTCGTTTTCGATAGAAAGAGAGTAGACCTCCTGTGTTGTCGTCCTGTTTTGCAACACCCTAACAGGGTCTTTGTACACCATAGTTATAGATTTTAGCTATAAGATCTATTTAATAAATGTATGTACACTGTGCAAATAAATAAATAAATAACAAGGTGAATCCTTTAGATCTTATAAAGAAACATAACAACTTATATACATAACCATCTTATACCTTTAAACGACCAATTCTTGTAGGTATATATATATATAATCTGAATCTCCGAAACGGCTCGAACGATTTTCATGAAATTATGTTTACAGTGGGTTTCCGGAACGATAAATCGATCTAGCTAGGTTTTATTTTATAAAAACATCATTTTATGCGCGTTTTAAGACAATGAATAACCCTTACAATGTCATTAGAATACGATAACATATTTCGCCACTGTTCTTTAAGTCTAAATGGCTCAAACGGAATATGCTCGCCCTCGGAGTCAACAGGCCCTGGTTCGAATCCTGATGAATACACTCGGGGTTTTTCTTTTTGTAATTTTTTTTCTGAGAAAATCTTTTACTTAGAACCCTTTATAAACGCATTTAAACCGAGCTAAGCTCGGTCAATCAGGTACTAATTTATATAATATACATTAAATATAAAAGGAACCTATAAAACGAACACTCCGTCGAGATCACTGCCGCGCGGCAGGGTCCCCAGAACGCTGGCAGCGTTACCCCTTTGGATCGCGATACTTATTTTTTGGGCGAAATAAGTGCCTGTCTGTGTGTGTATCTGTCTGTGGCACCGAGGTTTTGTTTTATTTTAGCCACTCCGCAGACTCCGGGGTCCGTGACTTTTGTCATTACAATTAAATTTAAACGGATGGGCTGATTTCAATGCGTTTTTTTATTTAAAGGTTAATGCGGATGTTCTTAGCTATGTTTGGTTAATATCGATTCAAGATGGCCGCCTTCACAAAATGGCGGATAAAATATTTCTTTACAACCTACCTTAATATGGGTATCAAATGAACGGGCTTGACTACAAGAATACTATACACTATAAAAAAATCAAATCCATGATAGCCACTTCCACAAAACGGCGAATTATATTATTTTTTTCACTACTGCCTCAATATGGGTATCAAACGAAAGGGCTTGACTAGTATGTTGTACAGATAACAAATCCGAGGTAGTCGGGGGTTAATCAAAATTTTTAATTTTGTTCTTGTTATTTCGGAACTATAACAGGAATGGAAACTACACGGATAAAGCCACAGGGCACTGCTGGTAAAATGCCTATTTTAAATATCAATGATTTTTGCTTTGACATTGACATTTCCAAGATCAATCAGTGTATATAACAACTAGACTGGTTAATCCGAAGTGAACCCGCGAAGGTGAGTCGTTTAAACTTGAAATAATTTTGAAACATATATCTACGTATTTACAATTAAACCACGTTATAATAAAACCACAATTTAATTTCTATGATCATTCGCTGCTTTAATTAAATTGAAAATTAGATACTGTAGCAATTTCAGTAATTATGATAAAGCAAATTAATTTTAAGTAGTATTTAGTTGCAATTGTAGAAAATATAATATTTATTGACGCTATACTTGTTGATACAGATCTCCCTGGCCATACAGAGCGGGAACGCAGCGAGAGCTGTGGGGACGTTCGGGCAGGGCTCTCTTTGACCTTATTTGATATGTATTTTTATAATTTTTCTGTTGACATTTGACATACTTTAATTAAATAAAGCAACATTGTTGAATATACCGTTAAAGTCTTTGATATACTCTAATGACACTGATAATATAATGAGTCTGCTAATCGAAAATGAGTTGTTTTTTTCTGTTTTAACACGCTCCATCGCAGACCGCATCGTCGCTTAATACCAGGCGAGATGGCGGTAAAGTGTAAACCTAAAATAGTTAAAAATAACGAATGTTTATATGTTTGTAAGCGTGTAATTGTGTATGTTTGTCCCCACGTATATTTATAATAATTATAAATGGATTCGAAACAGATTAAAGACGCAGGTAGAAGTAATTACACAGACAGAGACAATTAACAAAAACATTTAACAAAAAAGTTTATTAGACAGAGGTAGTGGTACATTACGTCCTTAATTAACATATAGGCTATTTTTATCATGTTAAAGCTTTTGGTTTTCTGCTACTCGCAGCATCGGGAGAAATCGCAGCTAGTGAAATTTTATACCTACAAAAATCTCGTGTCACAATGTTTATATGTCTACACCTAAGAAACGGTTCGACCGATTTTAATGAAATGAATAGGGTAAAACTAGGTAATACGCCCCACTTTTTTTTAAAATCCAATAAAACGAATTACACTTGAAATATAATCAGACTTTTTATTTAAGGACTTTATTTGGTATTATAAGGAACACTTTATAATCAACTTACTGCCTTATGCAACGAATAATTATCATTTATCGTAACTTAAAAAAAAAAGTATGTGGGGCGTTTTGAAATAGGAGTGTCGGCTAATACGCCTCACTAGAGTTTCAAAATGCCCCACACCAATAACAAAACATTGTAGCGAAAACAATTAAATAATTAAGACACAAACTAGAGTTAATGGCACAAAATCAGTTTCTCATTGAATAACATGTAACTATGTAGAAATAATAATGAGTAATCTATAATATTTATCGACAGATTTACTGCCTATTTAAAATTTAATTGTTTTTTGTTCTTGACTTTCTCTCTGGCCTCTTCAAGGTTTTCTGCAGTCCAAGAAGCTTGTTCGTTGTCGGGACATTGTCTGCAATAATAATATTATAAAATTCTTCATGACATGAGTTAATGGGATTTTGTAGGTAACCGTGCCCATTTTAAACCAATTTGATTATGACTATAACAAGAAAAAAATTAAAAATGTTGATTTACCCCCAACTATCTCAGGTTTGTAATTTGTCAAACACTCTAACCCTTTCATTTGATACCCATATTGAGAGATGTTGAGAAGAAATATTTTGTCCGCCATTTTGTAGAGGCGGCCATCTTGAATCGATATTAACCAAACATAGCTAAAACTTCCGCACGGAAACCATTCAATAAAAAACCGCATTGAAATCCGTCCTTCCATTTGGGCTCTACGGTTCCACAGACTGCCACATACAGAGACAGACAGACACATAGACAGACAGACATCGAAGTCAAACTTATAACACCCTTTTTAGTCGGGGTTAAAAATACTTTATGTCTAATACTTACACGTAATAAAAATTATGTTCAATGCTGGGGCGTTTTGTAAAACGACATGTAAGGCATATTGTAAATTTGGGTATACAAAACGCCCCACTAAGGACAAGACGACGCTTTTAAGGTTATAACTCTCCAAACAGTCGAAAAAGAAGGGTTGTTTATTGTATTTTACGGTAGTATCAAAACATTTTAAAAAGAAGCAAAGAAAAATAGTATTTAAAAAAGCTGACACTTACCAGAAATTGATCTGAGGCAAAAATCTTCGAATATTTTTTTTTTCTTATTGACCGCAGAGAAACACTTGCGAATATCGGCCATGACACGCGGTCACCGTCGCCTGTGCTTGTGCGCTGCGAGAGCGAGAGCTTCGTACGTTGTGTTAGTGTGCGTGTGTTGAGGTGGGGCGTTTTGTCAAGTGGGGCGTATTACCTAGTTTTACCCTATGGTTATTTAGCATCATATACAGAAAGACTTATATATTTTATCACTCTATATTATTAACATAATTTATTTTCTCCGAAAAAAACAAAAAAAGCGACGACTTACATTTAAAATTAAAGGACACTCAACCAAATGTCATAAAAACCATCACTAATACCCGAGCGACACGCGGCTAGTTTTTCAAGCTAGGATATTAGGCTAGTGCTAGTAAGCTAGCAAGCTAGTAATTCTAGCTTCGTGGACACAACGCTACGCAACGCTAGGTTTATCTACACGAAGCTAGTTTAGATTAGATTACGTGACACGAAACAAAAATTACAGTGTCTAAATTGTGTATTAATATACAATTCCAAACTTTACCAATGAAACTCCATTAGCTCCATTATTAGTAATCCACGGATCTCAATACTAAGGTATCAGCGGTTACATTTACAAACTTACAAACCCATAAATACCTAGTCAAACTTAGATACTGCAAAGTTCGCTAAGTCCAACATTGGTTATATATCGCGCAGTCAATATTCTGATATCAAACTGTAGCAATAACTTGGATTACATCTCCCGTTCAACTATGAGGTAAACTATGGATAAAGTTAAAACGCACTGCGAGCTATTATTTGTAATTTAAATAACGATGAATTGGGGCCTGATAATCTGTACTAATCATACGAAGTTGAAGAGGTATTTTAGGAGCAATTGGAAACCGATTTGAAAATGACTTTCACGGTTGGATATTTACATAAGCCCTTGCATTTATATACACCATAGGCTAATATGTGTCTCGGGTGAAGCCGGGGTGAAACGCTAGTCGGTTTTATAAGTACATAAATACTGTTATAATATTGTCGTCTTTTTCTATCAACTTACGAAGTTTTTTGCGTGATTTAACTTTCATTGTGTAAATAAATTGTTCTTATACCTATTTCATACAGATTAGATAATATGAGATATTTTTAGGGTTCCGTAGCCAAATAGCAAAATACGGGACCCTTATAGTTCCGTCATGTCTGTCTGTCTGTCCGTCCATATGTCACGGCCACTTTTATCCGAAACTATAACAGCTATACTATTGAAACTTGGTAAATAGGTGTAATCTGTGAACCGAATTAAGATTTTGATACAAAATATAGAAAAAAAAACAAATTTTTTTAGGGGTGGTCCCATACATAGAACTGAAACACATTTTTTTTTATCAAAACCATACGTGTGGGATATCTATGGATAGGCCGTCAAAAATTATACTGAGGTTTTTAACAATTTTTTTTTCTAAACTGAATAGTTTGCGCTAGGGACTCTTCCAAAGCGGTAAAAAGTGTGTCCCCCTTCCCTGGAACTTCTATAATAACAAAATGACGAAAATAAAAAAAAAAGGGTATGATGTACATTAACATGTAAACTATCAACGAATATTGGTTTAAATGACATCTAGTTAGTAGTTTTATTTTAATACGTCGTAAATTGACTATTGTTAAAACTACTACACTACAAAAAAACACTGATCAAAGTAACAACGAAGTACAAGAATTTTTGTATTATGATACTTACTGCTACGGAAGCCTTCATAGGCGAGCCCGACTCGCACTTGACCACTTTTTAAATATCTACAATTGTCTTGATCCTAAGTAGCTTACCCATTTCAATTTACTGAGTTATAATATTTGATATTTAAAAATAACTTGTTTGACTGCAAATTCTGCCATAGATTTTGTTAGGCTGAAGAATAGGATTTGCTTGACCGCCCTTTTGATGCAATAAAACAACAATGCGGTCTAAGATGGAACGCGCTAATTCAAAATAAACCGACTCACTCTAGATTTGACACACAAAAATATGATCATATAAAAGATAAAGTTGGCAACACTGGGCAGTTTTAACGCGTCACTTTCGTTACATTTTTTCTTAAGTCTCACATTAGGTTATTCTCCACCAACCTGCCGTAACACACGTTCATTCCAAAAACACCCCAAAATCTGATAAATTTAGAGTGTAATGTAATGTTACACGTAACATTGTTACTTGTAATGTAACACCACCATAATATAAAATTAAATTTGGCTCCCGGCAACGACTGGGCTATAGGGTGATAATAAATTTATGTACGGAACCCGGGATGGGTGTAAATTATGATTCATCGGTTTATGGTTGCTATCAATTTGATCAGTGGCTGAACTATTAGAGGGTACTGGGAGCTGGGAGCATACAGTCTAAGAAAATTGCTTTTGGTTTTGCTATTGCTGTCCCTTCATTTCGAAGGGATGTGAAAGAGATAGTGATAGCAACCGTTAAAACAATTTTATTAGGCCTTAGAGCCTCGGGTTTCAAAGATTAAATAGTGATTAGTGCGGTTTGTTCTATTGCTTACTTTATTAAAAGCTTGGCAGAGATTATATTTATGTTTGCAGATTCGAAGTTTTGGAGGAATTTGTTTAAATACAATTGCAAATCGCAGCCAAAGCAGTTTTGGCAAAACGTCTGTAAATCTATACTTATAATAAAACTGTAACGGGTCGAATTCTGTACATTGAAGATATTTTGAAAAAAATTTTTTTGGAGCACTCTATTTTCGATACTGATGGCGAATCTGCATTTTTTTTCTTTAATGTCTGTCTGTCTGTCTTTCTGTATAGGGATCACGCATCACGCCGAAACTACTGATTCAATTCAGCTGAAACTTGCCATGATTTTAGTTTATACTAAGGACATTGCGGTAGGCTACTTTTGATCCCCAAATTCTGATTGGTTTTCTTGCGGGAGGGGGTGAAAGTCAGAATGTGTATTTGGTTGTAACTCATGTTTGCGTTGTTTAATTTCATTAATTATTTTTTTGTTAGAAAGAACACATTTTTTAATATGTCCCGTCAAAATTTGAACAATATCGGTTCGTTGGTTCGGAAATTACACAAACATTAAATAATAACGACACGCGCGGCGCGTTCGGTACATACTAACTTCTAAGGGTAGGATTTCATGGAGCGGTTTCAAACCGCGCCCGCGCGCGGGCGCGAACCGCGACGGGCGACGATTTTTTTTCAAAACTCACGAGACCGCTGATAGTAGCGGTTCGCGCCCGCGCGCGGGCGCGGTTGGAAACCCGCAACGTTCGCGGGCGAAAACCGCGCGGACGTGCGGTTGGAAGTCAGTAGCATAGCGTAGGGAGGGTGGTAGGGGCGGCCCGCTCGGGGCGGCACTTTTTAGGGGGTGGCAAATTTTTGATTAAATAATAATATATTTAAGGTCAGGTTTTTCTGCCAAGGTAGGCATTTACGCTGCCTCGCACGCTCTGATGCTTTGTGCGGAATTGAACTAAGTACTAGTTTAAACTTATTTTTTGTTCAAGATTTGTTTACAATTGTGATAAGAGTTTTGTTTGTTTATAAACCAGGAAATATTTATCTACACTCGTAGGTATACTAAAATTAACCTTTTCTTTTTTGACGCATTTTGTTGAGACCGGCATTACCGGTAATTCCATTCATTATTTAAAATGTTGCCTCAAACTTCGTAGATTTGTCCAAAATAAAAGAAATAAAAAAAAATGTGCAGAAACTTAATTAACGATACGGTTGCGTTAATGCCGATGATGGTGGATGAATATGATATGGTCTACGACGGCGCTTACTTCTCTAACAGAAACAAATTCACTCTCGACTCGAAAACCCCAAGGTTCGAACCATCACGAAAAACTCACTCTGGCAATGCGTTTTGCAGCCTAAGTAGTCCTTCTTATTACAAAGGTGAAGATAAAACTCTTTGTTAGATTCTTTAATCAATGATGAACGATGTTATTTTTTCCAGCAACGAGCAACACGATAGAAAACCTTTAATTTAAAAAACCCGACAGCAAAAAATCAACACATAAAAAACATTATGTACTATGTGATGATACTTTGGCGATTGACACTAATCTAACAATATCTTAGTTATAAAAATCCATCCAGGCATTTGGAAGAAACGTGGAAATAAAGAAATTTACAAACATACCAGATACACTCGAAAACCATAATTCTTCTTTCAGTCGGGTAAAATGGCAATAAAGGAAATAAATCATATTTTTTATCGCAGCCGCAAATTAAGAAAAGCTTGTATTATATGTATTTGTATCTTATTCCACCACATATTACGGCAACAGGCGTATCTCACCAAACGATATCGTCGTAATGGCCGAAATGCTGGGGGATCTACAAGAGATACTGATGGGCCTTGTTTACGCCTCCCAGCGCACCGGTCTCCAAACGAACCTATATAAAACCGTGCGCCAGTTGAAAAACGTGCGGTGAAACGAAGAATGGTTGGTGTTTTTCTGAGTATCGTATACGAATCGTATCGTATAGATAATCGTATACGAAACGAAGTCATCCGTCAGTGGACCAAAGTTATTGACATAGCTCAACGTATTAAAACAAGCGAAAGTTGACTATGTCCTCGAGGTAAACCATAAATTTAGCATGTTTCAGTAAAACTTGACATAACTGATGCATTGGCAATGAAAAAGTCACTAAACTAAACACAGGGTTTTTACCTTAACCTTAAATCATACAAAAATGTTCCGCCAGGTATTAAAAACTCACTAGATCTAGTGACTAGTCAAATTCATTTAGCCTCATTATTATATTACATTATTTATTATAACTAGTTCCCGTTATTTTCATGTGATGAAAAGTAGCCCATATGTAATCTATCTAATCTGCAATAAACTTATATTTTATTGCAGATAATAGATTACAAGCAAGCAAATATTTGATGTATTCGAGAGGTAGAAAAACCCTATCCTATCCTACAAACACTAAAAAGTACAAAACATAAAATAAAAAAACATGAAAAGTTACGTTTAAAATAACCGACTTCAAAACCAAAAAAAGTCATTCAAAAGCGAAAAGTAAACTAATAAGAGCAGCACTATTTTTTGTTTCTCCCGCCCCTCAATCGACTGCCAGAACATTGACTTATATAAGTAAGGACCAGACCAACCGTACGAAAAAAAAAACACCGCATTGGCCCTAAAAACATTTTTAGGGCCAGTGTGACTCAGTTCACAACGTTCAGTACGCGGAAGTGAACGAGTATTTGGTGGGCATTAAAATGCATAATGGTGTGCTAAAAAGCTGCAAAAAACAAAATCAGTAAGTATTTAATCTTAACTTCCTTTTGTTGCTGTTAGATTAATAGGCATACATTTTTAAAGTCATATTGAACGCGTGAAGTGGACGAAGTAGCCTTGAACAAACGTAATTTTTGTTGTTGTTTTATTGTTATCGAATTTAGTGCAAGTGATTTTGAATTTTGGGATTTAATAATAAAACAAAACGTAATCCGTCTTATTTCAAAACACGGACTAATTATAGTACTGGAATTAAGCCAGGTTTAAACCAAGTCTAAGTCTAAGCGTTATTACAAAACGAAGTTTTTCTCTAAGCCGCGTACTATCTATGATCCTAAAGATTAACTATCGAACCCCTAGTTTAACTATGGACTTACTTCGGATCTGTCATTTTAAGGTTAGGACAACACTTGTTTCTTCCATAAAATATTTAACAATTTGAACTCTCGCAATAGAGATGTTACACATTAATGTTAATTTTATGACAGTTTGCATTAATAGAATATCGAAAATCACATTATTATAATTTAATATTACGTAGTAAATTTATTATAAATGATTTTAAATCCTATATTTTTTATCTGTTGTCACGTGACTGGCTACACTGATATGAATTATTACGTCACTAGTCGCAAAACAAACTGTCAAAACTGATTAAACTGTTTACATTTCTGCTTTTTTTATAGTTTGCTATCTTAGCGACAACGATTTTGATTGTTTGTATTCAAGTAATGATAAAAAAACACATAACCTGAACATACAGTCATGAATCGCGACCAGTATTTTGCGACTAGTGACGTCATGTCAGTCGTTAGTGTTTCAAAATTAGTCTAATATTGTATATTAGTACATTTACTCATCGAAAATACAAATATTTTGAAATGAAATGTAATTTTTTACGGTAAACAAGGGTCAATCTTCAAAATAAAAGCAGTTCCAAAAATTGTTAATATTGTTGTATAACGTTGGACTATCTCAGGCTTAACCTTGGACTAAGTAGTCTTTGGATAGTCTGAGTTTTGTAATAGGAACACATTTTAAACCTGGTCCTAAGTTTAACACCGTATCAAACCTGGATTAGTTAGTCCTGGTTTAAATCTGTACTACAGTATCTTAGTTTTTGGAATAAGACTGAATAGGTTTAATCTACACTTAGGCTTGAGTACATTACAAAGAGAAAATATTTGTAAATACTTTCAAATTTTTGTGTTTGCATTGAATAGGATTCGAAACTAATAAACCGATTTGAAAAAAAAAATAATAAAAATACTTTTTACTATGTTTATTATTGTTTTGAAATATTTGAGAAACTATTTTGAATACCTATACATATGTAGTTCGTTTAGTTTTCACAGAAACTTGAAAGACATTTAACAGCTACATGATGCTTTTTGGCTGTTGGTGTGCACACGTATAGTAAAAATTTTATTCTCATATATTATTCCAATTGCAAATAAAAAAATATGTATGAAATTACGTTTTTTTTACAATGTTATGCCGTCTTTTGTCGTCAACGCGGCACTCACGTAGTTCGTATGATTTACAGATCTTACTGTTTTTGCTTGTATTAAAGTTTTCTAAAAATGTATAAGTAGGGCGCATCCTTCCTTTTGAAATCATTGGCTGCAGATGGCTACCGCGCCGCTGCGCTGCAACCGCGCGGTCGCTACGCGGGCACCGCGCGGCACCCGCGTAGCGACCGCGCGGTTGCGCGCGCAGCGGCGCGGTCGCCACGCGGGCGCCGCGCGGCACCCGCGTGGTAGCGCGGGCGTAAACCGCCTCGTGAGTTTTGAATTCAATTTTTACATACAAATCTGCATCCTACAGAAGACGCGGGACCGCGCCCGCGCGCGGGCGCGGTTTGAAACCGCTCCGTGAAATCCTACCCTGAGTATTCTGTGTATCACAGACGATCTACAGAATATCTAGATTCTAGATACTAGAAAGTGCGTCGTGAAAGACGTGATCGCGTCGCGTCATCTTGGATGACAAAATAATTGTCAAAATATTTTTGTGTGGAAAACAAACATCATTCGGTTATAATCGACTTCAAACAAGGAGGATGTTCTCAATCGGGTTGCATGTTTTTATTTGGTTTTATTTTACGCGATAACTCCGCTAATTGTTAGTTGATTTTGATAATTCCTTTTTTGTTTGGTAGAAAATACTTCAGAGGTGATCTTAGATATCGAAAACAGATATCAAATATCAACAAAAAACTAAAATCAGCTTAGATTAATCTGTACGCCAGTTATACCTTCTTATAAAATTTAGTCGAATGACAGAATTAAATTACCTGTCATTGAAGTAGATTTTTGTATTTTGGAGAAAACATATCAGCATAATAAGTAGCAGCATAAACAACCCATTAAATGTTCCCACTGCTGGGCGTCGGGGCCTTCTCTCGCAAGGAGAGAGACAAGGCTATAATCCACCACGCTGGCCCAGTGTCGGTTGGTGGATGACATATGACTTAGAACTTAGATTATAGGTAGATTTCGGTTTCTTCACGGTGTTTTCCTTCACCGTTTTTATTACCGGCATTACGAACATGACTCTGACAAGATAGTGGTGCGCGTGGTTTTGAACCCTGGGTCTCCGGATCGACAGTCGCCGTTCTCCCGACTAGGTCAGCTGTAACTTACTAGACCAGCCGTAACTTATTAGAAAACGTATTATTTCAATCCAAATACTGTTTAAAATTTAAAGGTAGTGTTCAACAAGCTTCGGTGACCGAAGCAGACCGTTGTTAGGGTTCCGTACACAAAGGGTAAAAACGGGACCCTATTACTGAGACTTCGCTATCCGTCCGTCCGTCCGTCCGTCCGTCTGTCACCAGGCAGTATCTCAAGAACTGTGATAGCTAGACAGTTGAAATTTTCGCAGATGATGTATTTCTATTGCCGCTTTAATCATGGCGGAATGTATCAAGTGATCGGGTTGAAATTTGAAATAGAATTAGATTACAGTCTGGAAAAAACACATAGGCTAAACATTGCCTGTGTATAAGTACTCTATGTATTACGTAACAAACATCCAAACAGTGACATTCATAATATTTACAGGACAACGTTGGAACGGCTGAACATATTTGGATGGAATTCGAAACACACGTAGTAGAAATAACAAATCGGTTACTTATAGGTTACTGTGACGTAGGAAAGACTAAGCAAATTTGGTAGAAAATTGAAACAGAAATAACTCATAGTCTGAAATACCACATTTATGTATTTATTACATATCAACCTGAAAAGAAGCATGGGCCCTAAGGAAACAAATATTAACTATCACGTCAAAACGGCACAACGAATTGGGTTGACATACGAAACACATATAGTTTAGAGTCTACAATTTCACATGGGCTAATAAGTCTACATTTTCATTTAACTCCATATTAATAAAAATATAAATTTAAGCATATATTTTCGTCAGGAACTTGATGTGATGGTAAGGTAAAAGCCAAAAATGAAAAATATGCACCCGTTTTGGTGTACATAATATAATAGGTGATTTGCGTTCACAATCAAAATAACAAGCAACATAATATTCTCATTAGACAGCGATAATGCCAGTTTAAATCTAAAAGCACTAAAGGCCATTTAAATCGATGTTTTGCTATTGTGGTATGTATTTTTTCTTTCATCACTAGGTGGCGTTACTGGTATTCTAAATTGTACCAATAAATTTTTTGCTGCTAAAAGGATTATGATGCCAAATTTGGACTCTTTCGTTCTTGATTTTTTTGTGTGTTAACATTTCACTAGGACTTGGCTTAGATTTACGGGTTCAACTTGCTTGAATATAATTAAAACTCAAAATTTTAATTATTTTGATTCGTTAAAATTTTACGCCGGCGAAGTCGCGGGTAACAGCTAGAAAACAGCTTGCAGATAAAAAGAAATAGGTAAAAAAATAGGTATCAGATCATGCACATTACCTTCAGACTTTTCATAATGTATCCTATAAAAATCCTACAAACTTAACACTTGCGGCTATGTTCGATACTACGAAACCTTACTAAGTATGTTTGATTTTGTTTAAAAAGAAAAATAAAGATGATAAAATTAAATAATTTTTGTGTGGAAAACAAATTCACTCAAACTCAAAGGTTTTTCAATGACTACTTATCCAAATATTTGACGTACGATACTTCCAATTAATGTATATGTCAGTAACATCTGCTTACGCGAACGAAGTAGCGGGTTCAGCTAGTTAATTAATAATATCGTATGTCCATGAATTAATATTTCCTTTCTTGTCTCCCGACTTTCTGTGTGGGCGCCGCGACGTCGTACTAAAATCGTCAGCTAAATTTGGCCGTTTGGGATTTATTACATTTCTTTTAGCTAATTACTCTCCCATTGTCGAGAAAAGAAGTAAGTAGTGAAAAAAGTGATAGGTTTTCTCTTGACTACCGTCTCATTTTAGCATAAATTGTGTGAATATATAATTGGACAGAACTTTGACGATATTCCAGCTAGGTGAAGTGAGGAGGGTCTCTAGTATGCAATAAAGTTATAAATTATGAACGTAACACTCTTTCTGGGCAGTCGAGCAAAAATAACATGCCGGGAACACCATACCGTAACACGTACCCTTACGGAGGGTACCCATTATGCCCTCGCAAAGGGTATCCCTGACTATAATCTCTTACCTTCGAACGGTTGGTGAGTGCTCCATTTTTCATTTTCAGGGCTTTGGCAATGACTGTTATGCACTTAGATGGTAAATGGTGCTAATTCCGTTTTAGCGTATTCGTCTTTAAAATAATTTCCATCAAGGGTAAGTCAAAAAAACGAATGATGCCAAAGTCAAAAATTACACAGGACTAAATCACGCCGTGGTCACAAAAAATTTTCTCGTCACTACTGCCATTATTCCGCTGCTAAAACGTTGAGGTAATCTTACCAATGATGTCAATGTTTGAATGTTTGTTGCTCAATCTCGAGAAAGTAACGGGAAAAGGAACTACACGCGTGAAACCGCTGTTTACTGATAGTTAAATAATAATTTAGTTAATATTAAAAGTAATACACAGAACTTATCGCACTTAGGGATCAAGTACAAATTTGAAAGAGTTTTTGCAATCGGTCCAGTAGTTTGTGAGATTATCGTATTCAAACAAAAATTGTATGCAGCTTTATAACATTAGTATTGATATACTTGTCTACGACATATTACAATAACCGTGGCTACGAGAAGACGCATAGTAATAGTTTAGATCGCTCTTAAGTTCTGCGATTGCTTTCCATATAAAAAAATAAATATTGGTGGACAATTCACAAACAACACCATCTGACCCCAAAATAATGTATTATGGAAGCCAGATAGCTGATACAATACTTACATAGTTGTAAATACATACTTATTATATATAGAACACATTCAGACACAGTACAAATATTTGAATTCATCACACAAATATTTGCACTAAATAAAGGCTCAGCTCGTGTAGTTATTCGATATTAAAATGATTTAAAAAAACGGTAGTCAAATGAAAAAAATAACAAATTCAAAATCAAAATTCTGAGGCGGCGTCTATTATGACAATAGTCATTGGCTCCGGCGGAGTCCTACCCTTGGTCCGCCACCATAGCCCCGTCCTCTGGGAACGCTTTAGTTTCAATAACGCTAGATAAGAGTGGAAAACTG
The DNA here is from genome assembly GCA_017562165.1 of Ectropis grisescens. Classification (NCBI taxonomy): domain Eukaryota; kingdom Metazoa; phylum Arthropoda; class Insecta; order Lepidoptera; family Geometridae; genus Ectropis; species Ectropis grisescens. Next base: position 12,516,406 of record CM029794.1, on the reverse strand, counting down.
ATGTTGGTGATAAATAATAATGGTACGACTCTCCTCTACTTTAAGTATGTTTTTTTGAATTAACCATCATCATAAGCAGTATTCTCGATATATTACAGATAAGTTACGGCTATTTTAGTAAAGAGAACGGTGACTGCCAATCTGGAACTCCTGTTTTGAATCCTACGCTCACCACTGACTTTTTGAAGTCATGTACGTAATGCTCCTTAAAACTTAAAGAAGGTGAAGAAAAATTTCAGACGACTTAGAAGATGGTTACCGCTTGGCATCATCTTAATAATTAGAAAAAAAGCAAGCCTCCTCCCAAATTCTTTTCTCATTTGAGATTGTCCGTATCTTCTTATTATTTGGTGTAGGTAATGGTCTGGTGATGAATTTCTACTAAATTTACGAATACTCGTATCTTTATTGTATTATGAACATAACATGCTACATAGCATTTAAATCAAACCAGGCGTTTTCAACTTTTCATACATACTGCAATCAATTTTTATTCTAAAAATACTAACTCAGAAAATGAAGAAAATCACTTCCAATAAAATTTCTTCGTGTCGTCTTCGTAATTGAGACAAACTACAAACAATGCACTCAGAAACTCTACTCAATCTAAACCAACCCGCAACATTGTGGCATAAAGCTCAAAATCACGTATCAAAGTAAAAGGAAAATTTACCGAGTTCAAATCCTATTTACTGTTTGGCTTTCTGTGAAAGGAAAGAAAAATGTTGACAATTCCGTGTCCCATGAGGTTAATTGTTTTAGTTGCGGGTTAATTGTGCCAATTATGTGTGTGACACGGTACGTTTAAGTTCTGAAAAGTTATTTAGTTCTGAAATATCTAAACTTCACGGGTTTCCTTACCTATGCTTAAAGGCAATCAGGATCGTTGTTCATTCTTTAGATTAGCTAAAACTGGTAACTCTTTTGTAATGGATTGTATCGTTTTTATAATCTGCTACCAGAAAATCTGGTAAATAACAAAAATGACACAATATTTAAGAAAATTTCAATTTGCAATATTAAGGCATTTTACTTCAAAAGGCGTATTATAAAATTAATGGCTTTTTATGTGATAAAACCTCTTTAAGTTTGGACTGTAATCGAAAAATCAGTTACTGTAAGTCATACCAATATGTTACATTAAGTAATGCTATATTTTCTTTGTTATTGACTTTCATAAGTGTGCATGCATTGTACCCAAAATAAATGAATTGAATTGCACCTTTAAGCACGCAAGTGATCTGTATGATATAAGTACTGCCTTGTTTTTTATCGGGCTGCTTAAAGCTGAATAAGTGCCATCGCTTCATAGTTGGAAGAAAGACTCGAATGAGTAAGTTTGATTCCACGTCTTATCTGTAGAATGCTTTGATTTTCGCGAGTGGTGAAGATTTCAGTCTTCAACTTCAGATCACAGTGCCTGCAGTTGTAACACTGCCGATACGTAGAGGTAAATAATAATAATTTAGATTAGATTAGACGTGAATAAGTAATGTGCTATGTTTACAATGTGGTAGGACCCTTCGCAGAGTCTGTCTGGGGAAGAACCACACCTTTGCCATTTATTCTACTGCCAAGCATTAATGTGCAAAAATTACTGTGTCCTGGTTTGAAGGGCAATATTTTTAGGGAAATTACAGGACATAGAGACAAAACATTTTATGTACTATCTGTGTGCTGATTACTATAGATTATTATAGCTGTGGAACGAGCGCAGTTCTGTGCTAGAAAATGAAATTCAACTTTGGCCCGTATGTCGGATCTAAGGCTAAATTAGCTGCCAAAAAACTAGGTGTCCTCTCAAAGGTGCGAAGGACTTCAAGTCTGAACAGTTGTTCACGTTATACCAAGCACAGATTCGCTCCTGTATGGAGTACTGCTCGCACCTTTGGGATGGATCGGCTAAGTATCAGCTGGAGGCTTTAGAATTGATCGAGAGACGTGCCAAAAGGCTCATAGGCAATGACATCCTCGTACGAAAAAGATTGCAAAATGTCTAACATCGCCGGAAAATTGCTAGTTTATCGGTTTTTTATTGGATACACTTCGGAGAGTGTGCGACTGGTTTGTACGATCTAATACCACCTTGGCTTTTTTTCTATCGTAACTCGAAAAAGCGACATCGTTTCATGGTTGATGTTCCAAAGACACGAACGAAGAGATTTGACGCTACTTTTGTGATATGAACGTCAAGGCTGTGGAATACGTTGCCTGAGAGGGTTTTCCAGATAGTTACAATCTTTGTGTCTTCAAATCGAGTGTGAATCGGTTTCTTCTAGGTAAACACGCTCCATCGTAGACCGCATCATCGTTTAACATCAGGCGAGATGGCGATCAAGTGTAAACCTATAATGTTGACTGCCCTAGTGGCTTAGTTGGTAGTAGCTCTGCCTGCGAAGCCGATGGTCGTGGGTTCGATCCCCACCCAGTGCAAATAGTTGTGTGATGAATTCAAATGTTTGCACTGTGTCTGGGTGTTTCTATGTATAATAAGTATGTATTTAAAACTATATAAGTATTATATCAGCTATCTGGCTGCCATCACACAAGCTTTGCTTAGTTTGGGGTCAGATGGTGTTGTGTGTGAATTGTCCACCAATATTTATTTATTTATTTATTTATTTATAAAAGTAATAAAAAAGAAAAGATTTTTACTCTTCGTGTTCCAGTAGCTGCGTGTCATTGTGTTGTTATGGGCAGCCATGTTGCTTACCATCAGACGTATCTCCTGCTCATCTCGTCACTCTATACTAGACCATAATTCTCAAATGTCAAAACTGGTCAATTATTTTTTGAAGACTAGTAGCTTTTATTTTAAGGAATTTTCTGTAGAATTTTATCCATCTTCTGTTTACCCCGTTAACAGGAAGCCAGGATAAAGAACCGGAAATTTGATTATAAAGATTCTTCCAAAAACGGTAAATGTAATTAACTCTCAAAAATAATACTCCATAATTACCTTTGAAGCGAAATCTTTTACAAGCTTGGAGGTAAAATTTGAATAAATTTGCAAAACAAATATCTCAGCAGTAGGATGTAACAAGAATATATTACCAAATCAAGAAGTGTACAAAAGTGGCATTTGTAGAAGTCAAAATTTAATTAATTTCAAGTTAACTAATTCTACTAATTCAAGTTTTACACTTGACCACCTTCTATTTTGATGTTAAGTGACGATGCAGCCGACATTGGATTGTACTTACCTAGAAGAAACTGAGTCATGCTCAATTTGACGACACCAAGATAATAAGTAAAAAAATTCTTCTTCATGTCGATGATGTTGTCTTTTTTTTGTATGAGTCTTTTAAATTTTTGCTGCCCAGTATTCCGCAACTGTGGCTCCTGGTATCGAGGCCTCCATCAGGTCGGTTCTGGTGCAGCTGGTTGGACACCGCAGGCATGACAGCAGGTGCTGCATGGTCTAAGTGGCACCACAGCCGCACAGGATGTTATTTGCGTCAGAGTATCCCCATTTCGCCATATTAACTTTGCAGCGGCCCACTTGGGTCCGGATTCGGTGTAGTGACTTCCACATGGGCCACGCTAGGTTGCTACCTGGGGCCAGCTCTTCGGCTGGGGCCTCATATTCTTGCGGGGGAGGACAGCTCTTGTTCAAATATATAATCTATACTTATAATAAAACAGTAACGGGTCGAATTCTGTACATTGAAGATATGTTGAAATTTTTTTTTGGGGCACTCCATAGTCGATACTGATGGCAAAACTGCATTTTTTTTCTTTCATGTCTGTCTGTCTGTCTTTCTGTATAGGGATCACGCATCACGCCGAAACTACTGATTCAATTCAGCTGAAACTTGCCATGATTTTAGTTTATACTAAGGACATTGCTGTAGGCTACTTTTAATCCCCAAATTCTGATCGGTTTTCTTGCGGGAGGGGGTGAAAGCCAGAATGTGTATTTGGTTGTAACTCATGTTTGCGTTGTTTAATTTCATTCATTCTTTTTTTGTTAGAAAGAACACATTTTTTATATTGTCCCGTCAAAATTTGAACAATATCGGTCTGTTGGTTCGGAAATTACACAAACTTTAAATAATAACGACACGCGCGGCGCGTTCGATACATACTAACTTCTAAGTATTCTGTGTACCACAGACGATCCACAGAATATCTAGATTCTAGATTCTAGAAAAAGCCCACGTGATCGCGTCGCGTCGTCTTCGATGACAAAATAATTGTCAGAAGTGTGTCAGAAATATATTTTTGTGTGGAAAAACAAACATCATTCGGTTATAATCGACTTCAAACAAAGAGGATGTTCTCAATCGGGTTGCATGTTTTTTTATTTGGTTTTATTTTACGCGATAACTCCGCTAATTGTCAGTTGACTTTGATAATTCCTTTTTTGTTTGGTAGAAAATACTTCAGAGGTGATCTTAGATATCGAAAACAGGGAGGTAGTTTTGAAATATCAACAAAAAACTAAAATCGGCTTAGATTTATCTGTACGACATAGATAGTTATACCTTCTTATAAAATTTAGTCGAATGACAGAATTAAATTACCTGTCATTGAAGTAGATTTTTGTATTTTGGAGAAAACATATCAGCATAATAAGTAGCAGCATAAACAACCCATTAAATGTTCCCACTGCTGGGCGTCGGGGCCTTCTCTCGCAAGGAGAGAGACAAGGCTATAATCCACCACGCTAGCCCAGTGTCGGTTGGTGGATGGACTTATAACTTAGATTATAGGTAGATTTCGGTTTCTTCACGGTGTTTTCCTTCACCGTTTTAATTACCGGCATTACGAACATGACTCTGAAAAGATAGTGGTGCGCGTGGTTTTGAACCCTGGGTCTCCGGATCGACAGCCGCCGTTCTCCCGACTAGGTCAGCTGTAACTTACTAGACCAGCCGTAACTTATTAGAAAACGTATTATTTCAATCCAAATACTGTTTAAAATTTAAAGGTAGTGTTCAACAAGCTTCAGTGACCGAAGCAGACCGTTGTTAGGGTTCCGTACACAAAGGGTAAAAACGGGACCCTATTACTGAGACTACGCTATCCGTCCGTCCGTCCGTCCGTCCGTCCGTCTGTCACCAGGCTGTATCTCAAGAACGGTGATAGCTAGACAGTTGAAATTTTCGCAGATGATGTATTTCTATTGCCGCTTTAATCATGGTGGAATGTATCAAGCGATCGGGTTGAAATTTGAAATAGAATTAGATTACAGTCTGGAAGAACACATAGTCTAAACATTGCCTATGTATAAGTACTCTATGTATTACGTAACAAACATCCAAACAGTGACATTCATAATATTTACAGGACAACGTTGGAACGGCTGAATATATTTGGATGGAATTCGAAACACATGTAGTTTGAACTCAGAAATAGCAAATCGGTTACTTATAGGTTACTGTGACGTCGGAAAGACTAAGCAAATTTGGTAGAAAATTGAAACAGAAATAACTCATAGTCTGAAATTATGTATTTATGTATTTATTACCTATCAACCTGAAAAGAAGCATGGGCCCTAAGGAAACAAATATGAACTATCACGTCAAAACGGCACAACGATATGGGTTGACATACGAAACACATATAGTTTAGAGTCTAAAATTTCACATGGGCTAATAAGTCTACATTTTCATTTAACTCCATATTAATATAAGCATATATTTTCGTAAGGAACTTGATGTGATGGTAAGGTAAAAGCCAAAAATGAAAAATATATGCACCCGTTTTGGCGTAGATAATATAGGTGATTTGCGTTCACAATCAAAATAACAAGCAACATAATATTCTCATTAGACGGCGCTAATGCCAGTTTAAATCTAAAAGCACTAAAGGTCATTGAAATCGATGTTTTGTTATTGTGGTATATATTTTTTTCTTTCATCACTAGGTGGCGTTACTGGTATTCTAAATTGTACTAATAAGTTTTTGCTGCTAAAAGGATTATGCTGCCAAATTCGGATTCTTTCGTTCTTGATTTTTTTCTGTGTTACCTACAATTAAATTCATACATTAACATTTGACTTGGCTTAGATTTACGGGTTCAACTTGCTTGAATATCATTAAAACTCAACATTTTAATTATTTTGATTCCACACAGGCTTTGTTCAAAATTTTACGCCGGCGAAGTCGCGGGTAACAGCTAGAAAATAGCTTGCGGATAAAAAGAAATAGGTAAGTAGGTATCAGATCATGCACATTAGCTTCAGACTTGTCATAATGTATCCTATAAAAAATCCTACAATCTTAACACTTGCGGCTATGTTCGATACTACGAAACCTTACCAAGTGTGTTTGATTTTGTTTAAAAAAAATAAAATAAAGATGATAAAATTAAATAATTTTTTGTGTGGAAAAACAAATTCAAACTTAAAGGTTTTTCAATGACTACTTATCCAAATATTTGACGTACGATACTTCCAATTAATGTATAAGTCAGTAACATCTGCTTACGCGAACGAAGTGGCGGGTTCAGCTAGTATAAATAAAATATAATTTATTTCCCCTTAACAATTTGGCCTTATACAAAATTAATATCTTTAAAAAAACTAGCATGCAGATTATAACTAATTAAACTAACTATTTAACTAAGTAGCAACCAAATTATTCAACAATGTAATTATGTCCTAAGTCTCACAATAAGGGAGGAGCCTGTGTTGTGTGTGTAGTGCTTTCTCTTCTGACTATTTTTAGTACCCGTAAAGTAAGCGTTTAAATACTCGTAGTAACCAACTACGCAATTGTTGGTTATGCTTAAACAAATGTTTTATGGAAAAATCCTGTTAAATTTCCCGCGTTCTCGCCGACACAGTCCAATAAATAGAAAATTCCTTGAACTCATCTTTGGAGTGCAACAGAAAAATTCCTTTTGAGTATTGCATTTGCGAAAATACCTACAGTGGTGTACAGGATGTTTGGGGAAATTCCAGCAAAATTATAAAAAAAAAGGGTTTTGAGTTGTTCTTCTTCTTCAAGTGCCTCTTTAATGTTGAAAGTTGGCCGTCAGCTTTTTGAATTCGTCTCGGTCCATTGCCATCTGGAAAAGCTGTTCGACAGAGTTTATGCCGGTCCACACCAGGATATTATGAAGCCATGTTTTTTTCCTGCGTCTCGCGTCCTTTTCCCTCCACTTTTCTCATAATTATTAGTTGGAGAAACTCCGAACAAATAAATATAATAAATAAATAAGAGAAAAAAAACACGTGCCCGAGATATTTTGAGTTAGTGTGACCAATATTCGACAGGTGGCGTAGCAGGGTACAGTTAGTGAATCATAAGAAATGTCTAATGATTGACATTCACATGTGCAATTATGTCAATGTACGTATATGTGTGTGGAGTCTAACCTCCTCATTCTCGTCTTTGGTACGTCAATTATGAAACGATGTCATTATTTCACGCTACTAGCAGTCCGAAAATTCTGAGCAGATAGTAGTGATATGACTCTTGGTAGAGTCCGAGAAGTACCACACCTTTGCCAGTTATTCTACCGCCAGCAGTACAGTAGGAATGTGCAAACATTACTACTGTACGTTACGTTTGGAGGGAAATGTTTTCAGAGAAATTACAGGGCTTAGAGATATAACATCTTAGATCACTGGGTGACGAGCGCAGTGCAGTGCAAGTTAATCATTTGGATTCTTCATTTGCCAATAGCTGCGTGTCACTGTACTGTTATGTGGCAGACATACTGCTTACCATCTGGCACATCTACTGCCGGTCTCGTCACTCTTTATTAAAAAAGATCGTGTTATAATTTGAAACGCAGTTAGATTATAGTTCGAATAGCACATAGGATATTTTTTAGCCCACAAAATGACTGGAAGCATTGCAGAGCGAAGAAACTAGAGGACCAATTTCAAAACTTCTTTCACTGTTGAATATCTTTCTACGTGATCCCTGTGTGCTGATTGCTAAAAGCTTTATACTATGTACTTCAGGCAAAGCCAGGGCAGACCGCTAGTAAATAATAATTGAGACATTTATTCCCAAAATACCAGCAAAGAACATTCGGAATGTCCTCAAAAAAACTTGTTTTAATTTAACTACCACAAAACTTCAACCTGTATAATCGCATTTACGCTATTATACACCCTACTGCGTATAATCTTGTATCCATTTTTGAATGGCATCCGTGAAATTGCGTTCCGAATCTCACCGCGGGTTTTATACGGAAAATGATTTATTTATGGTGGTGGCTTATATGGGTCTTATTGCTTTCTGTTAGGTAAGGGACTAATAGTTAGTAGTTAAATAGTTTGCTCGTAAAATTTTATAGCCTGTGGTAATAATTGCTTCGAGTGAGAAATTACTAAAACACTTCAGGAATGTCGACAGAAGTGAAAATACAATTCACTTATCAAAATGAGGCAAGCTGAAAACCAGCTCTCAGAATTATTATTAAGGTGTGTGTAACAGTAAAAATGCCATAACTTCAATTGTTTTTTCCTGTCTCAGACAATATCCGATGCATTTGAACAAATTATGGACAAAAAATAAGTTACGTTATACATGTAGGATGCAACAATGTTTGCTATTTTGATTTTGTCTGAACGCATCTTAATTTTAATAATATGTAATCACAGGACGCAGCTGACAGTGAACGATAAAAAGTGAGTGAGTGAACGATGTGAGATACTTTTGAATGGAGAATTTATAGTGATCTTTGTGGAGAATCTAAGAAAAAATAGAAGAAAGAAGTTAAAGAGGTTGTTTTTTTGTAATAATATTTTAAGTTTTACGTGCCAAAATAAAGAAGAAATTCAATAAGTTAAAAGACGTTTAATTCACTCCCACATATGTCCATAGAACACAAAAACGTACGAATTTGAGAAAGATTTTTGTTATCGGAATGCTTGTAGCTCAAAATAGACAGACAGTTAGGCTAAGAGTTACCATCGTATGTATTTGTTTGGAAGTACCACACCTTTGCCAGTTATTCTACCGCCAATAGTAATGTGCAAATTATACTATATGCCGGTTTGAAAGGAAATTTGCCAAGGAAATCAGAGGGCTTAGAGATATAATATCTTAGATATCTGGGTGACGAGCGCGGTGCAGTGCTAGGTAATGATTTGAACTTGTCATGTTCATGTTCATGTCATGAACACCAATAGCTGGGTGCCACTGTGATGCTATGTGGCAGGCATGTTGCTTACTATCAGGCACATGTCCCGCTCGTCTTGTCATTAAATAATATTCTACTAACATTATAAATGTCAATGTTTGGATAGTTCTATCACGTCATAACGTATAAACGGATCTAGTTGAAATTCGGAACACAGTTTGATTGTAGTCTGGAAGAACTGTCATGATTTTTAGTCTTGATTCGTAATAGGAACCCTCTAAACACGAGCCCTAAAATTAGAGAAAATTACGTAAAACTAGTGAGGAGGACCCTATATCGCACTATAAAACGCTACACACACACGAGCCCTAAATCAGAGGAAATTACGTAAAACTAGTGAGGAAGACCCTACATCGCACTATAAAACGCTACACACACGAGCCCTAAAATCAGAGGAAATTACGTAAAACTAGTGAGGAGGACCCTACATCGCACTATAAAACGCTACAGACACGAGCCCTAAAATCAGAGGAAATTACGTAAAACTAGTGAAGAGGACCCTATGTCGCACTGCAAAACGCTACACACACGAGTCCTAAAATCGGAGGAAATGACGTAAAAGTAGTGGGGAGGAGCCTACATCGCACCATATGATATGATCCCCCCATTAATTTTACGTCATTTCCTTTGATTGTAGGACTCGTGTGGGGAGCGTTTTAATCGAATTTTATTATCACATTATTATACATGGTAACTATTGTGTTGAATTGCGGTAGTGCCAACCTATCGACTCTTTGTTCTTAATTACCATCCTACAAGCAGTTATTTGACAGTGTACCAACCTACGAAATAATATTAATATAAATGGTCTGGTAGTTGGAATACAAGATTAAATTCTCATTTTCTCATCAGCGCTGAAAGATGGTCGGTAGCAATAATTTATAGCATTGTTAAATCACATTGTACCTATGTACCTACGTAGAAATAAAATATAGTTAAAAACAAACGAATAACGGAGTTTCTTTACAGGACATAACGTATATATCCCGAGAAAACAACGGAAACGAGAACTATACGAGAAAAACCGCCGGAAGCTGCAAGTATTATCCATATAAATATCAAGCGTTGAGCGATAAAACCACACAGGTTTTAGCCGCTTAATTCCCGTTACATTATTTTCCCGTGACAAAAATACCCTGTATCCGCTTGATCCGACTCAAGTGTCAAAAATGTTAGTTTCTACTTCAAGTACATTAATTATAAATAAAAGATACCGCTAGAAGCATCCTATAAAATAATAGAATAATAGGCTCAAACGTGTACAAGCAAGCCAGCACTTCATGTGCCGAAGCGTAAATAACGCACTTACGTAACCTGACACCCGTTTCCCGCCAAAATTGTAAATGCAAGTAGCGGCCAGTGTAGCGAGCGGGTATGCTATTCCATGCAATAATTTAACTTTGTTTCAAATTTCAGTCCAAGTCCTCAGTCAGACTTTCCGACGTGGTTGAGCAACAACCAAAACTCTCGCATTTATAATATTACTTGGATAAATAATAATGTTTGGATAAATACCAAGCGTTAGTCGCCACGTTGTCGCTAAGTATAAATCAATCCTAGAGACCCTCGGTCAGCTGAACCCACGACCCGTGAACAGAATGCGGTCACGCCACTTACCTACAGAACACGGGTACAACCGTTCCGACTTATTACTCGGACTTTGGAGAAAATATTCACGGCAAAATAGTCTGAATTTAATGGTTAAAGAGCAAAACTATCGGTTTATTTCATCATAAATGTGTTGGTTTGTTTATTTGCATTTAACCCCTGGCCAAACAAAGACGTCTGTCAGTCTGTCTGTGGCACCGTAGAGCTCAAACGGATGGGCCGATTTCGATGCGATTTTTATCTGAAGGGTAGTTTTCGTGCGGTGGGTTTTAGCTATGTTGGGTTAATATCGGTTCACGATGGCTACTTCCACAAAATGGCGGTCAAAATATTTCTTCACGACCTGCCTTAATATGTGTATCAAATGAAAGTTCTTGACTAGTAGAATACACTATGACAAATTTCACATCCAAGATGGCCGCCACCACAAAATGGCGTATTACATTATTTTTTCACTACTACCTCAATATAGGTATCAAATGAAAGGGTTTGACTAGTAGAATGTTGTATAGATTACAAATCATAGATAGTCGGAGGTAAATCAAATTTTTTAATTTTGTTCTTTTTGGTTTAATTTATAGATTTAAAATTTTGTGACGCGATGCAACAGAAAACACACAGTGTAGACTCCAATATGATTAAATCAGAAACCAATACAGCATAGTTACAATAAGTTCATTTAATGACTGTACTTGAATGAATGACGTACAAAAATGACTCGCAAGTGCATAAAAACGCCCCTCAAATTAAGCTTGTATGTTGTCATCGTATCACACGATATTTCCAACATGGCGGGTAAGTTGTGTAAGTGTGCTGATAAGGACACGGCGGTTGTATTGGACTCGACACCACTAGTAGTAGACCTAACGACTATAACCACAGATTTTCCAGCATGGCTTGGGAGCGGGGTCGGTGACTGTCATCGATGACGCTGGACTTCGGACGACGCTGACGGTGATGATGCTTCCACTACATATTTTAACCGACTTCAAAAAAGGAGGTTTCTGTAATTCAACCGTATATTTTTTTTATGTGTGTTCGATAACTTTGTCGTTTATAAACCGATTTTGATGATTCTTTTTTTGTTGTAAAGCAGATATTCCAAAGGTGGTACCATGATAAGGAAAACAGGATCTGATGCTGACATCCTAGAGGAATCTAGGAAAACTTTTTTACTTTATAAGTTTTCTGTTGAAAGTTGGTTGTTTTTTGTTAAAATTATTAAAATCCAACAGTAATACATACTTCCAAAAGTAATACATACTTCAATTGCCGCGATAGGGAAAATGAGGAAAGTGATTTTTAACGATGCTCGCGCCTACCGGCATCCAAAGTTAACACACCGAAGTAGCATTTTTATAGGCTTTTTAAATGCCAAATGGCCTCAAGTTGCCTCTATTGCCTAGACAATTTTGTGCTGCCGTAGAAGGAGCTTTAAGCGTAAAGAGCGTATAACTGTAAATAATAAATATGTAATATAAGGTATAAAGTAAAGGTTGTTGTTAACCACCAGATTCATGTCTTGCGAAAAAATGGCAGTCATAGAAGCGGACGATAGAAGAGAAAATTTGTTTATTTTTAGTATTACAGAGCACTAATGATGTACAATACGTCACTTGTATGGCTACAAATACACACATTGACAAATACACATACTTCCAATATTTCACCCATTCAAAAACCGCCGCTACGACGCTACGCTGCTTTGCCTCTACGCGCTACAGTATCATATCGGTGATGCGACCCAATAAAATGTTCCCCTATAACAAAGTGTGCCAACGCAGCTTAAAAGTTTTCACTTTAAAAAAACACAATTATAAAACACTAGCAGTACCCTGTCACGCTTCGCTGTGGCACATTGTGATGTAAAAATTAGATAAAAACAATTCTTGATGCGGATTATATATATATATATCACTCTAAAATTTCAGCTCGATCGGTGCAAAACTTTTTTAGTTTTTGAAGCGTACACAAACCAACTTAACATTTTTATATATAGAGATATTCACAGTTACAAACTAAATATTAAACTTTTCAAAGCATCGATATAAACTAATAGATGCGCCCTCCTAAATTTCAGGCTCACGAAATTATGTTATTGTTAGGAGGAGTGAGCTCACACTTTCCGTTCTTTCGCTTGCAGGAAGCGGTGAATGCCCCACGTTTTTACCTATCACTATTTGTTGTAATGTAACCAAAATAAGTAGAACCACAGCTGACTTCGCCGCTAGAGATTCTAGGGATCTAGTAGATTGGTGGTATGTTAACCACTTACGCTAGATACACAGATGTAGTTTATTACCAATTTCAAGGTGCTCAGGGCACATCCATGGTTTATATCGATGTCTCAAACCGCATCGAACATAACGAGTATGTACTAGTTATTTAAATGTTTATCTACAACAGTGCAGTTCCCCCACATTCCATGCCATATATTATACCGTGCATTGTATTTTTATGGCCCCACGGAGAATATTGGGTAGTTTGAATTTGTAGGGTACATTGAAATTGTGTTTATGGGTGATAGGTAGAGTTTGCGCCACAATTCAATGGTTCCGACAAAAAACTTGAACTACATACGTATTTACAAGAACATTGTAGTATTAGAGAGAAATACGACAGTAACGCCATCGGTTTGGGCTAAAATAGCGGCGAGGATTCTAAAAGTATAAACATGGAACTTGAATGCAACATTTTATGTGATGCATTGATTTAGGGAGATCGACGAAATGGGTTTGTTATTCTGTTGTAAACAATACAGGAAGATTGATTTTAAAATACGTTTATTTGTATTGGTAGCGCTCTTTGTAAAGTTCGTTATTCAGTTATTCTACCATAATACCTGGCTAAGCATCTCATATCATTGACATTAATGTAACCAAATGTTATAAATAGGTGTACCTAAGTTACTCCGATAATTATATTTTATTAGTTACTAGATGTCCGCTCCGGCTTCGCCCGTGACTGACTCCAAAAAAGTAGGAGGTTCTCAATTTCGTTGTACATTACGCGATTTTTGAAATATGAACTAAAACCTAAAATTTACTTTCATGTCTCTAAACGATTTAATTATGGCTTTTTATGAAATTTCGTCGAGTGTTTGAATTAAATATACAGGTTGCCTGGAAGAAATCGCATTAAGCGATAAGGCCGCTCTTTGCTCTGCATATTTTACTATCGTTTTGCTTAGTTCTAAGATTTATTGTGTAAATTTGTGGATGTAGTAAAGAATTATACATATTATTATTAATAGCTGTGTGTCATTGTGCTGTGTTTACCATTAGGCACATGGCTTGCTCGCCTTGCACTCTGTACTATAAAAAAATTCTCCGGAGTGAACTATTCAAAACCATTTCTTACTTGTTTTATTTGCATTTTAAAAACGCGAATATAATAAAATAAACGAGTCTAGTAAAAATGTTATAAATAACCGAGCTTTAAATAATGTGTGACATTATATTTTTCTTTTTCTCAGTTCACCTTAAAATAACTTCTAAGAAATTTGATCACTTCCACGAAGAGCAATTTCGCTTAAGCCGTCTTGTGATCCAGATGATTGCGTCAAACAAAAAGCCGTGTTTACACCTTGTTAGTATACGGAAAACCTTTTAAATTTACAGACGTAGTCAGTCAAATAAACAGGTGCTACTTGTAAGAAATACGAGGACCAGTGTTTTACAACTTGCGCCCCGTAAAAGGCCACTTCTACCTTTTGGAATGGTTATCTACGATTTTATTGGTGGATCTACAAATTGTAAACTTACTGCGATTGTGGATTTATTTTTATGTTAACCTTTTGATAACGGAACATCGGAAAATTGCGAAACCTACCCTACGCCTACACGCGAAAATCGGCGATAGTAAGCGCGCTTATAGCGATATTGAAATAAGCTATAAGACGATGTATACTTGTTTTGTATTGTATTTTTATTTCATTTTACACGGACCTTTCTTTCCTTTCTTTCCAAAGTTAAAAATAGTTATAATTTTGAAAAAGTGAGTATTTGTATTGAAAATTAATTGTTTTATGTATTCGTTTTTATGTTTTTATGAAAAACTTTATATGTTTCTTATAAAATAAATCTAAAATGTAAATGCTTTGATACAAATATTTTGATACTTTGTACTCGGAATCATACTCCAGAAATGGGCGATGAACAGAAATTGCATGCGTTAGGGCCGTTCTTTCAAAACTCTTGTGTGGTAGGATTTTAGTATCTAGGCTTTATATTTATGTACTGGTCGATATAAAATATATGTAGGAGTTGGATAAAAATAAATATTAGAACCGATAGTTAAAAATATCTATACCCAATGAGGCAAAATGTCAGGAATGACAGAATTTTCGTGATAAAATCCGACGATTTTGATTCTACAATTATTGACATGATAAACAATGTTTTCTGGCATAAAAATATATCTTAAAAAATAAAAAAAACAACATGCTTTTAGGTAATCTAAAAACGTGGATACCATAAAACAAAAAACTCGGAAAATACTCTGACAAAAATACCTAAAAAACCACTTCGCGGCGATAAAATTCCGTGACGTCATAGAATGTTTACATAGCCATATGCAGCTTGTAGGTGGCTAGATACTTTTGACACGCACACATTCGAGCGCTCCCGGGGTGTCTGTGTGTGTGTGTTCTGGACGGTCCCGTACTTTTCATGAATTTTAGACAAAAATAAGGAATATCGGGCCAAGGTAACGAATAAAATGGATTTTACGATATTTTTTACAACTAAAACGCAGATATTCTAAGACGTCCCAAACAAAATAAACAGTTAAAACGATAAGCAAAACCAAACAACGATCGGTCAATTTGCCCGCGAACCAGAAAGTACCAGATATTTTACTCGATGTTGTATCAAAATATATAACACATTATACGATTGTGATTATGAAAAGGGTTGGAAAAATACTCCTAAAGCGAATAATAAATAGCCACTTACCACTTATTTAGTTGAAATCACTTAAATTCACAAAACAAATACACCCACACTCGCGAGAACCGGGACGCGCACTGACGGCGCGAAATGGCGGGAAACTAACCGACTTCTTCGATCTGTACCGAAAAATTTCGTTCCGACTGATACTACGCTATTGGTCTCATTTTAAAGCGGCATTCAATAGGTCCTATATAATTAAAAAAGTTATGGGAATATCCACCTTTGCTTATACAAAATTAGGTTTAATCCACCTTCGCTTATACAAAAAACCGGCTGGGGCCGGACTGTGCCATTTGTCACAGTCCGATCCCAGGTGACGTTTCGTCACAGAATCGTACTGTGACATACGGCACAGTCCGATTTCAAAGGGTTGTTCCTTCATTACTGATAACAGGTGACTAAAAAAATTCACCCGTCAGATAGATTTAAAATTTAAACAAGCCTATTGGAAAAAAATCAACACATAAAAACATATATGTAAACTATCTAAGGACACTTGAATGATTGAGACAAATCTAACGATATCTTAATTGTCAAATCCATCCAACCGTTTGGAAGAATATCTATATAATACTAGCTGTGGCCTGTCACGCTTCGCTGTGACACATTGTAATGCAAAAATTAGATAAAAAACAAACCTTGATGCGGATTATATATCATTCTAAAATTTCAGCTCGATCGGTGCTGAACTTTTTGAGTTTTTGAAACGTACACAAACCAACATAACATTTTTATAAATATGTATATAGATATAGAGAATAAAAAATTACAAACATACAAAACATAACCCTTCTTTCAGTCGGGTAAAAATATTATTAAACAACTGTACCGTAATTCGAAACCTAATTATTTATATGAGAGTAGCGAACATGACTTTCGATTTGTACTAGTCGTGCCGTGATTGGTCCGCTCGTCGAATCTAGTTTCCTGGCAAGGTTGGCTCCGCCCCTTCCGCCCTTTTCTCTAGCGTCTACGTCACCACCGGCAGTGCGCCGAGCGCAACTTTGCTTCATTGGCGTTCGGATTTTCAACCAGAGCGGACGTAAAGTCTAGCTTACGAACCGCGTCGTGCTGAGTAAGATTTTTAATCTTTTTTCTACAACTATAATTCAGAAATGCTGGTAGAATAATTCTTATTTAAGCAGTTTTTGCTCTAAAATATAACGGTTTTACATAAAAAATAAAACCGATATTATGTGCCGAGAACGGAAAACATACAGCATTATATGAAGAAGCAGTATGTATACTTATCTTATTAATCTGTGGTCGACGTCTATACCATAGACAATTAGCTTCATCTTGACGCCACCAGAGGGCGCCGCAAGCGCGCCACCAGCAAGGGCACCCGGCGCGGTGCGATCTTTGGGATTCATAGTCTTCACCAGAAAGCCCTTTCTAGAATGCTGTATGTTTTCCGTTCTCGGCACATAATATCGGTTTTATTTTTATGTAAAACCGTTATATTGATGTGCCTCAGGAAAACATACAGCATTATATGAAGACGTGTTTGTTATCTGCTGGTGTAAGTATGTCCAAAAATAACAACGCTATGATGACAAACATTTGAATACTTGTTAAAATAAAGTGTTCAATAACATTTTGTAATTAGCTAAATTAACAAAGCTAATTTGTGTGTGATGTAAACTTTGAAGAACATGATTAACCATTTATGTTAATTTCGCAGTAAATTAACCTAACATGCTTAATGTGTTAAGATATTCCCATATTTTGCTTAATAATGTCATCAATCGATTGGGTATTTGATCATCCAAAGGCTACTGCTATATCTGGTCCACATCTCCTAGTTGTACGTTCATGGCACTGTCTCACTGGACTGGACATATCCAATTTTTAATAACAAGATGTTAAGCAACTGCTATAGATAAAATTTATTTGATTTGACTCGAAAGCTATTCTGTTTTTCTCAGATAGGAACTAGAAATATGTGATAAGACACAAATTATTCTCATTTTCCATGTTCATACTGCTATATAATAATACCTATGTATATTTCGGTCTATAATATTTAAAAGGGGTTATTATTTAAAGAATCGTTCCAAACATATATGTTTTACATACTGTTTTTGGAGGAATTGGAAAACAACCAATCTACATAAAGTAACTCTCTAAGACTTCAGGTAGCTGTAGAATTCAGACGATTATCGCTTTCATAAAATTTTAAAATGTACATAATTATGAAGTTCCATTTAGTGTGTTGTCTGCAAATAGGCGACATAATATAAGCACATACTATGTGTACTAATTCTGTTTTAAGTGATAAGCTGTTATTTGAAACTAGACTTATCCGTGTTTTAGCTGTCAGCAGTTCTTGAATTTTAATATCAAATTATAATTATTTTGATCAGACTTAAGATATATTATAACATATTTAACGCATATAAGTCCTCGCTCGACCATCGTTTCGTCCGGTGCCGAGTGACAGTAAGGGTTGGCAATGATTCACACTGACCTAGTGTTATTTTATAAACTATTTTTTCTGTGAGTTTCTCACTCAAATCTACCCTCATTTTCCCAAAAATCTAGGGTTTTATCAATACTCATGAAGATTTCAATGTAATGATACACTCTACAGCGACATTTACCTAGAATCTTTCTAGGTCACGCGTTATCCACCAGGCCGCACCAGCCCGGTGGACCATGGCTTTGCCGACTCCCAGTGATGGGAACGAGTCAGAAGGCTGGGCTGGTTTCGTATAAATATAATTTGTTTGTTGGCTAGTCGAGAGCCACTACCTTGTACGTCCTTGTTGTACAGTTCGAATGTGCTAATAATAACCAGGAAAGAATACTGGAATTTGGGTTCATCAGAGCTTGTCGAAAGCATTTATAGGCTTTGTTGACGACATTTTGCAATTATTTGTTGCAAATGGATCTTTTGAATCCGTTTATTTATAAAATATGGTGGTTCTTAGTCGCTGTTTTAAATCTCATCCTCAAGCTTAAACTTAAGATACCGTTTACATAACGGTTCTGCTACAATTATTTCATGTTACTGTTCACCGTATCTACTTTCAATTTGGTTTTGGTGTTATCTCGAAATGATAAAAATCTTAAATCTTTTTCCATTAACATTTAACCTTATTATTACTTATCAGATTTTATAAAATCGAAGAGCATACGGTTTCTCTCTTCAGAATAGAGACTATACGGCAAGCTGGGCACTCTTTCACAAACTAAATATTAATCAACATTATCGCTCATTGGAATTGAAAACACAACTGCGTAAGACGCGTGTTTTAAATTATCATGTGTTTTAGGAGTATAAACATCATCAGGGAATGTCAGAAGAATGCAAACGATTCGTGGTCATAGATTCCTTCGTTGTTGTGATAGAGTATTAGTCGTTAAGTAATTATTCGTAGTTAGTATTGCTCATGGTGCTTTGTGTATTGAAACATAATGAGAAGTGGCTCCGCGCCACCACACCATCGCAGTAGGTACTACAAACATCCTTTTGTTAAATCATGTAAGTACAAGTCATACTTGACGAAGCTGTTACTGGTTAAATCTGAGATGGCGGATATTAAAGTCTGCCGTATGGTACCAGAAACAGTAAAATTTAAGCCACCCTTCAATTCCAATTTAAGCAAATCAAATCTAACTTTGCGTCAGATGTAGGTAGATTCATGTACTTTTCTATAAACGCTGTTATGTGTAGATATATGTGCGCCATAGTTGACCTGCTCCTATTTTCAGATACATAATGTGAATATACATAGATACCTGCTTTCTCGATCATAGTTTTGAGGCATTTCCAGTGTCTCGCGGCTTCCGCAACCTAGAGACGTAACTTGGAACACTGCACCAGAAGGAAGTCGTTCAGTAAAGACTGACACGACCCTTCGAACGCAAGGTCTCCGCGACCAAACGTGTGTTAGTAGTAAGATATGGTGCGGGGACCAGGTCCAAAACAAGTATTGGTCAAATATATTGGACATGAGTATGTTCCAAGTGTCTCATGGCTTCCGCAGCTAAGAAACTTAACTTGGTACTGCACCAGAAGGAAGTCGTTCAGTAAAGACTGACACGACCCTTCGAACGCAAGGTCTCCGCGACCAAGCGTGTGTTAGTGGTAAGATATGGTGCTGGGACCTGGTCAAATGTGAGGTATCAATTGTTCCAAATGATGTCTCGCGGTTTCCGAAATCTAGAGGCTTATTTAAATTTTTATTGCACCAGAAGGAGGTCGTCTTGTAAGATTAGTGCGAAGTGCGACTCTTCGTACGCAAGGTTTCCGCGACCAAGCAAGTTATGAAAAATGTGGTGCTAAGGAGAGATCAAAATTTAAATATGTATACGTATTAAAATAAAACATGCCATAAAACATTTGAAAATACAATAGAACATCTACTTGAATGATATATTTCTTATAAATATCTCTGAAATTGGCGACTTGCTTCTCTTCCGCAGAGAAGGTTTGTTTTATAACAGGGACTCCTCCCCTGAATCGATAGTTATCGATGTGATGAGTTGGATGTAGCTGTGAATTTTAAATCTATTGATATGGGTTTATGTGAAATTTTATTCTCCCAAATAGTTATATTGGCACCCAGAGCTCGCCATTGCATATGAAATACTTTTTTTTTTTTTTTTTTTTTTTTTTTTTTTTTTAGGTATGTAAGAATTTTAAATGCAATACATTCACGATCGTATTGTATAAAAGATCCAAACTTAGAATATCCTTACATAAATAAATGGTTATGCATGTATGTTTGCAAATTTGTCCACGTTGTAGCAGCTTACTTTATTCGATAGTGCAACTAAATTAAGTTTCGTCAAATCTTAGTTAATAATGCGTATAATTATGATATATTCATTTCAACCCCCATCGGCACGTCTATGTATTTGTATACGTCTGAACTAGTTCGGTGGACACCGAAGGGTATAAAATTTAATTTCGTTTATACCTGTTTTTGATGTTTTAATTAATTTCATAGAATATTATTCAATGTTGATTCCGATTCTGAATAGCCATTTTTCCCTTCTTTTTTGAAAAGTGGGATTAGATGTTGCCATAATTATCTGTAATATTGAGATACTCTTAATAAGTTTAGCTTCCCAGATGTTACTAAGCAGTAACTTATTGGTTACACACCTTATCAAAGTGTATTAGTATTAGTAGGTAGTTGAGACAAGGTTCAAACAATAAATAATTTAAACAAGCCAGTTAAAAACTGGGAGATGCACCTGAAACCCTTAGTTTTTCTTTTAGCGGACACGCTGCCAAGCGGGTAGGTACATGCTGTAGATTTACTTAGCAATTTAACGTTAGCTGGTCTAATAATTTACATAATAGCCTTCAAAACCTTTTTACGTGTGTCTACCCGCATGTCCAAAGAGTATCGGTCACATACTATGTTGGTACAAGTGTGTTCCAGCTATCACACGGTTTCCGCAACCTAGAAACGTAATTTGGAACTGCACCAGAAGGAAGTCGTTCAGTAAAGACTGACACGACCCTTCGAACGCAAGGTCTCCGCGACCAGGCGTAAATGATCGAAATGTTTTCGATATATTGGTCAAAACCATACATTAGAGATTAGGCAAAACTCGCACTAGTGAGCCAGCTGCTCACTTTTGGTAAAATGCATATAAATGAATGAAGACTGACCTGCATGTATAAGACTTTGATTCTGGAATCGGTCGATCTCACCTTTTACCACGCAGAGGATTTACCATTTTCTTCGATGGATGAATTATCCGCTTCACTCACGGGTACTTCGAAAATCTCAATCCGTTGAGATTTCAATAAAATTTCGTGTAATATATAAGCACATTTAAAATATTTTTCGATAGTTATTAATTGTTAATTAGTGATAATTGAATATTTTTTTTTTCTATAATTTCGACCACTCGTGGCGAAAGTATACAACGCTATGAATCCCAAAGATCGCACCGCGCCGGGTGCCCTTGCTGGTGGCGCGCTTGCGGCGCCCTCTGGTGGCGTCAAGATGAAGCTAATTGTCTATGGTATAGACGTCGACCACAGATTAATAAGATAAGTATACATACTGCTTCTTCATATAATGCTGTATGTTTTCCTGAGGCACATCAATAACGGTGTTACCGTTCGAGTTTTTAAATTTTTTATTAGTTTTTAATAACGTTTTTGTGTTTTTATAGTACCTTAAAATGGATGATAATACGGGTCCAGCTCCAACGATGGATGATATGGCGGCGGATGCAAGAAAAGGAAGGAAAAGGATGACACCGCGGCGTTCGAGCTCCGAATCTAGCTCTTCAGTAAGCTCTAGTTCATCCTCGGATGACAATAGGCGACGTCGAAAGAACAAATACAAGAGGAAGAGAAATAGTAAGATGAATAAATTATTTTCAGAAATAGCTGAAATTAAATCTCGCTTAAATAATACCAATCAAAGCAATTACCACGCTGACTCTTACTATGGAAATGACGACCAGCTCAGTATTTATGCGGATCCAAACATGTGTGCTGACTTCTCCACTGAGGCCTCTCCAACAGCGCAGGCATGTGAAACTGTTAATCCTCCGGATCAACAGTTCAATTTGCACATAAAAACGAAGACTATGGAACCAACGGTTCCTCACGCTTCACCTGGTCATCTTGAGCTCTTAAAACAGTTGCAAAGACTTGAGCATCCTGAATGGAATAGCGTCCGCTACTCTGACACTCAAAAACGGTACGTTCACTCGCCTGGCTTCTCTAGCCTCGAGTCGAACGAAGAAGTCAAGCGCTATGATAACTCAAAATTTATAACGCGCATGGAGGGCGCATTTGCAGGCCTGACAATGGCTCTGATTAAACAAAAGGAAGCCCTTCAAGCAGATTTGAAAGGATTCCTAATGAGCACACAGCAAAGTGACTTGAACATTGCTGAAAAATTAAACAACATATTCTCGGAAGGGAATATTCGAAGGTCACCAGTGACCTTTTCCAGATTGTGTGTGGCCACAGGGCCGAACTAATTCAAAGCAGGCGGGAAGCTATTTTGTCTAAGGTGAAAGATCTGTTTTATAAAAACGCTCTTAGAAAGCTTCCACCCTCATGCTCCACCCTTTTCGAGGGTGAGAAATTCAGCGCTACACTTGAAAAAGCTGGTGGCGCCAAAAATGTTTTTTGGCCACCTTCTGCCCTGAAAGAACCTATTTCCGATACTAGAAACGTTCCAGGGCCATCGCAACCGACAAGTGACGGCCAATTTAAAAAATACTCGGGGAGACCAACACAAACGAGACAGAATAGATATGGTACAAGCAATTCCTTTCGAGGCAGAGGCGGTAAGCCACAAAGGCGAAACGAGGAATCACATAAACGACGCAATTCCCCTTCATCCCACCGGGATAGGAGGGGAAATAATCGTAAATATTGACTCGATGCCATTTCATGCCGGTCAGCTACAAAATTTTTACGCTCGATGGAGAATGCTCGGGGCTCCGCCTTACATTCTCAATATCATAACTGGCTACCGCATACCATTCAAGGTGAAACCACCGCTGCACTTTCCCAACAATCTCACCAATCAAACCCCGCATTCGTCAGAAATGACAAAAATTATTCACAATATGCACACTCAAGGTGTCATAAGCATTGCAAGGCAATCGCCAAGTTTTGTATCATCAATGTTTCTCAGACCAAAAACCGACGGTTCGATGAGACCAATTTTCAACCTGAAGAATCTGAACAAATATGTAGCACTAGAAAAATTCAGACTGATAAACCATCACCGTGTACCAGATTTTCTTCAAAGAGAGGATTGGATGGGCAAAGTCGATATCCATCAGGCTGACTTTCATCTCCCAGTCATGTCGAGTCATCGATGCTTCCTCAGGCTTATATACGACAACGTATTATACGAAATGACCTGCTTGCCATTCGGCCTCAGTTCAGCTCCAAAAAACTTTTGCGTCAGTGAGCAATTGGATAGCACAAAAGCTAAGGGAACGAGGTGTACGGATCATTGTATATTTGGACGACTATCTCATAGCTCATCAGAATCCACTTACCCTCCAGAGACACGTTGCGACTGTTGTACACTTGCTCGAACACCTTGGTTGGACAATAAACAAAGAGAAATGCATTTTGGAACATCAAAAATGCATAGAATTTCTGGGAGTGAATTGGAATATTTGGAAAAATGCAAAAACATTACCGCAAAGAACACTGGACAGACTCAAACAGCAACTACATGCCAGGATGACATCACAGGCATCCAGTCTGAAGGAGCTTCAAAAACTTATAGGAATGCTAAACTTTGCAAGTTTTGTAGTACCAAGAGGCAGACTAAACTATCGAGCTCTTCAAGTACAAACAAACTCGTTAATCAGGTCTCGAGTACCGACTGTCCCTCTAAGTTCAGAATCGGTGCAGGAAATACACTGGTGGCTACGGAATTACAACACCAACTCTCACATACACCACCCTCAACCATTGCATTACCTCACCACCGACGCGAGCGACATCGGGTGGGGTGGGAAATTGGACAATCAGAATTTTCAAGGAATTTGGCAGCAGAAGGAGCAAAGTCTACATTGCAATCAAAAAGAAATGATTGCCATAATAAAAATACTACAAGATCAAGGTCCTTACCTCCAATCGAGTGCACTGCTAGTCCAATGCGACAACAAAACTGTAGTATCATATCTTCGGAACGAAGGCGGCACAAAATCACAAACACTTGTGAATCTAGCCAAACAAGTATTCAAAATTGCGGATCAATACAAAATTCACATAGAAATTTATCACCTACCAGGCAACTACAATACGGATGCAGATCACTTATCTCGTCAGAAACCACAGCCCGAATAGCATCTGATTCCAACCATAACGAATGTGATCTTCAAAAAAGTGGGGCACACCGGAGATAGACTTATTTGCCTCCCGTCAAGCTCACGTGGTTCCCAATTACTGCACGATCGACAGACGGGACTCGCAGGCTTTCCTTTACGATGCCCTCGGACAAACTTGGAACTTTTCGTTAGCATGGGTGTTTCCTCCCCCACACTTAATCCCAAAAGTATTAAGCCATCTGAACAAATCGACAGGAGTTTATCTGATGGTCGTACCGCGATGGCAGAAAGTATATTGGAGACCGGATTTGAAAAACAGGGCACTGGGTCCCCCCTTTACGATACAGAACCTATCCAAAGTTCTAATAGATGTGACAACCAACCAGCCACCACCGAACGTGAAACAGATGACATTGGAAGTCTGGAGATGTGGGGGTGGGATCCGAGCTTGACTGATTGGAACGGAGGACAGAAAACTCTCTTAGCTGGTGCTTGGAGACAATCTACAATGAACACCTATAGACCAGCATGGAAAAGATGGCTATTTTGGTGCACTAAAATTTGGCCGATCCACGGAAACCTAATGGATCACAGTTAGCTCGATTTTTAGCCGATTTGCATCTGAAAGAAAAATTGTCACTAAGCACTATTCTGGTTCACAAATCTGTAGTATCAACTTTCTCCAATCCAGATAACTGTAACAAGCTAAGTTCGCATATACTTGTAAAACAAGTCCTAAAATCAATTTCGTTGGCCAACCCGAAAACGCTTCGGTTACCTATCTGGAATGTCGAAACATTAATTCAACATCTAGCGCAAAAGTCTCCGGAGAAAATGAGTCTTTATGCAACTTCCGGACATACAGCTGCTATTCTCCTTCTGTGTTCAGGAAGAAGAATACATGATTTGACCCTACTCAGAGTCTCTACTGAATACTGTAAAATTTCTCAGGATAATGTTATACTTTGGCCTGCTTACGGTTCTAAAACAGACAAGGCCAACCAAAGGCAATCTGGTTGGAAACTTTTAAGAAACCAAGACAACCGTAATCTAGACCCAGTGTTCTGGGTAACGCAGCTATTAAGGCTCTCTGAACAAAGAAGAGAAATTGCAAATTCTGAGAATCTTTTTATAAGCACCTATGGCAAACCTAAACCTGCAACACGCACTATGATAGCTGGCTGGGTGAAAAACATTCTTAAAGAAGCAAATATTCAAGCTACACCTGGCAGCTTCAGATCAGCAGTGGCATCAAGAAATTGGATAGACAAT
Source organism: Ectropis grisescens (assembly GCA_017562165.1). Taxonomy (NCBI): domain Eukaryota; kingdom Metazoa; phylum Arthropoda; class Insecta; order Lepidoptera; family Geometridae; genus Ectropis; species Ectropis grisescens. Next base: position 12,490,678 of record CM029794.1, on the reverse strand, counting down.
TACCAACTTGAAGATATATTAGCAAAAGGAAATTGGAAATCAGCTAATACTTTCAAAAAATTTTATCATATGGAAATCTTACCCTCAAATATAAAATCTACCTCTATTTCATCTTGTTTTGAACCTTTAAATTAATGATTAAAATAATTATAAATCAAGTGATTCTGATATGTAACACTCATATATAAATTAATTTAAGTTGGGAAATAAATAAACATCAAACAATTGTATGTTTCGTTCCAATATTTTCAGTAAACCCATTTTTATAAATATCACATTGGCGTCAGCATCACCACCAGGCGATAACAAACACATCTCTCATATAAATAATTAGGTTTCGAATTACGGTACAGTTGTTTAATAGATATGTTTTACCTGTAAATAAAACATGTATTAAACATACTTACCTCATTCGAAACCTAATTATTTATATGAGAGTAGCGAACATGACTTTCGATTTGTACTAGTCGTGCCGTGATTGGTCCGCTCGTCGAATCTAGTTTCCTGGCAAGGTTGGCTCCGCCCCTTCCGCCCTTTTCTCTAGCGTCTACGTCACCACCGGCAGTGCGCCGAGCGCAACTTTGCTTCATTGGTTTTTCTCATATAAAAAGGCCACCAGGCAGAGATGGAAAGTATTAGGTTTCGAATGAGGTAAGTATGTTTAATACATGTTTTATTTACAGGTAAAACATATCTATTTTCTTTTCCAAAAAAAAAAACAATATTTTTTACTCAAAAGGTAAAAGTTCAAAATTTTTCTTAGTTTTAATTTTAGTAGGATCTGGCAACCCCATTTGCTCCCCTGTCATAATGCCTTCAATCTTGTGATTGGCTTACTCCAGCTTAGGGTTCAATCTCGCAACCGAAAACAAGCTTTAGGCCTCGGAAAATAGAAGCAATTTTCCCTTTTTAATTGGTGTTACGAACCTTTTAAATTCAATTAACGCGGACCAGTGTTTTGTCCATGTAAAACGGGTATTTTTTAGGAAGAAATTATTAAATTTTAGAGCAGATGTTTCGGATGGAAAAGGGGAATAATTATCCGTGTTTCTGTGTATTTTGAGGATGATATTGTGAAGAAACAATTGGTGTAATAATTTAGAAAATCTTAGGCGCGAACACTACGCGAATTTCAAAAACAGAGGTAGTTAAAGGGTTTTGGTACTCTTGTATCGACTAGTGACGTAATTTTTTTTAGCTGGTAGAGATTTTTTTGTTACTCTCTTGTATCATTGTACCTTTAGGGTATTTACACAATAAGGATTAGTGTAAGACATAAAACATATATCGAGGCTGAGCTATGGCGTTTCAAAGTTTTCTTTTACTATGGAATATACAAACCCCAAATATCTTTCTTTCGAAGTAGTTTAAAGAAATGTGCTCATAAACCTTTTGCTTGCTTTATATTATTCTTTTAAATACATAATTGCGTCAAGGGGTACGGTAGACTTGATCGAAACCTTATATAAATAATAAAACATTAAAAAATATTTATTTTGAGTCGACAACATAATGTCAACAACAACCTCCTTCTTGGCATTCAGGATCGGCTTAAGGATCTTTCAGGGCATGTAGCTTTGACGTTGCTACGAATGTGTTTTGCGCTGCCAAAAATGACCTACTTCCTGCGAACTACTCCTACCTGGCTGTGCCCAGAGGATCTCTCATCTTTTGACAGCTCCTTACTACATGTTGCGGAGTCGGTGGCTAATGTCTCTTTTGATGAGTCACAGTGGAGACAGGCAACTTTGCCGATTCGGTATGGGGGTCTGGGTTTGCGATGTGCGCGGGATGTTGCCGTCTCGGCTTTCTTGGCGTCGGCGCATGGGGTTGCAGGCCTTGTTGCTATCATTTTAAATTTAAACGGCGACGGGGCACGCATTCCATATGTGTCGGAGGCTGAGTCAGTCTGGTCCGCCTGTAACTCAGGTGTGCAAAGACCTTAACACCCTCATATCCAGCGAGCTTAGGATGATGTCAGCGCTAAGCGCATTCAAGATGAGATGACATGCAGTGCGACGGGGGTAGATTTGGCCAGACTAAATGCTGTGTCGCGGTCAGAATCCGGGGCGTGGTTGCAGGCTCTTCCTTCACCTCACCTTGGTATATTGTTAGACGACGATTCTTTGCGTGTTGCGGTGGCTCTCCGCTTGGGTTGCAAGGTGTGCGAACCTCATAGATGCACCTGCGGTTCTATGGTAGAGGCAGATGGCTTTCACGCATTGAGTTGTCGTCGCTGTTTGGGAAGGTTTCCACGCCACCACGCTCTCAACGATATTTTACGAAGAGCATTTGTTTCGGCCAATGTCACTTGTATGCTGGAGCCTCCGGGTCTTTGTAGGTCGGATGGTAAGAGGCCAGACGGCCTGACCTTGGTGCCTTGGAAAAAAGGAAAGTGCTTAGTGTGGGACGCAACTTGCGTTAGCACTGTTGCGGCTTGTCATCTTGCCCGCTCAATCCGGACGCCAGCAGCTGCAGCTGAAGATGCCGCTAATAAAAAGCGACAAAAGTACGCGTCCTTGGAACCCCTCTATAATTTTATCCCCATTGCAGTGGAGACGCTGGGCAGTTGGGGCACTGAGGCGCGGGAGCTCGTTAGAGAGTTAGGACAACGCATAAGGAAAATGGCGGTGACTCCCGCTCCGGCTTGTACTTGGCACAAAGATTGTCCATAGCTATTCAGCGTGGTAATGCTGCCAGTGTAATGGACACCATTGTGCCAGGTACCGTTAGGGGTGGGTTATGTGACTGATGAATTTATGATGTTATTTTTAATTGTGTGATTTAGTAGCTTATATCTTTATTTAAACTTTGTCAATTTATTACATTGTTAATTGAGCTTACTTTTTACAAAATATATATTTTAATGATTTTGGAAAAAACAAATCTGATTATGGAGTATTTCGTTAAATTCTGATGGCGCTGACAAACAAACCACTGTCGCCATCTTTGGTGTGAAGCACGTTTCGTTCCATCAATCAAAACATTGCGTGCGTCCGTCGCGTCAAAAAAGTATCCATCACAAAAACTGTGACTTATGTGACGTAAAACCAAACGTCTTGCCGCCGGACCGGAATTTTATTAGTAGGTTTTTTAATATTTTAAATAAAGAGTGACGAGACGAGCAGGGCATGTGCCTGATGGTAAGCAACATGCCATTGGAACATGTGAAGAGTCCAAATCATTACCTAGCACTGCAATACCCTCATAACCCAGAGATCTGAAATATTATATCTCTAAGCCCTGTAATTTCTAAGTAGGTACTTATAATTAGTATCAGCATTACACCCGTGCAAAGCGGGGGCGGGTCGCTAGTTCTTTTAAAATATTCAAGTTTCATTAGTCATGTGTTATCTGTAAATCTGCATTACGCCATTAAAGTGGCGTATGGCTTTGACTCTTCCCTTGCGAGAGAAAGCCCCAAGTTCCCGCAGCTTAAACTTCTTAATGCTATGCCAAAACTATTGCAACATTTCCACGCCCTGCAGATAAAAATGAAACTATTTATCAAACTTAAGTTGCATGACACTAAACACCAAATTCAAATATTAAAGTCTCAGGAACTTCCCCAACAAGCCTAACGTAAGCGTGATAAATTGCAATGCAGAAATTCAATGTAGTTTTCACAATAAACTTCCGAGCTAGCAGCTGAGGCATTTTTCACAGGATATGTGTTAGGTATCGGGTCGAAAGTGGAAGAGATTTAGCCTAAGGATCACTTTCAAAAAATACTATTTCAATATATTTTTGTTACTCTCGTATTTAAATACATAAATAAATAAATATTGGTGGACAATTTACACACACCACCATCGGACCCCAAACTTAGCAAAGCTTGTACTATGGAAGCCAGATAGCTGATATAATACATATATATTTTTAAATACATACTTATTATACATAAAAAACACCCGGGCACAGTACAAGTATTTGAATTCATCGCACAAACATTTGCACTGGGTGGGGATCGAACCCACGACCCACGGCTTCGCAGACAGACCTACTACCAACTAAGCCACCAGGCCAACCAGTTGTCATTTTTTGAAGTGACAACGATTTAGCCGCTTTGAATATCTTTTTGGTTGAAGAAAACGTTATGCTTTTGCGTCATCAACATGTTACTGTTGTAGCATCGTAGTCGCGAAGCGGCATATCGTTGGAGCGGCAAAGGAGTAACAGATCGAGACGTCCGTTTTTCGGATAAGTGAAATTTTTATGTTAGTTCGTGCGAAGGTAATTACGTACAATATTTTGTAGATGTACAGATGACGTATTGTGGTACATTAGTAATGTTTAATACAAAATTTCTAAGTTCTAGTTTTAACTATAACAGCAGTTCCTATGACTAATATTTTTTCTCTTCTTAAGTTAGCTTCTCACACAATTATCTTCCATAATTGAGTTTCATAAGTAACAACCGTCCTCTCACTTGGTGGTCTATCTATATGACAATAAATCTTGTGAGTTTGTGCGTAATAGCAATTATTAGTAGTTATAAAGATGACATATTGTAACATTAGTATTTTTATGCTAAATTTCTAAGTTTTATCTTTTTACTTTAACGACAGTTCCTATGACTCATTCTTTTTTTCTTATCTTAGCGTCTCACAAAACATTTTGCGTGATTAAGTTTTGCAAGTTTTACAGTCGTCCTTTCGCATCGTAATCGTAACCTATCTATGCATATAAATCATGGCAATAACTTTAGGGTCATTCAATCACATGACCACAGCGATTGGTGAACGCTTTAAATCAGTTGACCCCTACGTAATTTAAATAATTCACTAACTTTGTACCAGTCACCATAATAATTATGTGACTTCAAACTTATAACACCCCTTTTTTGGGGGGTTAAAAAGATCTAATTTGAGTAAATCCACAATGAGACGTAACAAATCGTCCCTACTCAGCACTCCCACTATAAGCCGTGAATTCTTCAAACAAATCGTTCCTCCAGCGACGAGCTACCCAATTATTGAGATAAATTGTACCTACGGGAAAACGCGGAGATGTGGAGACTATAGATCTGTTTGGTGTTTATTTAGCTTGGGGTTGAAAATCGACGTAGTTCTTATTAAATCTGGTTTAAAGAGCTTAAAGGATTAAGCTTTATTTCAGCGCAAACTTCTATGAACAAAACTTAAATGAGAAATTGTATACTTCAATAATCAAACAGGATTATTTTAAACTTAATAAGAATTTTTACTAGCTGTGCTGTACAGTGTTCCTCGCGCTTATCTAAGGTATAAGTAAGATTTTTTACAAATCTGTAGTGTTATACTTAGATATTTATTTATATTTAGTCAAAAGCCTAAAAATAACTTTCAAGTTTCAAAAATGACGATATTTCCATACGATCCTCATTGCTTTTTTCAAACCATTACAAATCTTTTTCGATATTGGCTAAGCATAACATTATCATAAGCAGTCCACGAAATGTTCCCACTGCTGGAAATCGGGGCCTTCTCTCGCATGGAGAAAGTCAAGACCACATCCACCACGCTGGCCTGACCTGGCTCACTAGAAAGATTCTAGGTACACGTCTTCACGAAGTTTTCTTTCACCGTTTTAAGTTAGCGGCAAAACATTGAACATATTTTTTGTGCCTTCCAATCGATAGAGAATCGAATTTCTCTAGGTAAATATGCCATCGTAGACCGCATCGTCGCTTGACATAAAATAATAGGCTTACTTTTGACCATCATGCGAGATGGTCTAAAGTAAACATATTAAAGTTACAAAAAAAAATCTTCGAAAAGACAGAGATTCCCGTGGGATTTGAACATGCAGGCTCAAGATCGACAGTCACCTAAGTCCCGTTTAGACCAGCTGTAGTATTGATACTGGATAAACGGAGTCACTTGCCATAATATAACTTTTTTAAACAAAAGTTTTTAAATCTCCCTGTGAGCGTAATGCCAGTCCCAGCATTGGAAAAGTAAAGTGGTCTGTTTATGCAGCTGCTTATTAAACGCGATCATAACATTGAAAACCTTCCGAAGTTTTACAGCCCTCCCGAGGATTCCGCATCGCTCCATAAAGCATGCCTCAGCTTCATAGAATTGATGTACCGATGCCGAGTTTTACTAGCTTATTCACTCGGCGTCGACTGTAATTTGTAGTCTGCACTGGACGAAAATATTTTACGTTTGAGATGAACCGTGCTGTTATTTGGACGAATAAACTCGCCGAATTTATGGGGGTTATAACTTGATGTTAGTATAAAAAAATTGAATACAGTTACTGGAAATTGGAATTTTAATAACCGAAATCGGAAAATATCTCTAGGTTTGAATGCATTTTTTATCATTATTTCCCGAACGACACGGGGCTAGTTTTTCAAGCTAGAATAGCATGATAGTGTTAGCAAGTTAACAATAAGTATCTAAGTACTTCTAGTTTCGTGTAGACAACGCTAAGCAATGCTAGTTTTGTCTACATAAAGCTAGACGTACTAATTTGCTTGCTTTCTAACACTAGCTTGCTATTCTAGCTTGAAAACTAGCCTTGTGTCGCTTGGACATAAGTATTGGCTACTGATTGGCCACCATCTTACCTGATTTTAAGCACAAACATAGTCAATGGTAAAATATAAATGCAATCCTTAGAATATTATAAATGTGAAAGTTGAAAGATGTTTGTTGCTCAATTACGTCTGAACGTCTGAAAAGATCAAGTTGAAATTTGGGTCATATAGTTATAGTTATCTATTGTTTGGAGGCTATTCCAGAAATAATAAATAAAAATGTTAACTTAAAATTTTACCTACATACCGTCAGATTATAGGTACTCTAGCGACGTCAGTTTGTAACCTAACCTAACTTACTGTATGTTTACAATCTAACGCGTTTGATTATGATTTGACGGTATACATAGTCCGTCAGATTAGAATCAAACGTTGACATATGCCATATGTACTTAGTCTTTTATTCCATAGAAATAGAACACATATTTGTAACAAAAAGCCAGTGTAAAGTTACGGTTGCCGGCGAGCCATCACATGTCTATTTTACAGCCACAGAGCTGGTTTGGGCGTGCAACTCAATTTTCTGTATCGAATTTATACGTGCACGGAATTTAACGGTTGGTTTGTATGTGATGAACGCAGACTTACATGGGGCCATTTGTTATTTCCATCAATTTTATAGGTATATTCGTATTTATTTTATTTTTGACTAGTAACACCCGCGGTTTTATCCGCGGAGTTCTTGTACCCGTTCTTTTCCTGAAATAAATAGAATGAGTATTCCAGGCTTTGTTCTCATTGTCTTCCAAACTTCAAGCCGAACTGTTATAACTTTCTGACGTGATTGAACAACAAACAATGAAAATCCAAACCATTTATAATATTAGTACAAAAATAAATGTATTGATTGATACTTCTGCACACAACACACTCTAGCCCCAAACCAAACAAAGTTTGTACTAATAACAAAATAAAAATGCTGGTAATAGGAACTGCCGATAGAAGTTTAACTTATAGCTCAGAATTTGATAGCTTAATTTGGAGACTACGGCGGTGAAAATAGAGGGCGTGGCCATGAGCCCGGCCATCTAGAAGTTCTGACGCATTTCTCCATGGCCAATGGGAATTTACCCGAAAAATTCTTATCATTCCCGAGTGTGACGCTATAATTCAATTCACAGCCCACGAAAAATATGTCTGTGGTGCCCCGAAAAAAGTTTTCACTTCAAAAAAAAATTAAGTATGGAATGGGTTGCCTATGTCAGTATTCCGAGATTGTTTTAATCAAGTTGACATTTTTACTCTTCATCGTGGACCACGTCGTCGCTTAACGTCACGCCAGTAGGTGTTTTTTTTATTTTAGTGACCAGCGTCCATCGCGGGGTGGGCTTTAGTAGCTACGTAATACAGAGTCTATAGAACTCAAGGTTCACGAACATGTCCAACGGTGAAAGTTTTTGAAATAGGGCCAGGAGTTATTAGTTAAATATACTTTTTAAGCACACAATTGGGTTCAAAATGTATAGAATGTGCTTTAACTTAAGGATAACAATTATGTAATTTTGTTTTTGGTAATAAATGACTTATCTTATCTTATCTTAAATTTTTAACTGAAAAAAAAAACATTTTTTTCATCTGAAAAAAAAACTGCTTCGGGTTAAAAACTGAGAAGGCTTTTATTTGAACCCACTAATCTCCTGAATTTTGTGCGTTCAAATAAAAGCCTTTTCAGTTTTATATTGATGTAGATTGTATAGATTTGTACTTAACGCAAACTTAACTCACCTAACGTTACGCAACGATATTTTATGGTCTACTATAGGGCTAGAACAAAATTAAAAAAAAATCAGTAACCCCCGACTACCTCGGATTTGTTATCTGTACAACATTCTACTAGTCAAGCCCTTTCATTTGATACCCGTATTAAGGGAATTATGAAAAAAAAAATGCATTTCGCCATTTTGTTGTAGCGGCTATCTTGGATTTGAAATTTGTCAAAGTATTCTACAAGTCAAGCCCTTTCGTTTGAGACCCATATTGAGGTAGTAGTGATTTTTTTTAATAAGAAGTGACGAAACATGTGCTTGATGGTAAGCAACATGCCTGGCACATAACAGCACAGTGACACGCAGCTATTGGGACATGAAGAGTCCAAATCATTACCTAGCACTGCACTGCGCTCATCACCCAGAGATCTATAATTAATTATATTATGTTAATAATATAATGCGCCATTTTGTGGTGGCGGCCATCTTGAATTTGATTTTTTTTATAATGTACAGTATTTACTAGTCAAGCTTCATTTGATACCCATATTGAGAATTAGAAATTATTTATTAATTATTATTATTGAAGAAATATTTTGTCCGCCATTTTGTGGAGGCGGCCATCTTGAATCAATACTAACCAAACATAGCTAAGAACATTCGCACGGATATTAACCTTCAAATAAAAAAAAACGCACCGAAATCGGCCCATCCGTTTAAGCTCTACGGTGCCACAGACAGACACACACACAGACAGACATCGACGTCAAACTTATAACACCCCTTTTTTGGTCGGGGTTTAAAAACAAATCCACTTAGTCTCGTCTCTTTCAATTTGAGGACACCCAGAATAAATCTATAACGACTGTCCATATAATACGTTTAATTATTGTCACCCAACAGAGAAAGCTGAAACGCGAACGCGAGCGGTTCGCGATCTAAATCTGCCAAAGCCTAACTTCGAACTGTTACTCCTAAATAAAGAAATCCATTCATTCGTAAGGAAAACAAGTAATCTCCTGAAGGAGGTTACCAGGGACACCCATTAAAGAGATAAATTACCTGGGTCGGTGTTCGTGAAACGTTTTCCAGGCTTTTTATCGTACGGAGTGCTGAGATTTTTTAGTGGTTCACTTTGAAATAAAGGCAAAAAGTTTATTTTTTATGGTATCTAGTGACAAGACGAGCAGAATTTGTGACTAATGCTAAGCAACATGTCTGATTAACAAAGTGTGTAACTTTGTGAGTAAGCTGTCATTACATAACATGAAATAAAGGCAAAAAGGCTATTATTAGGATTCCGTAGCAAAACACGGGACCATTATAGTTTCGTCATATCTGTCTGCCTGTCTGTCTGTCCGTCCGTATGTCACAGCCACTTTTCTCTGAAACTAGAGCTATACTATTGAAACTTGGTAAGTAGATGTAATCTGTAAACCGCATTAAGATTTTGATACAAAAAACAGAAAAAAAGTCAAAAAAAATTAGGGGTATCCCATACTTAGAACTTAAACTCAAATTTTTTTTTGTTCAATACCATACGTGTGTTTCTTTTGTCAAATCCATCTATGGATAGGTCATCAAAAATGATATTGAGGTTCCTAACATTTTTTTTTCTAAACTGAATAGTTTGCGCGAGGTACTCTTCCAAAGTGGTAAAAAGTGTCCCCACCTCCTCTAACTTCTAAAATAAGAGAATGACAAAATTAAAAAAAGTGTATGATATACATTACCATGTAAACTATCAACAAAAATTGGTTTAAATGAGATCTAGTCAGTGGTTTTATTTTAATACGTCATAAATTAACTATTGTTAAAACACTGATTGAAGTAACAATGAATTACAAGAACTTTTATACTATGTTACTTGCTGCTACGGAAGCTTTCATGGGCGAGCCCGACTCGCACTTGAATATTTTTATTTGAAGTGTAGAGTGACGAGACGAACTGTAAATGTGACTAATGCACTAAGCTACATGTCTGGACATAAGCTGTCATTGCATTACATACAGGTCACTGTTGGAACAGCTGTTTTATGTTTTTTTTTTCTTTTATATAGGTTTACACACCGCCATCTCGCCTGATGTTGACGCCTGAAGCGACGATATATAATACACACAGCTATTGGAACATAAATAGTACAGATCATACGATAGATTTTTACGTATTACCACCCAGAGATAAAACATGTTTTATCTCCTATGCCCTGTAATATCACTGGAAACATCGCCCTTCCTACCGGAACACAGTAATGTTAGCACATTATTACTTGGCTGTAAGTGGCAAAGGTGTGGTACTTCCCCAGACGGATACTTCAAACAGTCCTATCACTACAGCCAGTAAGTGGAGAGTACCTCTATAAAGTAACATTAATTCATCATAAGTAGTAAATTTACGGCTAGTCTAGTCGGGAGAACAGCGACTGCCGATCCCTAGCCCCTGGTTCGAATCTCACACACACTATCTTTTCAAAGTTATGTGCGTAACTCCACTAACTTAAAAAAAAAGGAAAACATCGTGAGGAAAACGGCACGTACCTAGAATCTTTCGAGGTCATGTGTCAATCAGCAACTAGAACTGGTCCAGCGTAGTGGATTACTGGCCTTGATTATCTTCTTGTAAGAGAAGTCCCTGAGTCCCAGCAGTGGGAATATTTAGAGGGCTTAACCAGCCAGTTATTCATCATAACTGAGCTAAGGAAGGATATTTGCAAGAACGTCCAACTACACCATATTGAGGTTATTTAAATCCTACACTTTGTGTCTTCAAATCGAGAGTGAATCGATTTTTTCTAGGTAAACACGCTCCATCGTAGACCGCATTGTCGTTTAACATCAGGTGAGATAGCGGTCAAGTGTAAACCTATAAAAGTTAAAAAAAAGTTGCTATTTGCTATCACTCCATAAATGTTAAAACAATGTTTAATCGTCTTAAAAAATGTACAACCCTAGGCTCAATAAAAAAGTCAATGTTCTTCGTAGAGCAACAGTTTTTTTTAAAACATGTATAATTTTATAAATATTTTTTTTAATTTTGGTGTGTCTGTCCTTTGTTTACGTATGTCTGTAACATCGGAATGTTTTTTTGTCCTCTTTTGACCACCAACGAATGAAATTAAATACGTAGTGAATACATCAGCTAGATTAACACGTAAGTACAAACTTAAACACTTTTAATCTTGTTAAAGTTACGAGTTGTAAAATACGGCTTACACCGCGGGGTTTAGCTGGTTTAAAATAAGCCTTGATTCCAATATTAGTTAACATTTATCCACTGGTGGATTCAAGAGGAAATAGAAGTATCCATAGATCTACCGGTGACAGACAGACAGACAGACATCGACGTCAAACTTATAACAACCCTTTTTTTTGGTCGAGGGTTAAACACATACAACCGGTTTGAGGACCTCCACCTGTTTTGAAGTCGGTTAAAAGTAAGTGACAATTCAAAAGTCAGAGTTAAAAAATGTCTGAGTAACTTAACTATAAATCATTAATTCAGTAACAATAGTATCTTAGGATGAACATTTTACCTGATCAATCCATTACCCAGTCTTACTAGGATAAAGCCTAACGTGGATAAATGTGACACCATTTTTCAGCATCCTTCCAATGAAGCTTAGGAACAGAGTGGGTGGTAAATTATGAACCAACGTCAAGATTTCTGTTGTCTTATGTCGATAGTCGCTTTTGTCTAGCGAGTGGCTTGAAAAAATACAGAGAATGATAAATAATGTAACTAAGCGTTACGTAATAGTACCAGTACCTGGGTGATCGCGCTTTGCTCGGTTTAAGCACTGACTATACCTACAGATAAAGGACTCCCAGTAATAGATTTTTCTCAAAGAAAATAAACTAAAGAAAAATTAATTAAAGAACTTGAAAATAAAGAGGGAAGCCCTCTGGATTCGAAGCCAGGTTCTACTATTTCATGACCGCCCAACTTCCCGCACGGCGTGCATGGTGGGTCTGTTGGACCCGTAAACAAAATCTGACCTATTAAAATGTCGCAAAATGTTGCGAAATAAACCGTCACATTCTTATGTTAATGTCAGTTCTTCATTGTCTAAAAAGGCGCATAAAATAACGTTTTTAAAAAATGAAACCTAGATCGATTTATCGTTCCCGAAACCCCCTGCATACATAATTTCATGAAAATCGTTCAAGCCGTTTCCAAGATTTAGGTATATACAAAAATTGCTCGTTTAAATGTATAAAAACATTTTTTTTTGCATTGAGTGACAAACCGAGGAGGACATGGGTATTATGGTAAAGAAAACGCCTGCCCATAACAGCACAGTAACACGCAGCTATCGTAACATGAAAAATTCATCCTAGCACTGCACTGCGATTGTCCCCCCAGAGAGAAATCCCTGGCCTCGTGGGTTAGTGGGTAGTAACTCTGCCTGCGAAGCCGAGGGTCGTGGGTTCGATTCTCACCTAGTTCAAATATTTGTGTGATGAATTTAAATATTTGTACTGTATCTGGATGTGTTTTTTTAAGTAAGAGGTGACAAGACGAGCTAGACATGTCCCTGATGGTAAGCAACATGCTTGCCACGTAACAGCACAGTGACACACAGCTATTGAAACATGAAGAGTCCAAATCATTAACTAGCACTGCACTGCGCTCGTCACCCAGAGATTTAAGATGTTATATCTCTCAGCCCTATAATTTCTCTGGAAACATTGCCCTTCAAACCGGAACAGAGTAATGTTTTCACATTACTGTTTGGTGGTAGAATAACTGACATAGGTCCCCAGGCGGACTCCTACCACTACTAGTGTTTTAAGTATAATAAGTATGTATTTAAAACTGTATAAAGTATTATATTATCAGCTTTTTATTTATTTATTTATTTACAGAAACACCAACAGTACACATATTAAATAAGTCAAAAGAATTTACAATTTTACAGTTTTTCCTGATATGTTTAACCTTAACAGGTGTTTACAGCATTCTCTACAACATTAATTACGAAAGCTGCAGACGGAGGGTCCGAAAGGAAACTAGAATTGCTTAGAATGAACTTTACTATACTTAAATTCACATTAGAATATACTAAAACTATTTAACCTAGACGCGAATACGTTCGATATGAGAACGACACTTACATCTTAGGATATTAAGCCTATCTAACTTAGGTGCGAATGCCTTCGACGATCGAACGACTCTGACTTCTTTATTGAAATCAGCTTTGATGAAGGGTCATCTGGGTCACAATTTAATGAGATGAGCATCAGCGAATTGTAGTTGGCACGAGGCAGATCATTCCTACTGCCGAGTTCTGTTGAAATTGCTGACTTGAACCTCGTGCTGGAATGCAGCTCACGTTGTGCAGACATGTGTAGGTACTGGTACGTAACACCTCCCCCTTCAGAACAGCGACTATTTTAGAACTTTGGGATAAAACATCGCTGGTACGGAGCTCCTGGCTCTGGATTTCTTAAGATACTGAACTTGATATAGGTTTGTCGTTTTTTTTTTATCGTGATTTCATGTCATTTGCTCTCAATGCTGGAAATAGGAATAGTCTCTTAGTCTCTTACTTAGTGTAGCGTATCTTGCGGACTTGATGGTGTAGATGTATTTTTCATTAGTCTTCATTCCTTGGAATTGTACTTTGCTTCTGAGTCACAGAGTAGATTTATTTGTGCTTGCAGTGCAGATATTTAATAGTTGCTGTGGTTCCAGCAATTTTACAATTAATTCGCAGTATTTGCTTGTAGTGCACATACTTGATAATTGCCGTGCTTGCAGAAATTTTTCAATAAATTCAAAGTATTTGCTTGTGGTGCAGACACTTGGTAATTGCCGTTTTTCTAATGATTTTACAATTAATTGCATATTTCCGGGACGCCGCGCCGTGGGATCCCCGGAATTTCAAATCAAAAATCTTGCTTAGTAGTACAGAAATTTGATATTTCCTTTGATGCTAGTAATTTTGCTTTACATTTGAAATTTCGTGTTCTTACTCGCAAAATCGCATTTTTCACTGATTTTTTATGCATGCAATTGCATTTGAATTTTCATATTGTGCGTTTCTGGGTCCCCAAGTTTTCTGGGATTGGTCCACATCTTCCGTCGTCACATGTTTTTGGATGTTGCGTGATGCTGGGGATAGTTTGTCCCTTTCCCATCTTCATTTTTTTTTATGTTTATCAATTTTATTTCTTACTTTACTTGATTATACTCTATATTCTGATTCCTCTTGCGTTATCGATTTCTGGATAACCCCCCGCTGGAGCTTCACGTAGATTCTGGATGCCCGGTTCGACGTTGAAAGTCTATCAACGTTGTTGCCGCGGTCTGGAGGCAAAGTTGGCGATCCCGAAGCGCGTCGCGTTAACCCGAGACATCCTACCGACTGCGCCAATTACGAAAGCTGCAGACGGAGGGTTCGAAAGGAAACTAGAATTGCTTAGAATGAACTTTACTATACTTAAATTCACATTAGAATATACCTTCGACGATCGAACGACTCTGACTTCTTTATTGAAATCAGCTTTGATGAAGGGTCATCTGGGTCACAATTTAATGAGATGAGCATCAGCGAATTGTAGTTGGCACGAGGCAGATCATTCCTACTGCCGAGTTCTGTTGAAATTGCTGACTTGAACCTCGTGCTGGAATGCAGCTGACGTTGTGCAGACATGTGTAGGTACTGGTACGTAACACATTTTGTTTACGGATTATAAATGTTTTGTTTACATTGCGTCAGTATCATTTGACAGTGACATATGTACATTCATTTTTTTTTTCTTTTTACTCTGATTTAAGCTCTCGTTACACTTTAAGTACTTAGTAGAGTGTTGTCAGATTTAGTTGTTTTAATAGGTTTTTTTTCTCAGTCTCATTTTAAAGAAGCTTTTTGTATGAATAATTTTAAACACTTTTGGCAGGTAGATTTTCAAGTCTACGAACCTTAATTTTTTTTTATTGTATTTGTTTTATAAAAATTATTTTGTATTTATTTATATATTTTTAATTGTAACTTTATATCGTACCTGTTTATTTTATTTTATTAGTATTATTACATGTCGAATACTGACAGTGAAAATTTAAACTACTTATCTTGCTCTGAGCTTGATGACAGTGCCATTAGTTTTTGCAGTATTCCTACTTTGTCGGACTCCATTGAATCAATAGTTTCTGCTGTCCCAAAAAATTTCAATGTCCTTCATGTAAATGCTCAGAGTATTACGGCTCATTACCCGGAAATGCTTGCATCTTTCGTACATCCCAATATACACGCCATTTTAATTTCCGAAACGTGGCTAAAACCCGTTCTCCCATCTAATTCTGTGTCGTTGCCAGGCTTTCGACTCATTAGAAATGATCGTGTAGGTAAGGGTGGTGGTGGTGTGGCTATTTATCTTCGTTCACACATTCCTTTTACTACGGTAAGTATGTCAACACAGCCTCCTCCATCTGATGCCGGTGAACATCTTTTTATTGAAGTCGTCCTGCATCACACTAAAGTTCTTCTTGGGGTTTTCTACCCGCACTCCCGTGACGTTAACTATTTCTCTTCCTTGGAAAACCTCTTGATAAACATCTCCATATCTTATGACCATATCATTATTATGGGCGATTTTAACACATGTCTACTGAGGCAAGATCATCGGTCTCACAAACTCGAGTCATTGGTCGCATCAATTAATTTAAATATTCTTCCACTTAATGCTACTCATAATCCCCCTAACTATACACCATCCCTTCTGGATCTAATTCTTGTATCTTCTCCTTCTCATGTTTCCAAACATGGTCAATGCCCAACTGACGATTTTTCACATCATGACATGATCTTTCTGTCTTATAAAACTCGCCCCCCAAAAATTAAACCCAAAATTCTTTTGCAGCGCAGTTTTGGTAGCATTAATCTTGACCAGCTTCGCAAAGATACTTTGGAAACGGATTGGTCGGAAGTGTTTACTGTCAATACTATGAATGAAAAGATTGCAAAATTTAATAATGTTCTGACTAAAATTTATGACGTACATGCACCTGTCCATGCAGTCAAAATGAAATATGCACCAGCACCGTGGCTTACTGACGAGATCCGTATCTTAATGCAAAAAAAAAAACTGTTGGCAAAGCATAAACTTAAAATTCATCATTGTGACGAAAACAAAGAAAAATATGTAAACTTTCGCAACGTTTGCAATAGAGCGTGTAGAGACGCACAACGCCGTCACATCCATAATTCAGTAGAAAATGAAGAACCGGCAAAGGTTTGGAAGTTTCTAAGATCATTGGGAGTTGGAAAATCTCAACATGATACTATGCCTAAAAATCTTGACATTAACAAACTCAATCAACACTTTTCTTCTTCGTCCACCTTTGACGGACCGGTTAAAGCTGCTACGATTAAATCACTGTCTTCCGCTTCTACTCCCAGTTATGATCCTTTCTTATTCAGTCAATTTTCCCGTTGTGATGTAAAGAAGAGTATTCAGTCCATATCATCCAACGCTGTTGGTAGCGACAGCATAAGTCGTAAGATGATAATGCCTATTTTCGATGAAATCCTCCCTATTTTACAACATATCCTTAACTTTTCTGTATCATCGGGTATCTTTCCACACTCGTGGAAAGATGCTCAAATTATTCCCCTTCCAAAAAAACAAATCCAGAATCCTTTTCCGAGTACCGTCCCATTTCCATCCTTCCGTTTCTTTCTAAAGTGCTGGAAAGGCTAGTACATCAGCAACTCTCCTCTTACCTCTTTGAACACAATCTCCTTAACCCTTTACAATCTGGATTTCGCACAGGACATAGCACCGTTACTGCTCTCACTGAAATCACAGATGATATACGAGATGGCATTGGTCACTCGATTAACTGTGCTGTCGCTATTAGATTTCAGCAATGCTTTCAACAATGTCGACTTTGACATTTTGCTAGCCCTCCTTCGCTCTCTGAACATATCTCCATCCGCAATTGACTGGTTTCATAGTTACCTGTTTGGACGCCGGCAGCGTATTCGCATTGATGACTCCTACTCTTCTTGGTGTAGTGTATCTGCTGGTGTTCCTCAGGGCAGCGTGCTATCTCCACTTCTATTTGCAATTTTTATTAATTCTATTTCAAAGCACTTGACGTCCTCATATCACCTCTATGCAGACGATTTGCAAATCTATGTCCAAGCCCCGCTGGATTGCTTGCATGATGCTATTGAGGCCACTAACACTAATTTAATGAGCATATTAAGCTGGAGTAGATCTTATGGCCTCTCAGTAAACCCCAATAAGACGCAGACGATTATTATTGGGAGTTCCCGCATGATCTCTAAAATAGACTGGATCCGGCTTCCACGAGTAATCTTTGACGGAATCCCTGTCTCTATAAGCGACAAGGTTAAAAATTTAGGTATAGTCATAGATAGACAATTTTCATGGGGCCCTCAACTGGCGGAAGTAAGCCGCAGAATTTTTGCTTCTGCAGCGTCTCTTAGGAGACTCCGTAATTTTCTTCCCATCGCTACCAAAACTGCGCTAGTAAAATCTCTTCTATTTCCAATATTGGACTACGCAGATGTATGCTATCTGGATTTAACTGAAGAGCAGTTGGACAAACTTGAACGCTTACAAAATTTTTCATCCGTTTCATATTCGGTTTACGCAAATTTGATCACGTTTCTCATTTTCGTCAAAAGCTCAAATGGTTACCAATTCGCCTTCGCCGTAATACTCACATTCTGTATCTATATATATAAAACTCAAAGGTGACTGACTGACTGACTGACTGACTGACTGACATAGTGATCTATCAACACACAGCCCAAACCACTGGAGGGATCAGGCTGAAATTTGGCACACAAGTAGATGTTATGACGTAGGCATCCGCTAAGAAAGGATTTTGGTAAATTCTACCCCCAAGGGGGTGAAATAGGGGATGAAAGATTGTATGAAACTTTTTATTCTTTTGGCATATTTGCATGAACTTTCATATAAATTGAGTTCGGCTAAAATCATGGGATACGTATTACAGCGTTTATCGAAATTCAACCCTCAAAGGGGTGAAATAAGGGATGAAAGTTTGTATAGAAACTTTTTATTCCTTGGGGATATTTGCATGAAATTTCATATAAGGTGAGTTCAGTTAAAATCATGAGGTACGTATTACAGCGTTTATCGAAATTCAACCCTCAAAGGGAGAAATAGGGGATGAAATTTTGTATCGTAACGTTTTATTCCTTGGACATATTTGCATGAAATTTCATATAAATAGAGTTTGGCTAAAATCATGAGGTAAGTATTAATGCGTTTATCGAAATTCAACCCTCAAAGGGGTGAAATAAGGGATGAAAGTTTGTATAGAAACTTTTTATTTCTTGGGCATATTTGCATGACATTTCATATAAGGTGAGTTCAGTTAAAATCATGAGATACATATTACAGCGTTTCTGGAAATTCAATCCTCAAAGGGGTGAAATAAGGGATGAAAGTTTGTAGAGAAACTTTTTATTCCTTGGACATATTTACACCAAATTTCGTAGGTATTAGGTGTGGCCAAAATAATGAGTTATGGATCATATTTTTTTTCAAAATTCAACCTCTAAAACGGGTTAAATAGGGGATGAACGTTTTATAAATATCAACGCGCCGGACAACCCCTTAGGACATACTTAATTTTTTCACATACGTATTATTTTTATTACGTAGGCAGTAGGCAGCCACCAAGGGAGGATTTCTCAAAGTTCAAACCCTAAAGAGATGAAATAGGGGATGAAAGTTTGCATGAAACTTATTATTCCTAAGACATAATTGCATGAAATTTCATATAAATTAAGTTTCGGGAATATCATGCGGTATGTATTACAGTGTTTATTAAAATTCAACCGTGAAAGGGGTGAAATAAGGTTTGACAGTTTGTATGAAACTTTTTATTCCTTGGACATATTAGCATCAAATTTTGTAAGAGTTGAGTACGGCCATAATAATGACTTACGTAGTACATTTTTTTTCAATTCAGACCCTAGGCTTAAAGTAGGGGATGAAAGTTTTATGATAACGCACAGGATGTACCCTTAAGACATACTTAAAATTGATGACGTAGACATATTCACTAAGGACGGATTTCTCAAAATTCAACGCCTAAAAGAAAATATGTATGAAAGTGTGTATTATGAAACTTTTATTCCTTGGACATATTTGAATGAAATTTCGTATAAATTGAGTACGGCTAATATGTGTAATGAGTTATGTGTTTCAGTGGTTTTTTTTTCAAAATACAGCGTCTAATGTAGTAAAATAAGAGAAGAAAGTTTGTGTGAACATTTTTATTTCTTGCGACATATTTGCTTTAAACTTTGTAGGATATGAGTAAGGAAAAAATAATGAGCTATGTAAAACAGAGTTTTCCTAAATTTAATCCCAAAGTAAGTGTATGAAAAGAGGTATGAAAATTTTATATTATGAAGCAAACAAGAAAGAAGGATATTTTTCAAATTCATACTAGGTACGTAATAGTGGATAAAATTTTGTACTAACTTTTACCCTTGGACATGTTCTAAAGACTATAACGAAGAGCTTTGACGGACTACTTTTGTTACAATAACGCCTAGGCTGTGAAAGGCGTTCACAGACTAAGTGGAGAGATACTCTAAGACGTTGCCTGAATGGATTTTTCATGATGATTACAACGCTGGTATATCCAAATTGAGACTGAATCGGTTTCCTCTAGGATAGCAAGCTCTATCGTAGATCACATCATCACTTAACTTTAGCCGACATTGCGGTCAAGAGTAAACCTATAGCAGTTAAAACATTTATTTGCATGAACATTAAAAATAATGAGCGTATTAGTTTTCCAAACTTCAACCCCTAAGATGGTAAAATAGGGAATTAAAATACATAATAACGCATAAACTACCCTTAGGCCTATTATAGACGAGCATTAGTTATGTTATTATTTGACGCTCATGCTATCCAAGTAGGAATCTACAATAAAAAACTTACTGAACGCGAGCGAAGCCGCGGGTTAAAGCTAGTTTCCTTTATAAAATTCTTTTCAATCCTACCACACCTTTTTACCTAAAGAAGCGGTTTAATTTTATTGAACCGAAATCCTGTCCCCTTCGTTCTACCCGATCTCTCAAACTAAGCTTTCCTACCTCTACTCATTCTAATTTGTCCTTTTCTAAATCTTTCACTGTGCAAGCTGTCCTACTGTGGAATTCTCTTCCTCTGTCTATCCGGCAAGCTAAGTCCCTTCAAATTTTCAAAAATCTTGTTTATAACCATTTTCTTACCGTCCCTTAATGGGTACGAGTAACTTCTAAATTGTACTTATATATATTTATGTATTTATTTTATACTTGTATAGGTATTTATGTTCTGTGTATAGATATATTTTGTTTATTTATTTGTAAATATTTTTAATTGCTATTAATTATGTATTTTGTATAGTTTAAGTACCTCTATACCAATACCACCTACACTATATACGATTTCTGTCGCAAGTTTTCCATACAAAGGTTGCCTGGAAGAAATTGCTTTAAGCAATAAGGCCGCCCTTTACACTGCACTTTAGTATGTAAACAATCAAATTAG
The DNA here is from genome assembly GCA_017562165.1 of Ectropis grisescens. Classification (NCBI taxonomy): domain Eukaryota; kingdom Metazoa; phylum Arthropoda; class Insecta; order Lepidoptera; family Geometridae; genus Ectropis; species Ectropis grisescens. The sequence goes on along the minus strand of CM029794.1, from coordinate 12,469,889 downwards.
CTTAAAATAGACGTAATAATTCATTTTTTTTATCTAAGTCCATTACTTGTTTTTTTGTATTTTGATTTTATGTACACTTTTAGACTTAACATATTTTATAAGTTATTTTGTTTATTTTAGTTAAGACTATGTATTTTTGGTAGGTGTAATAAAGCATTATATTATTATTATCGTATATCTTTATTTCCTTAAGTCTAAGTTTTTACAATATTTATATAAAATAACATAAAAACATTATAAAAACCTAAACCTAGTTTGCCGCCAGCAGCGGGGCAGGGCCCAAGCTACCGGTGGTTAGGGCTGCAGACTGAGGAACCTCCTGACGATGCGCGCCGTGTCGAGGATGACCGCCTTCTGCATCTGACCCTTAATCCAACCGTCTAGCGAAAGTCTCTTGAGATGTTGGTCGAGACTTTTCGCTACAAGGCCGTTTGCCGACACAACTATTGGGACTATGATCGTCGAATCAACATCCCACATGGCGGTAACCTCATGAGCCAAGTCAAGGTACTTGCTAAGCTTGTCCTTCTCAGCTTTCACGAGGTTCTCGTCATGTGGTATGGTGATATCGACGATCACAGCCCGACGCTGAGACCGGTCTACCAGCACGATATCAGGCTTATTGGCAACAATAGTCCTGTCCGTGATGATAGAGCGGTCCCAGTAGAGCAACGCACGACCATTCTCGAGAACTGGCAGAGGTGCGTACTTATAGTACGGCACCTCGGACTCGACAAGGCCGTATCGAAGAGCAAGTTGCTGGTGGATGATCCTGGCTACTAGGTTATGTCTGTGCAAGTACTCGCCGTTAGCAAGATGCGAACAACCGGAAATAACATGACGAAGTGATTCGCCTGGACGGCGGCATGCCCGACAAATGTCGACCGTACCGTCCTTCATTATGTATTTCCGGTAATTGTTCGTCTTGATAACTTCGTCAGCAATTGCACAGGCAAAACCCTCGGTTTCTCCGAAGAGGTCCCCGAAGCGTAGCCAGTTCACCGACGCGAGCAAATTCACATCGGGGCCCGTCAGGGCCCGATAGAACCGCCCGTGCAGCTCCTTGCTCTTCCATACTTCCTTGCGATCATTAGTGCTGAGCACCGATGGTTTGCGCCAGTTCTCGTTTGCCATTGAAAGAGGCGTGAAGCTCCTGTCAACTGCCACAACATCACGATGCATCCCGGACTCACTGTTGCGGAAATAATCCCTGAGACTGCATACCTCGCGGTTGTGAAGGTTCTTGGCATTTAAAAGCCTCGACCTCCACACTTCCGCGGGATATACAGCCTCATAACAGATGAGCGCGGGTGTAGCATTCGGTGTGTTGTGAGCAGTTGACGGACCTTTCTGTCCAGGGCGTCGAGCTCAGTCTGAGTCCATCTCAGTATGCCAAAGGAGTATATCAGCAGAGGCATTACCCAACCGTTGAAGGCTCGCACCTTGTTACCGCCTGACAGAAGACTTTTGAGTACTTTTGTCAGCCGGCACAAGAAGCGCTCCTTCACCGATTTCTTAATGTCATCTGCTGATATACCCAAAGACTGTGACATACCGAGATATTTGTAGGTCTCGTCTTCGGAGAGAGATCTGAGAGTTATAGTCTCGGAAAGTTGTAAATTCTCTGAATTTACTACTTTCCCTCGCTGTACATGCATGACCGCACACTTGTCTACACCGAACTCCATCTTGATGGCGTTACTAAAAACCTCCGTGGTTTTTAATAGCTCCAACAAGTCTTGGCGTTTCGGTGCAAAAAGTTTGAGGTCGTCCATGTACAACAAATGAGATATAACCTCACCTCCTCTACGAAGACGATAACCTAACTCTGAATCCTTCAGCAGAGTGCTGAGAGGATTCAGACTTAGGCAGAACCATAGGGGACTTAGACTGTCACCCTGAAAAATGCCTCTTTCAATCCTAATCAAGTCCTCCGAAACAAAAGAGCTGTCTACGCTTCCTGGTTGACGAAGGACTGTGACCCACTGTCCCATGCATTTGCTTAGAAAAGATTTTAGAGTTGGATTTATTTTGTACAACTCTAAAACCCTTTCTAGCCATGAATGGGGCACCGCATCATAGGCCTTCTTATAGTCAATCCAAGCAGCGGAGAGGGCTCCTTTGTTTCGTTTGACTTGTTGGCAAATGGTCGTGTCAATGAGGAGCAGCTCCTTAGTACCACGGGACCCAATCTTACATCCATTCTGAGAGGAGGCCAAAACTTTATTCGCGACAATATGCGCATTTATTTTGCTCTCAGAATGGATGTAAGCAGCTTGTAGATGGTAGGTAAGCACGTAATGGGTCTGTAGTTCTTCGGTTCCGTGGTACTACCAGACTTATGGAGCAGGAAGGTGACTCCGGTGGTCAAGAAACTGGGAAGAGAACCCGTCTCCAGGGCTTCTTGGAATTGTGTTGCCAAACGTTCATGTGAGCACCGAAACCACTTTATCCAGAAGTTGTGCAATCCGTCCGGTCCAGGACTTTTCCAGTTCTGAGCCGTCCGGATAGCACAACTAACGTCTATGGAGTCGATTGTAATAGACTCCATGGGTTCGATAACCTCACATGCACGTTCGATAACACGCATCCAAGCTCCCTCCGTGTGCTCGACAGGCACCGACCAGATGCTGCGCCAGAAACTTTTCATAGCACTGACATCCGGTAGCTGCGTGTCGTTCACACGTGAACTCGTAGTTCCCTCCCAGCTTCGGAACACCTTCCTTTGATCGCTCTGGAAGTCGCGATTTTGCCGATATCGATTCACACGCTCTCTGTAGCGGCGAATACGGTTTGCCCACGCATAAACTTTCTGCTTCAGATAGTCAATACGTTCCGTAACATTGGCAAGATAGTGCTGAGGACTGATACCAGTCCCAGCGAATGCCTGTGTTACGAAACGCATGACTCGGGGACGACTGTTCCCCTGTCTGAAGCAGATTAGCTTTGCAATAAGAACCCTGAATTTGCTGATACGCCGTTCTATTCGCACTTGCCATGCGGGTGCATCTCCGGCGGTTCGCGTTGTACGGTCAGTGTCTGGGAACTTGACACGTGCAACGCGACACACCGCGATAGCACCACAGTACAGAATAGAATGGGTATCAGTCAAATCCTTGCTAGTTCCCAGGTAGGGCACTAGCAAAGTATTCAGGGCTCCCATCAAAGCCAAATTACATCTATGTGAAGGCAAACGCGGTAAGCGCGGCCTAGAGTTGGGTGTGGATCTATACCGCAAGATTGCGTCTTCCAGAGTGCTCCTCAGTTGCCCTCTTACCTGATCAGATACATAACTACTCGCCGAGTCTTCCTCCTCGATGTCGGAGTCGACCTGGGCCGCAAGTGTCGCCACTGACGTTGGCACTGAGGCCAGTGTCAGGGTCGACGACGCGGCGGGCGGATCCCGAGTCGAGGCAGAAACTGGGCGAGTACGTTGTTCCTCCAGGCGTAGCCGATCAAGTGCCGAGCCATCCAGCAGATTGCAGCGCCAGATGGCTCTTACTTGATCAGAGAGTCGTTGAGCGGACACGGCGACGGTCGGTTCGAGGGCCTGAAACAGAAGCAGCATCCTGGCACAGTACGCGGTCAGGTGGGTTCCTCCCTCTGTAGCCCTGTAATAGGCGCGCATGCAGTTCTCATTCATTTGTTGAGTCCATCGCATGCGACGCACTACACCACCGGTAGCGAGGGCCGGGCGCGAGGCAGATTGCCTCACAGGCCCCAAGCGTGCCGGCAGCGGCGGATGGCCACGACGTCCTGATCTTGTGGGCGGTGGAATCCGCGTCGTGTCCTCGTCGCTCGTCGAGGCGCTCGTGTCGGGGGGAGTCACAAACACTTCATCCTCCGACGATGAACTCGACGGCGACGGGACACGAACTGGTGACAAACGTGCGTTTGGTGGGTCCGCTCCATGTCTTCCTCTCGACCGTGTTATCATTATTGAGCTATATATCCATTTCTTGAGTTGTTTGACGATTATGTAAATGTTTTGTGAATTTTGGTTGACAGCCTGTTGTCAAAATGCATGTTGGTTATTTTATGGAAAATTAGGTTTTATACGGTTACTTTTAATGATTTCTGTATTGCTTCAGGTTTTTCTTGTGAGTTCTTTGTAAATACTGGGTAAAACAACAAAAATAAAGGAAAAAACTCAATAAAATTCAACTTGGTACAAAACGAACGACATATTGAGACAGCGGTTTTTTTTTTTTTTTTTTTTTATTATTATTATCGTATTTATTTCTTTTCTTAAGCCTAAGTTTTTACAATATTGATATATAAAACAACATAAAAACATTATAAAAACTTAAACCTAGTTTGCCGCCAGCAGCGGGGCAGGGCCCAAGCTACCGGTGGTTAGGGCTGCAGAGTGAGGAACCTCCTGACGATGCGCGCTGTGTCGGGAGGATGACCGCCTTCTGCATCTGACCCTTGATCCAACCATCTAGCGAAAGTCTCTTGAGATGTTGGTCGAGACTTTTCGCTATAAGGCCGTTTGCCGACACGACTATGGGGACTATGATCGTGGAATCAACATTCCACATGGCGGTAACCTCGTGAGCCAAGTCAAGGTACTTGCTAAGCTTGTCCTTCTCAGCTTTCACGAGGTTCTCGTCATGTGGTATGGTGATATCGACGATCACAGCCTGACGTTGAGACCGGTCTACCAGCACGATATCAGGCTTATTGGCGACAATAGTCCTGTCCGTGATGATAGAGCGGTCCCAATAGAGCAACGCACGACCATTCTCGAGAACTGGCAGAGGTGCGTACTTATAGTACGGCACCTCGGACTCGACAAGGCCGTGTCGAAGAGCAAGTTGCTGGTGGATGATCCTGGCTACTAGGTTATGTCTGTGCAAGTACTCGCCGTTAGCAAGATGCGAACAACCGGAAATAACATGACGAAGAGATTCGCCTGGACGGCGGCATGCCCGACAAATGTCGACCGTACCGTCCTTCATTATGTATTTCCGGTAATTGTTCGTCTTGATAACCTCGTCTGCAATTGCACAAACAAAACCCTCGGTTTCTCCGAAGAGGTCCCCGAAGCGTAGCCAGTTCACCGACGCGAGCAGATTCACATCGGGTCCCGTTAGGGCCCGATAGAATCGCCCGTGCAGCTCCTTGCTCTTCCACACTTCCTTGCGATCATCAGTGCTGAGCACCGATGGTTTACGCCAGTTCTCGTTTGCCAGTGAAAGAGGCGTGAAGCTTTCTGTCAACTGCCACAACATCGCGATGCATCCCGGACTCGCTGTTGCGGAAATAATCCCTGAGACTGCATACTTCGCGGTTGTGTAGGTTCTTGGCATTTAAAAGCCTCGACCTCCCACTTCCGCGGAATATACAGTCTCATAACAGACGAGCACGGGTGTAGCATGCGATGAGTTGTGAGCAGTTGACGGACCTTCCTGTCCAGGGCGTCGAGCTCAGTCTGAGTCCACCTCAGTATTAAAGGAGTATATCAGCAGAGGCATTACCCAACCGTTGAAGGCTCGCGCTTTGTTACCGCCTGACAGAAGACTTTTAAGTACTTTTGTCAGCCGGCAAAAGAAGCGCTCCTTCACCGATTTCTTAATGTCATCTGCTGATATACCCAATGACTGTGACATACCGAGATATTTGTGGGTCTCGTCTTCGGAGAGAGATCTGAGAGTTATAGTCTCGGAAAGTTGTAAATTCTCTGAATTTACTACTTTCCTCGCTGGACATGCATGACCGCACATTGTTCACACCGAACTCCATCTTGATGGCGTTACTAAAACCTCCGTGGTTTTTAATAGCTCCAACAAGTCTTGGCGTTTCGGTGCAAAAGTTTGAGGTCGTCCATGTACAACAAATGAGATATAACCTCACCTCCTCTACGAAGACGATAACTAACTCTGAATCCTTCAGCAGAGTGCTGAGAGGATTCAGACTTAGGCAGAACCATAGGGGACTTAGACTGTCACCCTGAAAAATGCCTCTTTCAATCTTTATCAAGTCCTCCGAAACAAAAGAGCTGTCTACGCTACCTGGTTGACGAAGGACTGTGACCCACTGTCCCATGCATTTGCTTAGAAAAGATTTCAGAGTTGGATTTATTTTGTACAACTCTAAAACCCTTTCTAGCCATGAATGGGGCACCGCATCATAGGCCTTCTTATAGTCAATCCAAGCAGCGGAGAGGGCTCCTTTGTTTCGTTTGACTTGTTGGCAAATGGTCGTGTCAATGAGGAGCAGCTCCTTAGTACCACGGGACCCAATCTTACATCCATTCTGAGAGGAGGCCAAAACGTTATTTGCGACTATATGCGCGTTAATTTTTGCTCTCAGAATGGATGTAAGCAGCTTATAGGTGGTGGGTAAGCACGTAATGGGTCTGTAGTTCTTCGGTTCCGTGGTACTACCAGACTTATGGAGCAGGAAGGTGACTCCGGTGGTCATGAAACTGGGAAGAGAACCCGCCTCGAGGGCTTCTTGAAATTGTGTTGCCAAACGTTCATGTGAGCATCGAAACCACTTTATCCAGAAGTTGTGCAATCCGTCCGGCCCAGGACATTTCCAGTTCTGAGCCGTCCGGATAGCACAACTAACGTCTACGGAGTCTATCGTAATAGACTCCATGGCATCGATAGACTCACACGCGCGTTCGACAACACGCATCCAAGTTCCCTCCGTGTGCTCGACAGGCACCGACCAGATGCTGCGCCAGAAGTTTATCATAGCGCTAGCATCCGGTAGCTGCCCATCGCTCACACTTTGACTATTCTCTTCCCAGTTTCGGTATACCTTCCTTTGATCACACTGGAAGTCGCGATTTTCTCTGTATCGATTCACACGCTCTCTGTAGCGGCGAATACGGTTTGCCCACGCATAAACTTTCTGCTTCAGATAGTCAATACGTTCCGCAACATTGGCAAGATAGTGCTGAGGACTGGTACCAGTCCCAGCAAATGCCTGTGCTACGAAACGCATGACTCGGGGACGACTGTTCCCCTGGCTGAAGCAGATTAGCTTTGCAATAAGAGTCCTGAATGTACTGATACGCCGTTCTATTCGCACTTGCCAAGCGGGTACACTTCCAGTGGTTCGCGTTGCGCGGTCAGTGTCTGGAAACTTGACACGTGCAATGCGACACGCCGCGATAGCACCGCAGTACAGAATAGAATGGGTATCAGTCAAATCTTTGCTAGTTCCCAGGTAGGGCACTAGCAAAGTATTCAGGGCTCCCATCAAAGCCAAATTTCGTTTATGAGTGGGCAAACGCGGTAAGCGTGGCCTAGAGTTTGGTGTGAGTCGATATTGGAAGATCGCGTCTTCCAAAGTGCTCCTCATTTGCTCTCTTACCTGGTCAGATAAGCTATTACTCGCCAAATCTCCCTCCTCGATATCGGGGTCAACCTGCGCCGCAAGTGTCGCCGCTGTCATTGGCACTGAAGCCAGTGTCAGCGTCGACGACGCGGCGGGCGGATCCCGGTCGAGATAGAAACTGGGCGAGCACGCTCCTCCTCCAGGCGTAGCTGATCAAGTGTCGAGTCATCCAGCAGCTTGCAGCGCCTGATGGCTCGAACTTGGTCAGACAATCGTTGAGCGGAAACGGCGACGGTCGGTTCGAAGGTCTGAAACAGAGACAGCATCCTGGCACAATACGCGGTCAGGTTAGTTCCTCCTCTGTTGCCCTGTAATAGGCGCGCATGCAGTTCTCATTCATGGTTTGAGACCATCGCATGCGACGCACTACACCACCGGTAGCGAGGGCCGGGCGTGAGACAGCTTGCCTCTCAGGCCCCAAGCGTGCCGGCAGCGGGGGACGGCCACGTCGCCCTGGTCTTGTAGGCGGTGTCGTCCCGGGCTCGCTCGCGTCGCTCGACGAGTCGCTGGTCTCGCGGGTGGTATGGAACTCATCCGACGAGATACTCGGAGACGACGACGAACGGGCGGAAGGTGGTGGGCGTGCGTGTCGTGACGCTGTAGCTCGTTTCTTCGACCGTGTTATCATTTACCTGTATTATTAGTTGTTTATCCAAATAATTTTATTTCTATTAGTTTTCTTTGACAGACATCTGTCATGTCGTACATGTTGATAAATATTGTATTTTTCCATCTTTTGAGGTATTATTGCGCCAAAATTATATTGAATTCTTGATTTTTGAATATTGCTTGTATATTTCTGTATAAATTTGTAATAAAAATGTGAAAAAAATACATTTAAATAATTTACGGTAAAAAAAAGACGGGCTTTCGTGTTGACAGCTGATGACTTATTATTATTATTATTAGACGATTAACTAAACAAAAAAAATAACTGTAAGAAAAAACAAATGTTACACTAATCAAACTAAGAACAGAGATTCTAAAACAGACACAAACAACCAATGTCACGACCATCGCAATCATAATATAAGTATGATTATAGTAGGAGATCCCTCCATACAACGACCTTCACCGAGCTGTTTATTGGATGAAAAGTGTTTTATATGTAATTTAATATGTCAACAAATATATTGCAAATAGGTTGCCCAAAAAAAATTCAGTCCAGAATATGATTAATTAACAATTAAAAATAGTTTTTAAACATTTCACTTAAATTGATTGAATTTTAGAAAAAACTATATAACATAACTTATTATTTTGGCTTTACTCAGTGCATACGAAATATCATTACGAAATTCAACCCTAAGGGTGTAAAAAACGGGATGGAAGTTTGTATGAAACATTTTATTCCTTAACGTATTCGCATACAATTTTGCACGAATTGAGCATGATCAAAACAATGAATTATGTATTACAGTATTTTTCAAAACTCAACCTCCAAAGGGGTGAAATAAGGGATGAAAAATTGTTTGAAACTTTTTATTGTTTGAAAATATTTGCATGAGATTTCGTAAGTTTTGTCAGGTATATAGTTTTTTCTAAAATTCAATCAATTTAAGTGAAATATTAAAAAAAAAAAATGTAATTGTTAATTAATCATATTCTGGACTGAAATGTTTTAGGCAACCCATTTGCAATATCTTTGTTGACATATTAAATTACATATAAAACACTTTTCATCCAATAAACAGCTCGGTGAAAGTCGTTGTATAGCGGGATCTTAGACTATTAGAAAATCATAAACCCACATTTTTTTAACTATTTAACTAAAACGATATCTTCATTAAATTGCCACACTTTTTAAGGCTTCGCCAATCTAATTTTGAAACATTAGAAATTGGCATAAGCATGTCGATAGTTTGCTTGCACCGTTTGCGTTCCAAATCACTCTGTTTGACCAAAACTAGCACATTTCAGTGGCCACAGAACACCGAATGCACTATTCCCAGTTTCCCTGAGAAAACTGTTCACAACCAGTTTGAATTTCCGTAGCGGATATGAAATTCCATCGTTCCTGCGACCACTTTGCTATTTCGAGTTTGTACATGTACATGAACTTAACGTAAGAAATGTAACAGGAACCAAACGGTATTAAAGTTTTGATTTACCTACATTTAGTTTTATAAAGTCAAATCTAAAATCAAAGTTCTCTACAGTTTTTTTTATTATTTTGCCGCTCCACAGACTCTGGGGTCCGTGACCTTTGTTATTACAATTATCTTTTTTTTTACAAATTTCTTGGATTAGGATAAGAAAAGGAAAATAGGGGGTGTTGAATTGGTTAAAAAAAAGTTCTCTATAGTTATAATATCTCTATGTATAATTTACACAAAAAAAAATCTTTCGACGACGCGCGTCATTCGCCGTACTGAACTGAACTAGTATGGTGAATTATGGATTTTTCTCTCTCCTTAAAATAATAACACATGCCTCTTACAAGAGAGTCATGCCCCATATCAAAATAAAACGCTTGTGCACAAAAGAGTCAAAACGGTTTTTTTAATACATGTGGTCTGTGTAACCCTGTAAGTCTAAACACGTTTGTAAGCAAAAAACTTGACATTGGCTAAACGAAAGTACTTAGAAAATATGTATATATCAACTTTGGAGCAAAATAAGTGATGTTGAGATGACAGGGGACTGATGGAATAAATTCACGCTTAATGCATTTAAATCGTGCGGTTTTGTGCTTTATCACAATATTGATACGTATTTTGAATATAACAGGCTTTTGTAAGTCTGAAACAGGCTGTAAATATTTGTTACGTGGTGAAATGAATCCCTATGTAATATACTCGTACTTTTAATGAAATACGAAGAAAGATATTTTCGAACGCAAAAACAACGTATTATAATTATGTTTAACGTGTCTCTCTGTGTGTCTGTATTTAATTTTTAACTTTTATAGGTTTACACTTGACCACAATCTCGCCTGACGTTAAACTACGATGTGGTCTATGATAGAGCTTATATTTCTATGGGTAGACACCTATAAAAAACCAATTTAAGGTTTTTCCCGATAGTTTTTTTTTTTTTGTTTATTTCATAACCACAATAACTGTTACATGTATTAATAAATTCGCCCTTTAAACCTGTACAAGGTTTGTCTAGGACAAATAGTTCTCGACACATTCCAAGGTGAACATTAAAAAAGGACATTACGTCGACAAAATACCTAAACTTATCACAATTGTACATTTCAACAGATATCAGCACACGCTCACCTAAGACAGTCGTATGGGTTTTAGTTCAATGTTAAACCGGTTCGTGTTTTAATTTGCCCATACGAACCGCCGTAGCCAGCGCGCGCTGCATTCCTAAGATACAGGCTGCTCCCACTTCGTTGATACTTGGAAAAAATATTCCTTCAAAACAACCTTAATATTTTTTTTATTTAATTTATTTTTGACTTCGTATGGTAATTTATTAATTAAGTTAGCTATAATAAATCTAGAAGTTCTTTTACCATAAGTGTTGTTGAATCGTGGTACAACAAGATTTCCTTTTAAAATTCCTCTAGTAATGACATGCCCCGTTTTAATGGTTTGTATCTCCGATCTAAAAAATTGTTCAACCAATAAACAATAATTAGTTTTAACATGAATTGGCATAACACCACAGAACTTAAACAGACCGTCTGGATTATTTGCAAATTTCTTTTTTATTTTACTAGGAGATATCAGTTTAAGAATCCTATATTGAAGTTGGTGTATTTGATTAAGGTAAGTTACAATCTTTGTGTCTTCAAATCGAGAGTGAATCGGTTTCTTCTAGGTAAACACGCTCCATCGTAGACCGCATCATCGTTTAACATCAGGCGAGATGGCGGTCAAGTGTAAACCTATAAAAGTAAAAAAAAAACTACATCACATTTTTTTTTCCAGCAATGCATCAATTTATTAATACTTATGTTTCACATTAACATGAAAAACTTAAACAAATTAAGTTAAATAAGTTACAAGATAATAAAAAAAATTGTACGTATATATTAAAAACATTTACATATACGATTAAATAATCCCGCGATCATCAACTCCGCGAACAAATGTTCCCATCAGAGGCTATATATTTGTACATATATGTATAGCCAGAGAAACGTTTGGCACAAGTATTGCCCAGATCGAGCGTCTCGGCCACTCTCCAGCAGGCGTCGGCTCAACTCTGCGACAAAGATTTTGGCCTCCGTGCCCCACGGACCTGCTGCCTCAACCGCAAAAGGGACGATATCATACGCTGACTCCAGAGAGGCGTACTTGAGATGCTTTCCCCTCGCTGCAACTTCCGCTGCTTCAACTTTAAACTTTAAAAATGCATACTCTTTGTATGCTCTTATTTTGTTTATCTATATATATAAAAGAAAGTCGTGTTAGTTACACCATTTATAACTCAAGAACGGCTGAACCAATATGGCTGAAAATTTGTGAGGAGGTAGCTCAGGACCAGGAAAAGGACATAGGATAATTTTTTCAACACATTCCCGTGAGACATCAAAAAACGACAAACGACGAATATCCCGTTCGACCGCGTTCCCGTGTGACGTCACATAAAACGTAAACGACAGCTAAACGTCATTTCATCGTCGTCATGTCAACGGTGACATCACCGAATGGAAGCCAAAAGAAAAAGTTGAAGTTGAAGAACCTTTGCTAATCTATGTTTCTAAATTTGAATTGGTACGACCAATTTCCGACAGATGGCGTAGCAGGTAGCTCAAGAGGTTTTTTGTTTGAAAGCGATATTTTTAGGAATTACTGAACCGATTTCAGTCATTCTTTCACCGTTGGAAATGTACGGGATCCCGATGAGTGCTATATAAATGTACCACGGGCGAAGCCGGGGCGGACATCTAGTTTTTATAAAATTGACGTGTAAATTGTACATTTATCAATAAAGAACTTTGACTTAGACTTTGACTTTGCATTAACAGCCCACTAAACGTTCTCACTATTGGGATTCGGAATCTTCTCTCGCAAGTAGTCAGGCCAAGATGACAATCTTATTATCGTCTTAGTAGGCTCTGGGCCGGGAGGAGGCAGCTTAGGCAAATGGCAAGGCAAACACTCGATGTCGAAACAAAAACTCAAAAAGTTCTGCACCGATCGCGCTGAAATTTTAGAATGATATATAATCCGCATCAAAGATTGTTTTTATATGATTTTTGCATCACAATGTGCCACAGCGAAGCGTGGTAGGGTAGAGCTAGTTTAATATATTTTATATCAAATATCACAGACTTAAAAATGTATTTGACCTTTGTCATTAGAATTATTTTTGTAACATATAGCTTGAATTAGATAGAAGAAAAGGAAAATAGAGGGTAGTAAGCAGAAGTCTAGTGCTCGTTAGCGACTTTCACATTCCTAATATTTGTACGTTAATTAATTTAAACAACATATAAATTTGCACAGATATTCCCAGCAACATTTTCTGTGATCTGTGTTTTTTAGTCTATTTCAAACAAACACCCAATACTTTTAAGCTCGTCGAACAAGCTAGCTGATTACTCCCGAACGCAAAGCCGTTTGTGTATAGATCAGTAGATTGCTTTTTCACTCCCTCCTATTTTATTGAAAGTCTCGTTAGGGTTATCTAGGGCTGTCACTTTTGTGAGATTAGCTGATTTGTTCGTTTTTAGGGTTTCTAACGAAAATAATATCAAAATACGTATGCGTTCCTACGTTCTTTAGTACGCTGTAAATATGGTAAAATGTTTAGCTATTAAGTAGTTGTTAATGTTGTGTTTTATTGGTTAGAATAGAATATAGAATAATGAAACGAGCAAGACATGATGATAAGTTGATAAACTACAAGCCCATAACAAGCAAGTGCACAAGTAATTATTTGAGCATATACATAGACTCTGCCTAGCACTTCACTATGCTCATCATTGGGAGATATAACATGATTTCTCTCAGCCTAGTAATTTCTCTAGAAATATTTTTAATGTCTTACAACTGCACTGTTTAACATTTACCTCTTACGATGTCAGCAATTTATTTTTTAGCTTTAGTGACAAAGTTGCTAAACATTTATATTTATCTTTTAGAAACAGTTTTCATTTCATTTCCACATTTCTAAACCCAGACATATCCATTTAACTATACCTTTTGTTTCAATAGGAATGTTAACACTACCTAATCACAAATGTGTTGAGTGTTTAGTGTTAATTGTATGATAGTTTGTGTTAACATAATATCGAAAATTATATCTCTAACATGTAATATGACTTGGTAAATTTATTATAAATGATTTTAAATACTATGGTTTTAATCTGTTGTCACGTGAATGCAAACACCATTATGGCTTTTTACGTCACTAACTGCAAAACAAGCTGTCAAAGACTGACCATACTGTTTACTTTTCTGCATTTTTTTAAATAGTTTGCGATCTTAGCAAAAACGTTTTTGATTGATTGTAAGTAAAAATAAGAAGCAGAAAAGAAGAATAATAAGATAGCACTGTATCTGCACTTGTTAAAGTCACTGACAATATTCGCCTGGGGATGGATGACGGCAAGCTTACTGTTCTAACTATGTTAGACTTCAGTAATGCTTTCAACGCCGTCAATTTCGACATTTTACTAGCAGTACTACGCTCACTTAACATATCTCCACCGGTAATCGATTGGTTTCGTAGTTATCTACAAGGACGCCGGCAACGGATTCGCCTAGAAGATGCGTTTTCTTCTTGATTTAATACAACAGCTGGTGTTCCTCAAGGCGGTGTCTTATCTCCTCTTCTTTTAGTCATTTTCATAAATACTATTTCTAAACACATTACTTCATCCTACCACCTTTATGCAGACGATCTCCAAATTTATACACAAACTTTAATTCATAAACTTTCATTAGCCATTTCAAGATCAAATGCCGTTTTATTTTCCATACAAATGGAGCAAGTCTTTTTGCCTGAATTTCAAACCTACAAAATCACAAATAGTTCATACTGGGTCTCTAGAATTGATTGGTCTACGATTCCCAACGTTATGTTTAACGGCATTGTGATACCATTTAGTGACTCAGTTAGGAATCTTGGTGTTATATTGGATCGAACTCTATCTTGGGATACTCACATCAAGTCAATCAGGAGCAAGATTTTGCATCAGGTGCCTCACTTAGGCGTCTATGTAACTTCTTACCCACTGCCGCTAACGTTAACGTACACGTTGCACTTGCACAGATTCTCCTGCTACCCATCTTGGACTATGCTGACGTCTGTTTTCTTGATCTGAGAGAGGACCAGCTAGTTAACCTTGAGCGCCTTCAAAACTATTGCATTAGGTTCAAATTTGGCTTACGCAAGTATGACCACATTTGCCAATTTCGCGCTAAACTCAAGTGGTTACCGATTTGCCAACGTCGTAGTGCACATTTTCTTTCCCTTCTGTCCAGCGTTTTATTTAACCCCTGTACACCGCGTTACCTTAAAGAGCGGTTCACTTTACTGCAGGATTGTCATTCTCTTCCACTAAGGTCTAAAACCAACCTGACACTAATGCCCCCTTCCGCTCGCTCTGAAACTTTTTATGGCAAATCCTTCACTTTTAAGGCTGTTCAGTTGTGGAATGAACTACCAGTCTGTATTCGGAAATTGCAATCGTTGCCTGTCTTTAAAGATCACGTAAAACAGTTCTATTTGTCGAAGCTGTGATTTTCTGTAATTTTCTTAATGTATTAAAAATGGCCTGTTTATTATATATCCTCTTTTTTTTACTTGCGTTGATCACTTCAAAATTTTAGATTGTTATTCTTTACTGTTTATTAATATTTATCTGTTACCGGTTCGTTATTTGTCTTTTAAGGATATGTATTTTATCTTTTTAACAATTAAAAGAACGTTTGTTTATGATTAGTTTTATTTATTAGTGTATTTTGATAAGGCCGCCAGTTGTTTCACTAGTTTTGTTGTGTACATATTTATTTTCTGTACTAATTTAAGGTGTGAACAATAAAGAGTTTTCATTCATTATATCTCTAAGCCATGTAATTTCTCTGGAACCATTGGCCTTCAAACCGTAACACAGTAGGTTTTTGCACATTACTGCTTGGTGGTAGCATAAGCATATACGCATATAAGTATACAAGCATAGGTTGGTGGTAGAATAACTGGCAAAGACGTGGTACTTCCCAAGGGAGACTCTGGCAAGAGTCCTACCGCTTCTGGATATTACGATATTATCAAAACAAAAGAAATAAAACATACTGCATAAAAAATACATACAAAGTTACAATCTCAAGCTTACTGATGACACAAACAAAGTTATATTTTACTTATTGCCTAGAACAATGTATTATCTCCCAAATTCTGCATGCATATGCATGTAAATTACAATAATCCACAAGTCAACAACGTAGAACCTCAATAAAATAGCAACTGGCGATAAATTGCACGATATAATTCTGTTTGCCGCGCA
The DNA here is from genome assembly GCA_017562165.1 of Ectropis grisescens. Lineage (NCBI taxonomy): Eukaryota > Metazoa > Arthropoda > Insecta > Lepidoptera > Geometridae > Ectropis > Ectropis grisescens. The sequence continues at coordinate 12,454,117 of CM029794.1, read as the reverse complement.
TTTTTCCATACTTTCACCGATATAATAAAAGGGAATATATTGCTGTAATTTAGTAGTTCGACAACCCTAGGCAACAACCCAATACCGGGGAAAAATGAATAAAAGGACCGAAGAAGTTAATTCAGCAGAGTACCTTCACGAAGGTCACGGGACTATAATGTGTATTTACATGCTACATTTTATCGTTGGTGGGACTTCCGACACTTTTTTTGCGTGTTTATTAAGTTATATTTCACTGTCATCAAAGTCAAAGTTACCTTACCTTATCTTATTCATAATAGAGTAAGGTCCCAGGGCCGCCAGACATCACGTATTTTTTGATGAACGAAATGTGGATGATTGAGTTGAGTTAGTACGTATTAAGAACTCATAATAACTTAGCTTACCTGCTAACTTGCTTAGACGGCCAATTTTGAGATATGGGGTCCAGAAGATACATAAAAACAATACTTATGTACTTCACGTATTTTCTAATAACTGATTTTCACGTATGTTGTTGGCAATATGTTTAAAAATTAGGCCCCAATACTCACAAAAACTTTCCGTGGTCCATTTTGCGTAAGAGACGCTTTAAAATTCCACAATGGTGCCCGTGGTTTTGAGCTCGGAGTCTCCGGATCGGCAGTCTCCGTTCGTCTCGTTCTTCCGACTAGACCAGCTGTAACTTTGTAAAAACAAGCTTTATTTATAAAATAAATAAATATGGGTGGACATTTCACACACAGCAACATCTGACCCTAAACTAAGCAAATGGAAGCCAGATAGCTGATATAATACTTATATATTTTTGTCGATTGACTCAATTTCAATTTCAAAATATCTTTATTAAATATGAAGGTTTTACAAAATTTGCACAAACACCAGTGTAAATTTATCCTAGCAGTACAAGATAATGTAAGATTACATATTGTTTTTTGACTACAGTTCAGCTACAGCTACAACTACAGCTCACTAATATGATAATTACAATTTGATCCTCCACAATACTTCTTTATAAATTTACTGCGTAAGATATCTATTTCGTTACGTTAGCTTTAGTTTGAGACGAACGTTTATGAAACAAAAAACTGAATGTTGGTTATTTATTACCACGAATTGTAAATACAAATATTAGAGGTTATGCGCCAAACAAGGAGCCCGGTATGTCGATTGACTACTGAGTTTCTATGACTATCCAGCTCCCAGTCCCAGACCCCAGTTACTATGTAAAGTACTCGTCAAGACGATTCAAATGAGGTCAAACTCGATGATGTTGTGTCGTTACATTGCGAAGTTCCTTTGGCCACCTTTCAGCTTTCAGGTCCATTATCAGATCAGCACCATTACCATCAAGTAAGTGGATCAAATTTTATTTACAGATTTGATGACAACTTCGGAACGACTGAAGCTAAGTAAAAACTTTTAAAAATTAGAACAATAATAAGGCATAAGTGAGCCAAAAAACTAGCAATGGAACTTGCATAGTATTGACATACGTATTTCTTAAAAAAAATGTCTTTCCAGCAGATTGCCGTAATTTACTTCTCTATATCCTCTATCACAGGAGTGGACCGGCATAAACACTATCGAGCAGCTTTTCCAGAAGGCAATGTACAGAGACTAATTCAAGAAGCTGTCGGCCAACCTTCAACATTGGAGAGGCACTTGAAGAAGATACAGTCCGCCAAAATGCCTTTACTTTATCAGTTACGCTACTGCCAGGCTGCAATATATTAGGTCTAGAATGTTCTTTTAAACTCTCTAAAATTAAACTTAGAATGGATCTCACGAAACCAAACCTACTAACTTTTTTACCCTATGATGTATGCCTTGATCAGTAACCAATCTATTCATACGACTTTCTGGTTATATTCTGTACAAGGAAACTGAAATTTGTGCTGTACAACGACGTTCAATCTATTAACACTAGACCTAGGATTCATTTAGACTCACCAGTAATCAGAGCTCAAAATATTCTGGACTTTTCGTAATGTTGACCAATATTGATAGATCTGCGAATTCGAAAAGTAGTAATGAGGGCAGAGTTCAAGTTATAGCAGATGTTAATTAGTCGTCGAAACTGGTGTCGAATTTACTTTTACAGAATAGCTTGGCTGTACAGTGGTGCGGCAGGTGACATTGATTGCTGTCACCCCGTCGCCAATTAGCTCTTTTCAATCAACTCGTAGTGTCTGCACCACCAATGAAGTTCTCCGGTGAAACTGTTAAACTAATTGACTTTGATACATGGCTTTTGTTTATTAATCCAAGATACGATAATGGCGCTAATCGTCTACGGTCATGACTAAAGGTGCTAAGTCTAAAACATGTTTCAATCTGGAAATTACCGTAAATGAATGTGTCAGTTTTAGCCACGCGTCGCGTCGAAACATACTGTTGTAAATTAGATACTACCTAATAGGTACTACTTTTAACCGTTGTTATTGATATTGGGATTTTGTATCAATTTTCTCGGTAGTTATTTTAGTTTTCGTGTGACATTATTCACCTAGCACCTCCACCTACTTTCTAGGTGTTCAAGTGACGTAGTATTTAAATGTAGGTCTCGGTCGCAGATGTTGAGAAATGCATTAGTTTCGCTTCTCGATTACTGTTGACGTCATTGGTACCTAATCGTTACCGCGCTATTTGTCTGGCAAAAAATATATTGTTATATAGAGATCCGCTGTGACTTTGCCTGGTTAGAAAATCATGTTATTTTGTCTAATTTCTAAGTTCTAATTATTTGTATTATATTTAAAACTATATAAGTATTTATATCAGCTATCTGGCCGCCTTAGTACAAGATTTGCTTAGTTTGGGTACAGATGGTGTTGTGTGTGAATTACCAATACCAATATTTATTTATTTATTGTCTACCAATTTATATTTAAAAAAAAACAATTCTTGCAATAACTTTGGAATTCATTTGTTTTTAACTTCCTTGTTTTCATAAGTGTTTTAAACTAGATCCCATGAAAAAAGAAGTTATGTCTACAAAAGTAGTAAGTAAAGTAAAGTAGTAGTTTTGTAGTGGTAGGACTCTTGGCAGAGTCCGCCTGGGAAAGTACCACACCTTTGCCAGTTATTCTACCGCCAAGCAGTAATGAGCAAACATTACTGTGTTCCGGTTTGAAGGGCAATGTTTTCAGATAAATTACAGGGCTTAGAGATATAAGATCTCTGGGTGACGAGCGCAGTGTAGTGCTAGGTAATGATTTGGACTCTTCATGTTCCAATAGTTGCGTGTCACTGTGCTGTTATGTGTCAGGCATGTTGCTTACCATCAGGCACATGTCCTGATCGTCTCGTCACTCTTAATTTAAAAAAAAAACTAAATAATAATTAAAACACCATTTAAAAACAATAACCCTCATCTTGAACATTATTTCTCCAAAAGAGTGCCCAAATCCCATTTAGAAAGTACAATCACATCCAAAACCACTAAACAGTCCATAAACCAGGGCAGCGCAATAGAATAATGCACAGTAATCCTTAGCTTGCGTGTTTAGAGCAGTTACATGTACTGTATAACAGTATCTTATTCGTCAAAATTCTGGATATCTGAGGAGCAGGAGATGACCTTCTTAGCAGTCCATGGATTCACCGTGCGGGTGCCGGGTCCATCGTGAGGCAGAGAGAGAAAATTTGAGTAGTTCCCGAGACTTGTGACTCGGGCGTAGGTTTAAGGGGCCCCTTTCTGACGTACATCAACAGCCACCTTCACTACTCGTTTTCCTCTGCCCTGCCAAATATGATATGAGCCTACTCATTTTTTTTTTTCATTTTAAAATATCTTTATTAAATATAAAGTGTTACAGAATTTGTACAAACACCAGTGTAAATATATCCTAGCAGTACAAGATATAGTAAGATAACATATTGTTTTTTGAGTACAGTAGCTCACTTAAAAACTTACGAATATGTTAATTATAATTTGATCTATCTGCTCATGTTGGAATGGTGCTGCTACGTATGTGTTTTACCATGCCGAGGATGACATACCTATTGCGTACTGCTCCAACTTGGCTTTGCCCGGAAGAAGTGTTCGCTTTTGACAGCACACTGAGGGATGTGGTGGAGTCCATCCTTAATGTGTCACTTTCGGAGCTACAATGGCGTCAAGCAGACCTTCCTATTCGGCACGGGGGACTCGGGTTTCGTCGCGTAGTCGATGTTGGTTTGCCGGCTTTTCTAGCATCAACGCACGGGGTTGCGGACCTCGTCACTATCATTCTATCTAGTGGCGACGGGGCGAGCATACCTTTTGTGCCTGAGGCGATGTCAGCCTGGTCTGCACTCAATGATGGAGCGTCAAAACCTATTACCCCGCACGTTCAGCGAGTATGGGATGAAGTTGGAGCTAAGAGGATTGTCAAAGAGATGATTGGTACAGTAACTGGCGCTGATTTGGCGAGACTCCTTGCTGTGTCGCAAACAGAATCCGGAGCATGGTTGCAAGCCCTTCCTTCGCCTAATCTGGGGACCTTGATAGACGACGACTCACTGCGGGTGGCCGTGGCTTTGCGATTGGGCAGTAGGTGTGTGAGCCCCACAAATGCACCTGCGGCTCTGTTGTGGAGTTTGATGGCTATCACGCACTTAGTTGTCGTCGTTGCTCAGGTAGGTTTCCGCGTCACCATGCTCTTAACGACATAGTACGTAGAGCTTTGATTTCAGCTGGCGTTCCTTGTGTTGTGGAGCCGCCAGGTTTGATTAGAACTGATGGGAGGCGCCCGGATGGTTTAACTCTAGTGCCATGGAAAAACGGCAAGTGTCTAGTCTGGGATGCCACTTGCGTTAGCACTGTCGCAGCCACGCATTTGAGTCGAACCATCCACTCGCCGGCGGCAGCTGCGGAGGAAGCAGCCTGTAAAAAGCACCAAAAGTACGCGATGATGGAACCGCAGTATTATTTTGTACCAGTAGCTGTGGAAACCTTGGGCAGTTGGGGAGCCGAGGCTAAAACCCTGGTGAAAGACATTGGTCGCCGAATTCGCGGTAAAGGTGGTGACTCCCGGTCTGGTTCGTTTCTGGTGCAAAGGATTTCTATCGCAATTCAGCGTGGCAATGCTGCCAGCATTTTGGGCTCCTTTGCGCCAGGAACGGTGCAGGGCGGGTTATGTGATAGCTTATAATACAGAATTTAAATGTCATCGTTACTTTATTTTTGTGAGTTTATGATTCTTCTTTACTGTATTAAGTATAATAATTATTGTATAGAAAACTGTCTAGCACTGTAAAACATACTAAATAGATGTATGATAACGGAAAATAAAGTTAGTCGGTATTTTATTAATTTGATTGTGCACAATACTTATTAATAAATTTACTGCGTAAGATATCTATTTCGTTACGTTAGCTTTAGTTTGAGACAAACGTCTATAAAAAAACAAACGTTTATAAAAAAAAAACAAACGTTTATAAAAAATTAGATATGAGCCTACTAGTGCAGCTTTAGATACTCGTTCTAGTATAGAACGTACTGCACTTCTGTATAAGCCAAGGTCTTTCAGCAGGTTATAGATAGATTTTGCTGGTATACCTCTCGCTCCCACTTCTACAGCGTATAAACTAACTACATAGCCGTTTTTTGTTAATTCGTTTAGGAGGTCGCAATACTTATTTTGTTTCATCGCGTGGTCTTTAGGTATATTAGTTTTTCCACGGTACGGTAAGTTCTACAAGGACTATGCGTTTCGTAGCTCTAGAAAAAAGGAAAATGTCCGGTCTGGATGACGAAACACCCACATCCTCTGGGATTTTGTAGTACTTTTCATACGTGTCCATCAAAATAGTCCAATCAGGTGCTGTACCCAGGATTGAGTAAGGCTCCTGGAGTTTGAGGTTGAGCCTTCTTTTACAAAGTTAATTTGTCTTTTGTTTGTCGTCAATCCCTTTTGGGCTCTAGCTACTGAAAGGCTCATAGCTTCACGTATGATTTCAATTGTAATTATTCTTACGTATACGATGTTTAATTGATTTTAAATCTATTTTATTTCATTACACATGGCTTACACCACTTATTGTTAGATCTTTATGACAGTAATTCTAACTTTAAAAACCCAAGTTTAAGATGTATACTTTGATAATTTATTGTTTAGTATAGAAATACACTAAATCAAATAAATCACTTCTACGATACGGTAACTGATCGTTGTATTAATAATTCCGTTTAACGACCATCAATTGTATCTTTGAGTTCGTTTGCCGTCAAATACGTTGGAATTTTAGTAACGATTAAACATTTCTCAAAAATTTTGACAACTATTTGCACGCGTAAGTCTCTATATATAAAAATGTTATGTTGGTTTGTGTACGCTTCAAAAACTCAAAAAAGTCTGCACCGATCAAGCTGAAATTTTAGAATGAAATATAATCCGCATCAAGGATTGATTTTATCTGATTTTTGCATCACAATGTGCCACAGCGTAGCGTGGCAGGGTACAGCTAGTGTTGAATAAATTATTAAAATATGGCAGTGAGAGAAAACCAACAAAGTTGATTTGCTGATATACGTTGCCCTATTCATAATGGAAAAACTAAGCGCAACTCTGATTCCCGGGTAAAAAGCTCATTTTCCTGCTTGCCTATAGGTACTACTTTTGTTTACGAGTGTACCTTTTCAGAATGTAATCAGCTTCGGAATTGTTGACTTTGAATGACTTGCAAAGTGTTTTTAAACCAAATATCGTGTTGAGTCAATAACAATTCGGTAGAATTTACGCTGATTTAAAAGTAAGATTCAATCGGTTGTATCTTTCAGGAAGCACCACATTGGGTTTCACGTACTCACACATTGAACCCTGTGCACATACTCATTATTTTAATATTGTTATGGTGAGGCGTTTTAGGTTATTTGCAACTAAAACTATTTTAGCCACGTTATGCACTTTTTGGACACGTGGTACGTTCTCTACGAAGGCTTATAAATACTACGTGAACAGTATGCCGAAAAGAAGTCGTTTCCAAATAAATTCACAGTGAACTCGGTACGTATGTCTGTGATACCTTTGCCTTTGACGAAGTTACCTTCTACGAAGGTATGTTATAAATAGCACGTAAGCTACATCAGTGGTATACCCTCTACAATAGCGCGTTCTATGAAGGCATATTATAATAAATACATAAAAGAGGTCGTTTCCAAAGAAATGTAGAGTTAACTCAGTGCATGTTTGTGCCGTGTCCGCAATAGGTCTACAAATATACCTTCTACAAAAGTGGTTTATACGAAGCTGCCTTCTAGAAAGGTACCTCTTATGAAGTCACGTTATAAATACCACGTAAACAGTAGGCCCAACAAAGGTCGATTTCAAAGAAATTTTGCCAGTTCGGTGCGTGCGTCCGTGGTAATAATCCAACAATCCCAACTTCATACATTCAAATTAGCTTCAAAGAAAGCGCGTGGCTTAGCAAGAATCACCATATTCCAACGATTCATCACATCGCTTCATTTGCCGCCGCACTGCGACGGAAATAAAGCGTTTACTACTGGGGCTGCGGTTTTATCTGTAACGTACTCTGACTGGTAATTTCACTAGAGTTTTTGGTGTAGTATGTGCACGGATCATATACTGGGTTCATTGTCTTTGACTATGCACTTTTTGTAGAAACCAAAGTGACCTAGGGACTAGAGCGACTTGCTTAAAATTGTGAACGAATGTTCGATTTTGGTCTGCACCTTTGATTGTTTTAGCAAGTTACGAAGTACAAGTATTTTTGTACAAGAAGCAAAACGATGTGAGGAAACCGGCGTATTTTGGGTATACCGGGGTTGTGAATGTTACGTGCTTTAAGAAAGAGCACAGACATTTTGGTATTTTCAAGTCAAAAGTAGCCTGGAATTTAATCTTGCAGTTGGGTGCAATTGATCTTTGATTCGGGTCGACAATATTAAAACTCTAATGTATTAATTTGAGAGGAGCCACTTAGGGGGTGAAAAATACTTTCCGAGCTATTTTAATATTTAGCCTAATAAATAGAAAAAATATTGTGACAAATTGATCTAAACGGTTTTAACAAACGTTGTTATGGTATTTAAATAATCAACTGAATAAGATACCAAAATAATACAAAATACGTCATGTAAACGGCTCCAAGTCAAAAACCTCTAACAAATTATTCAAATGTCATTGATGTAAATAATAAATTCGCAGATATAAAATGAAAAAATGGGAGTAGGGTGGTGAAAAATAATATTTGAGCTGTTCTTGTACTTACCAATACACTTTAATTTCTGTTAACATAAAAAAGTTGTATTGAAGTAGAATGACCATAAACAGTATAACACGTTTTTATATACTACTAGCTGTACCCTGCCACGCTTTGCTATGGCACATTGTGATGAAAAAATTAGATAAAAACAATCCCTGATGCGGATTATATATCATTGTAAAATTTCAGCTCGATCGGTGCAGAACTTTTTGAGTTTTTGAAGCGTACACAAACCAACATAAAATTTTTATATATAGAAGATGAAGATCTGACGGTCATGGGCATGGCAGTCAGTCAGGACCTGATTGTTAAATCTCCCATTGTTACTTAAATATATCCATAAACATCTCTTACAAATCACAATGTGAAAATTCATTATTAAATCCACAATCCTGTATTAAATGATAAGTTCAATGCTGAAATGATTGTCAGTTCGAAATCAACCAATATGCGGGATCATGCGACAGACAAATTGGACGATGTACGGTTCAGCGGTAAATTGAACACGCAGTGAAAAATCCAGGGCTATACCATGAGTCTTATTTTTTTTTAAAACTTTTATAGGTTTACATTTGACCGCCATCTCGCCTGATGTTAAGCGACGATGCGGTCTACGATGGAACGTGTTTACCTAGAAGAAACCGACTCACTCTCGGTTTGAAGACACCAAGATTATAACTATCGGGAAAAACCCACTCAGGCAACTCATTCCACAGCCTAGACGCTCTTATCACAAACGTAGAGTCAAACCTCTTTGTCCGTGTCTTTGAAATATCCACCATGAAAAGGTGCCGCTTCTTCGAGTTACGAGAAGTACTATAGAAAAAAGGGCAAGGTAGTATAAGATCATGCAGATCAGTTGCATTCTCTCCGAAGTGTATCCGATAAAGAACCGATAAGCTAACAATTTTTGCGGCGATGTTCAAGACTTTGAAGTCTTTTTCGCACTAGAATGTCTTTGCTGAGCCTTTTCGCACGCCCCTCTCTCTCTCGATCGATTCCAGAGCCTCAAGCTGATACTTAGCCGATCCATCCCAAAGGTGCGAACAGTACTCCATACAAGAGCGAATCTGTGCTTTGTATAACAAAAGCAATTGTTCAGATTTGAAGTACTTTCAGTCTTGTTGATAAATTTGTTTGATCCAATTAAGGTTTAGTTTTGCAGTAAATAGAGTATATGGTAACTCAAAGTATAGTAGACGATAAAGCCGCCTGCGGCTGTTTGTCAATGATCCTTAAAAACACAGAACCAGAAGAAGAAGAAGAAGATATTATTAAGCTGACTATTATTACAATTTAATTGGTTTTTTTTTTGTCATTATCTAAATTAAAACTAAAACGAATTGTTTTTGCCAGACGTATTGCATGGCTCTAAAAGAAGAGGCCAGTTTATATGGGGCAACTTTTAAAATGTTTTGTTTCATCTTATTTTACCTGCAAACATCAATAAACATTTTGTGTTTGTAAAATAGAAACATCATTTCGTTTGCTACAATTTTGAACCATATTATTATCATTTTGTAATTAAAAAAACAGCGGTGTTACACAAATTATTAAAAAATATGTAAATGGTCATTATGGTACACGACTAAGTCCAGTGTTTTTGAAGTTATACTTATATAGGGACGATAAACCAAATTTGACACATCTTACAGTGAAGCTATATTTTAACATGAACAATATAGATTAAAGGTTAATAACTACTTTCAAGCGTTACTCACTGTAATTTTTCAGCGCTACATTTGCCATGATTTTCCGTTTCAAAAAACGTTCATATCATTACTAGATCACAGGCCCATGAACAAAGTTTACGGGTCTTATGATACAGCAGGAGAATACCTGTTCTAATCCATTATTCCGCAATGCCGTACAAAAATCATGCGACAAGAAGGAAAACGCGATAGGTCGCAACCCCCACTCTTCAATTTGCTTTCAGTTGGACAGCTTTCAAATGCCGGCATAGTGCTGAATCCTGTTATTTTATACCCTTCTATCATCCTACATAGGTCTCTTGCTGTATCATATGACCCATACATTTTGTTCTGAACTGTTTCGAAAACCTATCACTTTGTTGCTAAATCCCTCATGGTACGGGCTCAGACATCACTTCGTTTTGACAATGTTGACGTATGACTTCACTTGTTATGACGTGCAACGTCATTTGCTGTAACGTGTATAGTGAAGAGAAGTGTTATCATACCTACATGTCATATTTCGTACTGCAAAACATTAACTTTTCATGCATATTACTCTTCACTCTTTCCTAATGGCATTACAATAGTATTTTTGTCTGATACTGTATTACTCTATATTTGTATACATCAAATGTGAATTTCGGAAATTACTTTAATGATTTTCATGAAATGTAGTATGCCGATGGTTTCGAGGGCAATCACAATAAAAACCTAGCTAGTTAAGCAGTTTTTGTATCTATTGGCAGCCCCCATTAAGCCTTAAATGCCATAAAAACAGTCACAGTTTCTATGACGAAAATATTTACATAACATACTTGTATTACGAAAGTGAAATAAATAATTGTCAAGTTTTCGTACCATCAAGAAACATGTTAGAAAAGGTGAACAAAACATTAAATTCAGCACACATTTTAAAATGAAATCAAATAGATAATTCTCACTTCTGTCTTATATTCAAAATGTATTCGTGCTTCAAAATATCCCATAAATGGCATTTAAAAAGGCAAACTGCAGCACATGAAACGTCTGAATATTTTTCAAACAACTCGTATTTGTTACGAGCACGTTAATTTGAAACGTGACTGACAGAGAAGTTAACATTATGAAACTGAAATTGTTGGAATGCTTTTTATTTGCGGAGATTATTCAACCTTACATTTTGCAAATAGAAGTTATAGTTGCCTGTAATATGATAAAAAAATTAAAAATAATTGGTTATCTGTAAAGTCGGTCTACGGACGATAGTTTAACGTGACAACGTCGTAACAAAACATTGATGAAATGGTTGCACACAATGTAATCGAGTGGAAGAGAGATAGATGCGGCGCAAGCGTACAGTGAGCGTAACGGGACAATAAGCGTACCAGGACACCTTTTACATGCGGCCGGCATTCATCGATTTATTGGACATAGTCATGTCCATACAACATGTGGGCAACATTTGGAAAATATCGATTGCAGTCTAAGAAACTAAGTATTTATGTATTGTCGAGCTATTAGAGTGATTCGCCTCGTGGCTTAGTGGATTGTAACTCTACCTGCAAAGCCGAGGGTCGTGGGTTTGATTCCCATCCAGTGCAAATATTTGTGTAATAAATTTAAATTTTTGTACTGTGTCTGGGTGTTTCTATGTATAATAAGTATGTATTTACAACTACACAAGGTCCGTGTCCCAGCAGTGGGGAACGTTTAGTGGGCTGTTGATGATGGTGAAGTATTTATTATATTATCAGCTATCTGGCCGCCATATTACAAGCTTTGCTGTATTGGTTGTTTATGTATTAGTAGGTTAGTTAGTTTCAGGACTCGGCTCCGTCCTGACCTCATGAGATAGAGTCTCTTTTTAATACGCTTATATTAGTTTGTATGTAACCGAATTTTGGAATGTGATTTTCCCCACTTTCTAAACTACGAATTGATTTGAAACTTTGCACAATTATCAAGAACCGATGACAATGCAATAATTTGAACAGTTTGGCTTATTTACCATTAATTCTCACCACGATCAGCAAGATTTCATTTCTTTGTTTACATTTAACATTCACTGACTGTTTTCGTTTCATACTGACAAATGCTTTCAGTAGTTATGTTTCGTTACAACGTAATCAATTTGATTAAACAGTCAATGTGAAAATAGGTTTTAAACGGTGAAAAAAGGCTGTAAACGGATATCGATTCTAATCTGAAACGCGTTTAGATTTAGTTTTGGTGCGCTGCTCTCCCTATCCTCTACAGGTGAAAAAAGGCGGCGGAACCACAGACCTGACCCCTCGTGGTGGGAGGGACCAAGGATGTATAGACGCCTGCTGACAGTGGCAAAGGTTCCATCTTTGTCACTGACGGTAGAAACATGGGACCGTGCCCTCATATGGGGTACACCCCCGTCACAACCGCCTTCCAAGGATACGCCATGTCCACTTCAGGGGCTAACCAGTAAGTGGGTGCCAGATGCCCCCATGTCTGAACATCCTTGGTCCCCCTGACGGGTTAGGTTTGTGATCCGCCGCCTTATTCGGCTGCAGAGGATAGGAGAGCAGCGCCCACAATACTGACAATCCTCTTCCCCAGCAGCCCCACCGCGTTTGTCGACTAAAAGATCCCATAGATCTTTTCCGTTGGCCGTGATCGTTTATTCGGTAAGAAAATCGTGTCCATCCATAGTGTCGAGTCTGACATAGCCCCCCTGGCGGAAGTAAATGTGTAAATGCATTTCCTCTTGGTACGAAAAAAAAACTTAGCATAATTTGAAAATTCTTGGTAGCAACATAGATTGTTAATTGTAAACTTACATCATGTTAGAAACTCGTAGTTTCTAACACTAATTAAACCTCTCAAGTTCATTGTACTAACTGCCTTTTTGTTAAACTCTATTGTCTTATGTCATTTCTGTCACTGATTTAAATGCATAATTAATTGTAAAATGAGTTTAAAATCGTATGAAATAGTTTGGCGGTCTATACTCGTATTTCTACGTGACTTTTAACCACTTTGGAAGAGTTCCTTTTGCGCAAATTATTCTGTTTAGAAAAAAAAAATGTTAGAAACCTCAATATCATTTTTGATGACCTATCTATAGATACCCCACACGTATGGTAGTGATCAAAATTTTTTTTTTTCGTTTCTGCTCTAGGTCCCATACATAGAACTAAAAACACCCTTAAAAAATTTTGTTTCTTCTATTTTTTGTATCAAAATCTTAATGCAGTTCTTAGATTACATCTACCTCCCAAGTTTCAATAGTATAGCTTTTATAGTTTCGGAGAAAAGTGGCTGTGACATACGGACGGACGGACAAACAGACATGATGAATCTATAAGGGTTCCGTATTTTGCCATTTGGCTACGGAACTCTAAAAAGTAACGAGACGCGACGACGCCAGCGGTGCATTTAGTCGCGAACTCAAGCGCCATGCCTTGTATTGAACATGTAGTTAGAAGATTAGTTCGCGTTACAAACCCATGCACGATTGTAGGACGCGTGCCTCGTATTGAACACGGGTTTGGAACAAGAATTACTCGTAGCTTAACAAACCCGGGCGCGTTTCGAGGCAATACTGCTTCCTACTACTGCACACGGGACAAGTAACACGCCACCCACCGCGATTCTGCAATTGCGGCCGGCGCGGGTGGAAATCGTTCCATGAGTTTGTAGCCTTACATTTCCAACCGCCAACAGAGTGCCTGGTAGCTTGGATTTGTTGATTACCAAACTAAAAAGTAGAAAATAGCAATAGTTAAAAAAACTAAAAAACACGCTTTTACAGAAAATCCAACTGAAAAGTAAGAAATAATTTTCAATACATAAGAATTAAGGAAAGTGTGATTCAAAAAATAGATTTTTAGTAAAAAGCGTGGTGTGCCTTTGGATATTTTCAAATATATGTCATCCAACATAAAGTATTTGTAACATTTAATATTAGCACACCACGGCTTTTTACTATAATCTATTTTTTGAATCACACTTTCCTTAATTCTTATGGATTGAAAATTATTTCTTACTTTTTAGTTGGATTTTCTGTAAAATCGTGTTTTATAGTTTTTTTAACTATTGCTTATTATGATAAAAGACCCCAAGTCCCAGCAGAATAACATAAAACCACTTATGCTAAGTCCTAATCAAATATTCGGAATACGGCAGCTAATGCATTTACTATACTTAACCAAAAGTTACATTCAATCAGAATCTAATATGAAGGTCTTATGGCGACAATATTTCAATAGAATATAAAGTGGAATAGACGCTAAACAGCGAAGGACACAATGTTAGAAGTTGTTATCTTACATTGTATGTAGTTCACGATAAAATTTGATATTCCTGTAGGTTATTCCGGACTACAAGATAGACAGTATAGATAAATATAGCGACAATATTCGTCAGGATCAGACAAAGTGGTCTAGTGAATGTCTGGTTTCAAAATCGTGAGGTTTCTTTAATCGTAAGCTAATTCCAATCAAAACTATGCTTATTAGTGCTTACGTTTCGTAGTTTCATTTAATATTTTTGCTATGCTCTACTTATAACATTAATACCTATGCTTTTATTATTCTGTTTTCCCATTAGTACCTATACATATTTGTTTATTCATGTTTTTTAACCCCCGACCAAAAAAAGGGGTGTTATAAGTTTGACGTCGATGTCTGTCTGTCTGTCGGTCTGTCTGTCTGTCTGTCTGTCTGTCTGTCTGTCTGTGTGTGTGTCTGTCTGTGGCACCGTAGAGCTCAAACGGATGAGCCGATTTCGATGCGGTTTTTTTTATTTGAAGATTAATATCCGTGCGGATGTTCCTAGCTATGTTTGGTTAATATCGATTCAAAATGGTCGCCTCCACAAAATGGCGGACAAAATATTTCTTCACAACCTACCTCAATATGGGTATCAAATGAAAGGGCTTGACTAGTAGAATACTATACACTATAACAAATTTCAAATCCAAGATGGCCGTCACCACAAAATGGCTAATTACATTATTTTTTTCACTACTACCTCAACATGGGTATCAAACAAGAGGTCTTAACTAGTAGAATACTTTGCACTATGACAAATTTCAAATCCAAGATGGCCGCTACTACAAAATTGCGAAATACATTTCTTTTTCACAACTACCTCGATATGGGTATCAAATGAAAGGGCTTGACTAGCAGAATGTTGTAAAGATAACAAATCTGAGGTAGTCGGGGGTTAGTCAAAATTTTTAATTTTGTTCTTGTTATAATTTAAACTTTCTCTTTTTTTTACAATACATGATTTTATGTAATGGTAGAGCTCTATGCAGAGATCGTTTCGCATAGCAACTATCGCAACTTTTCTAGTTATTCTATCAATCTATCTGAAATTTGCAAAACTGTGTTCTGGTTTGAAGGGCAGTGTTTCAAGATAAATTACTGGGAATAGAGATAAATCATCTTGCATATTTAAGTGTCGAGCGCAGTGCAGTGGTAAGTAATGATTTGGATTATGTCTGTTACAATAGTTGCGTGACACTGTGCTATTATGACCAGGTGTTTCTTACAATCAGGCACATGTCATGCCACTAGTATTGTAACTCTATACATAAAAAAAACACTTTGTTTTTACTAGAAACTTTGTAACATTTTTAAACAAGTGATAAATGGTTACTTATTGTGTTTCTATTCAAATACCAATCAAAGCAAAAGATACCTAAAATTCATTTGTTTGCATATTTTTAACCCCCGACCAAAAAAAGGGGTGTGATAAGTTTGACGTCGATGTCTGTCTGTCTGTCTGTCTGTCTATCTGTCTGTCTGTCTGTCTGTCTGTCTGTCTGTCTGTCTGTCTGTCTGTCTGTCTGTCTGTCTGTCTGTCTGTCTGTGTGTGTGTCTGTCTGTGGCACCGTAGAGCTCAAACGGATGGGCCGATTTCGATGCGGTTTTTTTATTTGAAAGTTAATTACCGTGCGGGTGTTCTTAGCTATGTTTGGTTAATATCGATTCAAGATGGCCGCCGCCACAAAATGGCGAACAAAATATTTCTTCACAACCTACCTCAATATGGGTATCAAATGAAAGGGCTTAACTAGTAGAGTACTATACATTATAACAAATTTCAAATCTAAGATGGCCGCCACCACAAAATGGCGAATTATATATATTTTTTCACTACTACCTCAATATGGGAATCAAACGAAAGGGCTTGATTAGTAGAATACTTTTCATTATGACAAATTACAAATTACAAATACAAGATGGCCGATATCACAAAATGGCGAATTACATTTCATTTTTCACAGCTCCCTTAATATGGGTATCAAATGAAAGGGCTTGACTAGTAGAATGTTGTACAGATAACAAATCTTAGGTAGTCGGGGTTAGTCAAAATTTTAATTTTGTTCTTGTTAACAACTGTATAAAAAATTAACTCCCACATTTCACGCCCGCAAAATTGCTTCCGGCTTATCCGAAAATATCTTTGGGTAACTGCCGTCAAACGTTTCCCACCATTTCCCATATTGTAAACGCAATAGTTAGTAACAGTTAGTTTGGTTGTTAGACCGTCGTTACGGCAAATTGGCGGCCTTTATGGCATTAACACATGGATATTTCGACATTCGAAATGGAAAGTATGATCCTGGAAAGGCTATTGAGAGTGCTAAAGCGGTGGCGCAACTATGAGCAGTTTTCAGTATAAGTATGAGCATGGCTTTGACATTGGAAACAGGAATTTAGTATCACTATTTGTTAATCATTATGAACATATTTTAAATTTACTAGCACCACCCCACTCGCGTAGTTACTGTTATAGTTATTTTCAAGCAATAAAAATTATGTGATATTCCAAGGCCTTGTTCTGTTTTCCAAATTACAACGCGGTTCATTTAGCCATTCAAACGTTCCAATTGAGTAACAAATATCCAATTATCTCATGATCTAAAGCAAGATATATTTACACTCGTATTGTTGAATAGATTACAATATTGTAATTAGTAAAATAATTTGAAGTACTAATAGTAAAAAATGTTGTTACGAGTAATAAAATCACGGCTTGGTAAAAAAATCCTGGCTATAAAATTAACTTTCAAAACATTATCGAGCAAATTAATTGGGTGGGTCAATTAATTGTATTTTCCGTTCACATTACTTACGATCCGATTGCCAAGAAAGGATACTGTTGTTGATTCTGTTACGTGGCGACTTGGACTAATATAGTTCCCTCCTAGTTATGAGTAGGTATATACTATGTCATTACTAAACAATTACATTTCATCATTCATATCAATGATAATAAAATTAACTTCATTTCAGGACATTACTGGTTTGACACAGTCCTAAATTCGTTTTTTCTACCTTGAGTTCTTTTATTTTACTTACAGTTACTTAACGTAACCGTACATCAAAAGAATAATTAGCTATGTTTATGCACTGTACTACATCGTATAATGTATATGAGATGTAGGTTAAGAACGAACGTTTTTTTGTTTAAAAAAACATAACAGCAGTAACAGTTAAATAAATAAATATTGGTGGACAATTCACACACAAGACCATCTGATTCCAAACTAAGCAAAGCTTGCACTATGGCGGCCAAATAGCTGGTATAATACTTATATAGTTTTAAAAACATACATACTTATTATAAATAGAAACACCCAGAAACAGTGCAAACATTTGAGTTCATCACACAAATATTTGCACTGGATGGGAATCGAACCCACGACCCTTGGCTTCGCAGGCAGAGTTACTACCCACTAAGCCACGAGGCCAGCAGTTACACAGCTCTTGTTAGATCGGCAAAGCTAACGTTGTGTAGAGATGAAACTAGTTGGAGTGCTGATTTACGAAAAACAGTTGGTGGTGGTTAGAAAGCAAAGCTGGGGATCGGGCTGACTGGCTTAAATGTAGAGGCCTATGTCCAGTAGTGGACGATTATGAGCTGATTATGAGGATTAGTGTTATATACAAGAACAAAATTAAAAATTTTGATTAACCCCCGACTACCTCAGATTTGTTATCTGTACAATATTCTACTAGTCAAGTCCTTACATTTGATACCCATATTAAGGGAGTTATGAAAAAAGAAATGTAATTCGCCATTTTGTGATATCGGCCATCTTGGATTTATAATTTGTCATAGTGAAAAGTATTCTACTAATCAAGCCCTTTCGTTTGATTCCCATATTGAGGTAGTAGTGAAAAAATATAGTATAGTATTTTACTAGTTAAGCCCTTTCATTTGATACCCATATTGAGGTAGGTTGTGAAGAAATATTTCGTCCGCCATTTTGTGGAGGCGGCCATCTTGAATCTAAATTAACCAAACATAGCTAAGAACATCCGCACGGATATTAACCTTCAAATAAAAAAAACCGTATTTAAATCGGCCCATCCGTTTGAGCGCTACGGTGCCACAGACAGACACACACACACACAGACAGACAGACAGACAGACAGACAGACAGACAGACAGACATACAGATAGACAGACAGACAGACAGACAGACAGACATCGACGTCAAACTTATAACACCCCTTTTTTTGGTCGGGGATTAAAAATAATATTCAATGACAAAGTAGATATACGGTTACAGTGGCTATTCCGCGACAAATCTCTATTTTCTCGCATCGCACCTCGAAGGTGTTAATGACTTCGACTCTAAACTTGAATGGTATTTTTTCGGCTACATAAAGTTGGGATATTTTCGGGAGGAAACGTTTTCGGAGGCTATTACCGCTTCTGATGTTGGGCTAAAATATGCCAAATTGCTGGAAAAGAATTTTTATTTTTACTGCTCTTTTGAAGGTTTTTAAGTCCACTTCTATATTTAGACCAGCGCCCCGCGGTTTCACACACGTATGTCTTTCCCTTTCGCGTTATTTTTCCGGGTTCAAAAGTAGCCTATGAGTTTTTTCAATCTAGAATCAATCTATGTTCCAAATTTCAGCCCGATCTGTTCCGTAGTTACGACGAAATTGAGCAACAGACATCGAAACATTGACATTTCTAATCTTAGTATGAAAACTAACGTGGTTATTACACATTTAAAATAAATACACGGGCAACTCACGCTTGATATCTGTCCAGTCCGACTCAAGTTTCGATCGCGACAGGCGATCTTTTTCAAGGAGTGTGCGCGCGTGTGTTCGCTGCTCATATATCAAATATCAAATGTATATCAAATGTGAGTTACCTGTGTATTTATTTACAATTTCTAATCTTAATTAATTTTATTACTAACATGATAAATTCTCATTACAAAAGTAATTTTTGGGTAATACCTTAAAAAAAAATGAAAATGTAAAGATTACCATGCGTAGCTGTTTCGGTGTATGGGATAGTTTAAGTAGGTGCTAGATCAAAACACATCGAAATCATCCAAAAAAAAACCTGCATTTGAAAGGTTACTCAATAAATAAAATATTTATTGGCTTTTGGTCATCACTGATTTACAAGCAAGTAAACGGAATAAATTAAATTTAAATTTATCATTGCTACTCTGAATTTAAAATTTAATGTGATGTCAATCAACAACCGATATCCAGGCCTGGTTATTTTATTATTTATTATCTTTTTGCAATGCCTTTCGAAAAGGCATATGATGCCTTCCGAAAAGGCATGTTTTCGATAACTATAGAAGATTAACGCGTTCAAAGAAAACAACTCTTTAGCTTTATCATATTACTAGATGTCCACCCCAGCTTCGGCCGTGGTACAATATATAGCACTCATGAGGATCCCGTACATATATGACGGTGAAAGAATGACTGAAATCGGTTCAGTAATTCCTGGCAATATCGCTCAAACATTTTCAAACAAAACACCTCTTCAGCTACCTGCTACGCCACCTGTCGGAAATTGGTCGTACCAACTCATATTTATAAACAAATTTGATTAGCAAAGGTTTATATTCAAAAGGTGTTTAATCTGTGATGTTCAATGAAATAACGTGCTTTGATGACAGCATGACAGCATGTGTCATATCAAAGCACGAAACGTACGAAAACTCTCAAAAAGGAATATTTTTTCCCGATTTTGTTACTTTCTTGATTCATGCTCCGCTTCTATTAATGGTAGCGTTATGTTCTATAGCCTATAGCCTTCCTCGATAAATGGACTATCCAATAGAAAAATAATCTTTCAATTCGGACCAGTACTTCCCGATATCCTAGCGTTCAAACAAACTCTGCAGCTTTATAATATTAGTATAGAGTATAGATATAAAACAACTCTTCAGCTTTATCGTATTATAATGGTTTGATGACAATGAGATTTCGAATTAAAAGTTATTTAACATTGATTATATTGCTGGTAACAAAAGGAAAAAAAAAATTTGCTTATCGCTAAAAATAGGATATATACCTAAGTATATTTAAGTTAAGCTTTGTGCGAGAAATTGCAATCCTGAAATTAAATATATTAAACTCCAGACAAACAGAGAAACTCATAATCACCATAACAATCATCATCATCATCATCATCATCGCCGTAACATCGACATTTATCATATTACTAGCGGTGCCCACGCTTTTACCGCGTAGTCTCAGTTCCATATTTTTCTCTGTTAAAAAGTAGCCTATGTATCCTTTAAGACTATAAATAATCTATGTTACTGTTTTCCACATTTCAACCAGAGCCTTTCATATATTACGACGTGATTGACCAACAAACATCCACACATTGTAACTTTTATAGCATTAGTAGATAATAATAGGAATCGGATTTTTTTAATAAAGAGTGACGAGACGATCAAGGCATGTGCCTGATGGTAAGCAACATGCCTGACACATAACAGTACCTATTGGAACATGAAGAGTCCAAATCTTTACCTAGCACTGCACTGCGCTCGTCACCCAGAGATCTAAGATCTTATATCTCTAAGCCCTGTAATTTCTCTGGAAACATTGCCCTTCAAAACGGAACGCAGTAATGTTTGCACATTACTGTTGGCGGTAGAATAACTGGCAAAGGTGTGGTACTTCCCAGGCGGACTTTGCCAAGAGTCCTACCACTACAAAATTAATAGGATTAATAGGATAATAGCATTCTACATACTGCGAGAAAAATCTCTTTTCATTCCGCCTGTGAACTGCAATCTACGTCAGATAGCACCGATCCGTATTTATTTATCACGGCTCTTGTTTCCGTTGTGGGCAAATCAGATATACCTTCTTAAATATTAAAAAAGAAAATGTCAATCATGGCACTTTAAACCATTCATTCATGTACCGGTGAATCGATTGTAGCCATTGCTTATTCAGCCATTCACGGCCGACATTTGCATCCGCGGCGAACCGGTTTGAGCCGACGCGAGCCGGAATTTGGTTCGTTTTTATTCCATTTTCGAATTCGCATAATGGATTATGTAATGTTACTTCAAGATAATTGTATTTGTTCTTAATTTCCTGTCTTTTTTTAACTTACCTTTTTTATTTGAAGCAGTGTTCAAGATTAAATTTATGTATTATTAAAATTTATGTATTAATAAAAACTTATATGATTTATCTATACTCATATTATAAAGCTGAAGAGTTTGTTTGTACGCCAGGATCTCGGGAAGTACTGGTCCGAATCGAAAGATTATTTTTCTATTCGATAGTCAATTTATTGAGGAAGGCTATAGGCTATATAACATAACGCTACTATCAATAAAAGCGGAGCATGAATCAAAAATGTTTCAAAATCGGGAAAATATATTCCTTTTTAAGGGGTTTTCGTACGTTTCGTGCTTTGACATGACGCATGTGTCTAAGATTGCGTCATTGAATATGACAGATTACATGTTCTTGAATATAAACCTTTTCTAATCAAATTTGTTTCTAAGTCTGAGTTGGTACAACCAATTTCCGACAGGTGGCGTAGCAGGTAGCTGAAGAGATGTTTTGTTTGAAAGCGTTTGTTTGATGAGTGAACCGATTTCAGTCATTCTTTCACCGTTGTATATGTACGGGATCCTGATGAGTGTTATATAATGTACCACGGGCGACGCCGGGGCGGACATCTAGTGTATTAATAAAAACTATTAGAGACTTTCACAGAAGAGGGACTTATGTCTGCAGCGGACAAAACATCTTGAGACGTGTAAACATGCCACCGAAAACGCAATGAACATAGTATGCCATCGTTAATTTGCTGTCCAGGAGTTTTGTATAACACACATATTGAGGCAAATTTAAACCTCTGTTGCGTTGTTTTACCTACAAAATGTTTAAGAAGAAAAAAAGAAGACTGAATATTCATTTGAGTAAATATTCGGACGGCTAGGCTGTGGAATGCGTTACTTGAGTGGGGTTTCCCGCTGCTTTCAATCTTCATGTCATCAAGTTAAGAGTTATCACACTCCATTGTACACTGCGTCGAATACATAATAACGCGAATATGAAAAACCATCGATAAAAAAAATAGGCTGCTTATACTTTTAAAGTTGGAGCAGGTATTAGCTAACATAGTTTAGAAGATGTGTTTTATAACCGACTACAAAAAAGGAGGTTTTATGTGTGTTCGCGGATAATTTCGTCGTTTATGAACCGATTTTGATGTTTCTTTTTTTATTGCAAAGGAGATATCCCAAGGGTGGTACCATGATAAGGAAACCAGGATCTGATGATGGTATCCTAGAGAAATCGAGGATAACTTTCGAAAATTGTAACGATGACTAGTGCGTTTGTTAAGTTTTTGGTTGAGCATTTTAAAGCAGTATAGTTTAAAGATGGTCTGGAGTCGATCTGATGAGGGAACGGGAAGACGGTCGAGGGAACTCCTCGACGGTACATAGTAGTTACCTTGTGTTTGGGCTCGATGAATTTGTATTGATGAGAACTTTTTACATAGATGGGTTGTGACTGTCATTAGTGGTCTGATGATGAAGATAAAGGACAGTCAAGGGAATTTCTTAACGGTTTACAGGAACTACCCAGTGTTTGGGTTTAATTCATGTATTGAGATCTCAACACGAAATCGTGTAAATGCATTAGTGAAAACTTGTTTAGCACTAAAAGGGTAAAAATAAACTATTTTTACAAAAATTAAACCGACTTCAACACCACAAATAGACACTCAAAAGCGAAAAATAATTTAATATAGGTAATTATTATAACCTCTACTCACTCATCTCTATGAAGTCGGTGCCAGCCAAATCAACAGGTAGTAGATAGATACTACTTACCTATGCCTACTTACTTACTACCTCGTACATAGTATATCTGCTAACTTTTTAACTAGCCTGGCACCGACTTTATATGGATGGGTGAGTAGAGTTATAATAATTACCTATATTAAATTATTTTTCGCTTTTGAGTGTCTATTTGTGGTGTTGAAGTCGGTTTAATTTTTTGTAAAAAATAGTTTATGTTGACATTAATTTGGTGATTTGATTAAATAATTTTGCTTTATGTGGAATATAGCTATTACCGAATATATTTATTTATTTACCTATATTATATTAGTACCGTAGTATCGTAATCAATGCCCTAGTTTCGCAAACCCAAACCTAACGTAACTATTTGACGTAGTCCCAGTTCGGTGCTCGGTCATACTCAAGACAAACTTGAAGCTCTTCTATTTATTATGTAAAACGTATTGAACCCTTGAGAATATGGATAGAGCACAACATTAGCCAGACGGGGTACTCTGACATATCATAATGAGTGCTTAAATAGGCTAGTCGGGTTTATCTACTTTGCATTTATTATTATTTGGCGTTTATTCTGTCCCAATGGTGGACAAAGGCCCACCCTTCACTCGCTCCATTTGTTTCTATATTGTGTTAATGTCTTTAAAATATTTTTGACACTCTTCACACACTCATGAAATCCAACTATGTAAGAATTTTTAGTTGTTCCCACGGATATCGGGTTGTTCCTAAGATTATCGCTTTCAAACAAAAATCTTTACATCTTATAATATTCTAATATATATTTTTACTTCTATCAGAAATCCCCATGACCGCCAATCTTTTCACACTTATATTTTATTGTTATTGTTAGATCTTTACCATCGAACCTCCATCTTGCATGTTTAACCTCTATTTACTTTAAAAATGTTCTTTGTAAGCTGCATACCTTCAAAACAAGCATTACTCTGATTAAAGGAAGAAAATAATGTCCAACGCTCAGGTGGAAAAAGTCCATGTGGAGTCTTGTCACGTTTTCGGATGCGATTCCGGACCCGCGATTCTACTGACAGTATAAAATAAAACAGTATGAACTTGTCCTTTTTTCTACCTATAAGATAATAATGAACAGCTCGATTTGTTTTCCTATTGCTAGAAATTGAATGTACAAATTTATTAATAACTAGCTTTAACGTCGAAGGAATCCATCTTGAGGAAACCAGCTTGGACAGTGAACTTTTCAGATGGTGCATCTGGTGGATAGTGGTGCAAAAATATAAAACAGATTTTAGACTCTCACTGCTGGATTCCATACATTGACTTTAACGAAATAAAGCCATTTCTCATAGTATAAATAATATAAATATTAAACATAAGTACCTATAGATGATTGGTGTTCTATCACGTTGGAACGTATAAACAGATCTGGTAGAAATTCATACTCAGCTAGATAATAATGTGGAATAATACATAGGGTACTTATCACAGAAAAGAAACTGGTAGGTATGGTAAATAACGGCTGGTCTAGTCGGGAGAACGGCACCTGCCGATCCAGAGACCCCGAGTTCAACCCCACACGCACCACTGTCTTTTCGGAGCCATGTGCGTAATGCCGCTAACTTAAAAACGGCAAAGGAAAACATTGTGAGGCAGCCGACATGTACCTAGAACCTTTCGAATTCATGTGCCAACCACCAACCCGCACTGGGCCAGCGTGGTGGATTATGGCCTTAACTCTCTCCTTATGAGATAACGCCCGAGTACCAACAGTGGGAACATTTAATGGGCTGTTGATGATGATGATGATGGTAACGGGAACTGCGAGTAAAACCACGGGGTTGCTGCTCGTATATTATAAATTTGACATTTGTAACTATTGAATGTCAGTCAAATGCTCATACAAAAGTGTCATAAGGATAGCAATACATATTTATAATTATCTATTGTCTATGGCTATGCATGTGTCTATACAAACGCTGCGCTGTCTTGATCTATGTCCACTTCCGTTTTGTCTATTGTTACATTGTTATGAAATTAGAAAAGCACTTTAGTAATAGGTTTTCTCAAAAATATATTACAACTTGATTGGAAAAACTCAGCGTCTCACTAAAGTAATGTCAGTAACGGTTTAATTAAGAAGATATTCATTACTAACCGCTATTTTAAGAAAAAAAACCATGGAAGTTTTTAACATTTTTTATTGTCATATGTTAAAAAAATGTTATATTCAAGTTAAATTCATTGAATTATTTATTGTTTTATACAGGACATAATAAAACATCAACATAAAACATGATCGCTTTCAACGATAAGACCGCCAGTTGTTTCACTAATTTTATTGTCTGTTATATTTATACTATGATGTTATATTTATACTGATGAAAAATATAAAATATTGGAATGTACTTAGGTACTGTACATTTCATATGAATGAATGAATGAAAACTCTTTATTGTTCACACCTTAAAATAGTACATTTAACAAGTGCATTTCAATATTTTATATTTTTTTGTATAAATACTACATACTGCTACTTCGAATACTGTGCTATTGGCGTATATCGGATATTAAGTGAATTAGAGGCCAAGCACAAGCAAAATTTAGGCCAAACGGAGGCTAAAAGGCCATCTTGAGAATTCAGAAGACATCCGCATTGGGAACTTGTGAATTTTTAAATTTTGTTACGGTAACGATTGAAACTTATGTTTATTGGGATGTGGTTGATTGTAGGAAGCTTTGTTTGTTTAACATACTATCACATCAGATGTTTTTTTTTGTTCCCTTTTAGAATATTTTGCCAGTCTCTATTTTTTTTTACTATTATGCCATCTCGCCTGTTAGCGACGATAATATAACCGCAGCCCTTGAACGCTTTTAAGCAATTTCCAAAAGTTTGCCTGAAAGGTATTGCTTCCAACAGTAAGGCCGCCACTTGTGGTTCTAGTTCATCAGTGTTTTGATGAAATATTTATATATTTTTTTATAAAGAGTAACGAGACGAGCAAGACGTGCCTGATGGTAAGCAACATGCCTCCCACAGAAGAGCACAGTCACACGCAGCTATTGGAACATGAAGAGTCCAAATCATTACCTAGCACTGCACTGCGCTCATCACCCGAGATCTAAGGTGTTATATCTCTAAGCCCTGTAATTTCTCTGGAAACATTGCCCTTCAAACCGGAACACAGTAATATTTTCACATTATTTCTTGGCGGTAGAATAAATATATATATATATTGGTGGACAATTCACACACAACACCATCTGACCCCAAACTAAGCAAAGCTTGTGTGATGGCAGCCAAATAGCTGATATAATACTTATATAGTTTTTAAATACATACTTATTATACATAGAAACACCCAGACACAGTGCAAACATTCGAATTCATCACACAAATATTTGCACTGGGTGGGGATCGAGGGGATTGAACCCACGACCCTCGGCTTCGCAGGCAGAGCTACTACCAACTAAGCCACTAGGGCAGTCAAGAATAACTGGCAAAGATATGGTACTTCCCCAGGTGGTCTCTGCTAGGAGTCCTACCACTACAAAAAGTTTTCACAAGGAGTTTTCTGTTAATCTGGCTGTTCTCGTGGCCTAGTAGTTGGTAATAAATTTTTACATGCGAAGCTAACAAGAGCCCTATGTTCGATTCCCACCCCGGTGCAAACATTTTTGTGATGAATACTTGTTCTGTGTGTGGGGTATTCTATGTAAAATAAGTATGTATGTACAGTTAAGAATGTATTTACAATAAAATTATATGAGTAGCGAGCAACAAGGAAGGGATTAAGCATACACAGCGTTTCCCCTCTGTCAAAGTACAAGTCCGCATGGACCATGAAATTTGATAATATACTGTGGCGTGAGGGCGGGGCTAAATTTGTGAATGGTGCTTTATTTTTTATGTGTTTGTGATTTGGCTGTGTGAGCATGATGACAGGTATGTTTTATATGTAATAGTGCGGCTTTGTGCCAGTGTGCAACTTTCCCTTCCCCCAAGAAATGACAGAAAGATTTAAGAAATATTTTTGAGCTAAGGATACTCCCTTCCGTGCCTTCGCGGAAGACGAGTTGCTCCATGGAGTATCAAGTATATCAGCTATCTGGCTTCCATAGTACACGCTTTGCATAGTTTGGGGTCAGATGGTGTTGTGTGAAGTGTTCGCCATACTTCAAAACTTGCACTTAAAAAAATACTCAAAAGGTGCAATTTGGATTTGAACCTAATTCTTCATGGTTGTGATGTTATTCGTTGCTTCTAAGCCACAACGATTCTAGACTAATAATTCAAAAAAATATTATAACAAATTGACACGGCCCCTTTTTGAAATCATTATAAAATAACAAAGAGGGTAATTGACAATCCTTACTTTAACAGCAATAGCCTTTGATGTTCCTAAGTAATATGAATCTGCAAATCGAGTAATAAAGGGAGAATTTCGACTATAAACTCGTCTCGTCGGTTACAAAACAAAATGGCTTCAATTTCTTGAATTGTATAAATTAGAAGATGCTAACATTTCAAAGTTATGCCTGCGGGTATCTTTCTCTATCAGACTGTGATATTAATTTAATAAGACAAATACGTAAATGCTTTGTCTTTTGTCCTCTATTAAAAAAAATGAAAATAAAAATAACAAAATCTTATAAATCGTTCTAATCGCACGTCGTAATACACTCTCAATCGTATACCTTTAAACAAGCAATTTTCTAAAGTATATAATATATATATATAGAATCTGAATCTCGGAAACGGCTCGAACGGGGTTTCGGGGACGATAAATCGATCTAGCCAAGTTTTAATTACAAAAAAACGCCGTTTTATGCGCGTTTATAGACAACGAAAAACTGTTACATAAAGATTAGAAGGAGATGGTAAATTTCGCGATGGCGCGCGACAGTATATTAGCTCAGTCGGGAAGATGGGTGATTGAAATGTGGTAGATCCGGGTTCGAATCCAACCGGCCGCGTTCTTTTTTCAAGTTCATTTTTTTTAGAAAATCAGTATGTATCTAAGTCCGATCGAGGTCCCTCAGGTACTTTATACCTTATATAGTAAAAATACATTACTAGCTTTTAACCGCGACTTCGTCCGCGTGAAATAAATTTTAAATTCTATAAAATTAAATTGAGTTCAAACTCAAGCAGTATTTTTTATACTTATTTTACAAAAATAAAAAATGCAATATAAATAATTGTAGATGGTAGCACTATTCGAATCCGATCTGCTGATTGAAGCTGTAATCCGCTGATTACATTATTGATTTATTGTTCATCTTGTCCGCACTTTTGTTTGTAAGTGTTTATTATGTTTAGTATTTATCAGTTAAATTTTTAGTCTCATGTTTATAGGTTAATATTTATTAATTTATTTAGTTATAGATATGTAGTAGTGTTATTAAATTGATGTCGCTTCCCCCGCCTACGAGTATATGTGGGCTATTTTCCTTTTTGCTGGTTGCCTGGAAGAGATTGCTCTTAGCAATAAGGCCGCCACTAGTGGCACTAGTTCATAAGTGTTTATTTGTAATATTTTAAATTGTTTGTGTTGCAATAAAGAGTTTCTATCTATCTATCTATCTATCTATAATTTAATACGAAATTTGATTTTCTAAAAACAGTTTATACTCATATTAAAACATTTTCATACAATTTCATAAATATTCTTTCAGTTGTTTAGGTGTGAAAGCATAACAGTGACGAACTTACAAATAAACTGTCATCCCCATATTTTAACTCCTTCAACTTTTTTCCGCCAGCCAAAGCTACGGTTGGTCTGTCTAGTGGGCAAAACGGCGCCTGCCGATCCAGAGACCCAGGGTTAAAATCCCACACGCACCACTGTCGTTTCGAAGTCATGTGCATAATGCCGTTAACTTAAAAACGGTGAAGGAACATATCATGAGGAAACTGACATTTACCTAGACCCTTTCGAATTCATGTGTCATTCACCAACCCGCACTGGGCTAGCGTGGTGAATTATGGCCTTAACTCTTTTCTTGTGAAAGAAGGCCCGAGTCCCAGCAGTGGGAAGTGGGCTGTGGATGATGAGCCCTTTTCCGCGGTATAAAGTATCCTATGTCCTTTCTCGGGATTATATATATGTACCAAATTTCATCAGAATCCGTTCAGTGGTTTAGGCGGTAAAGACTGACAGACAGACAGATAGACAGAGCTACTTTCGCATTCATAATAGTTAGTACAATACAATACAATACAAAAATACTTTATTGGCACCACAAACAAAGTTGACAATAAACAAAAGGCGATCTTATCGCTAAAAGCGATCTCTTCCAGAAGATTTGTAAAATTTTGGGCAGTGGTGCAACTAACAATATAAATAAACACGTGTATTAATTATATATAAATTAAATATAATAGAACAAAATACACAATATAATAGGTGTACAATAAATAAATAAGTTTAAATATATAAACACACATACAAATACATTTATATATTATAGGTATTTAGTATAGATTTTTCACAAAACGTAACAAATACCTGCCAAAAAAATTACATACCCATAAAACAATTTATGTGTAAAAAAACAGAAAATTGACATATGACATGTTTATAGTAACTTTCTAAAATATTGTCTACCTTCTAATTTCTTCTACTTACTAATTTCGTAATGGTAATTTACCTTGACAGCTTGTGTAAGTTTCAGTATTACGAAAGCCTTCTCAAGTTTTTGCTGAAAATCATAAAAGCAAATATATACAAAAAAATATTTATCTAACAGAATGCAACTGTGACAACTCACGTAACTGAAAAGATTGGAATCGGACCACAATAATAGGAATGTGAGTAATGAATAATTGTATTTGATTCATGAATCGTGATTTGAAATAAATATATTTTTTCTAGCTTTTCGTTTTTTGCCGTGTATCGAATATTTACTCAAGGTGAACGAAAAAAACTATCAAATTATTGAGGCACTTATTTTTTTATAACACAAAGGTCTACGTCAAACTACGAGTATTCCTACTCGTCTGAAAATCAGCCGACTGTGTGGTCGAAAATTACGTATGCTGACCTAGAAAATACTTGTTAACTTTTACTTTAACTTTAACCTTACTTACTTACTTATAAACTTGAGAAACTCTATTTTTATAATATTTTATTCTACTTGCCCTATTAGTGTGTTAGTGTTGGACAAATCTTGCGAGTTAAATTAGAACCACTTCCTATCGTCACCTAATAGAAAAACTTGTTTTCAAAAAATGTTTTTATTTTATTTGAATTAAGAAACGCCACAGACTCCAGGGTCCGTGACCTTTGGCATTTTTTTTATTTTTATAAATGAATCTTGAGTTAAGAGAAGAAAAGGAAACAGGGGGCATTTTCATTCTAATTGTAGTGGTCTTTTATTTTCTCAGACGCCTCCTCTTGGCTCAGTGTCTCCACTCTCCACCACGACTGCATATCTGTCTGTTTTGTTTCTGGCTGGAAAAAAAGTTCTAGATAGTATGTCTCAGGGAGTTTCATTTGAAAAATCTACAACCAAATTTTACATTACATTACTACAGTAGGTAGTACAGTACATTAGGTAATTTTTTTTTTAAAAGTACAAAGCCAACAATTTTAGTTGTTCAGTGAGAATTCTGTTTATTATCTGTATCCAGTACAGTTATTCACGTTTCTCTAATCTTTATCTCACCAGCTAACAAGTTCACAACTACATGCCAATACGAACCTTAGTGCTTCACCGTAAATACGAATAAAACCGATGTAGAAAACAAAAGTTATACGTTAGTTTTTGGCATGAGACAGAGATCTACTTTTGTTACATTTTGTTGCTCAGTGAGCTGTGGCAAAAAAATCCACGGTTTTTTATGCACGTAGATTTTTGAAGCGTGAAAAACGCGATAGGATGTTTTGTATGAAAAAGTGTAGTGTTGTTATCTCCGTTTCGAATAAACAACAATTTCAAAACATTTCGTCACGTAGGACACAAGTCGAAACAGTTTCGCTAAAACAAAAACTGTGTCACTAGAGTCGGCCACATTTGCATGTGTGCGTTGTCAGGTTGTCACTGATAGGCTGACACGCACATATACCTACAAGTAGCGTGTGTCATGACCCACTGATGTGTGCGTATCAGCCTGTATGTGACAGCGGACACTTGCATATTATGTGGCCGACTCGATGGACACAGTTTTTGTTTTAGCGAGACTACGTCCGACTTTTTTTATTCGACCATGGTCACAGGTAAAACAGTGATTTCAGGGTGAATATAATATTTTGGAGAGTAGATGCAGATTTTCGATTAATATTATAATGTACTTATTATTCACTAGCAGCGCTCCATGGTTTTACTCACGTAGTTCCTATTCCTGTAATTTTAGCGGGATAAAACCTAGTAGCCTGCGTTGTCTTCCCGGCTTTAATCTAGCTATGTTCGAAATTTCAGCCCGACCCGTTCATACAACGTTATTGAGCAACAAACCTCCAAACATTGATATATAAACTATGTGTAATGATATATTTATAATATAAACTAGCAGCACCTCGCGGTTTTTCTCGCGTAGTTCTCATTCCCGTTATTTTTCCGGGATGAGTGGAGACTTCAGACTATTCCCGGTTCCCGGTGCATTAAATACGTTTATTTTTGTTCTGTAGTTAATAAAATTTTGTATTTTTTTTTCCATAAAAAATAAAAAAAAGTGTCAAAGATACTTTTTTCCTGGTATAAAAGCATAGTACTCTCCGTAACAAGATTTTTTTAATTCAATTCAATTCAATTTTTAATGCTTTTACAAGTGATGTGCCGAAGTAACTAAATTAAACAGCCGCTAAATGTAGTGGTAGGACTCTTGGCAGAGTCCGCCTGGGGAAGTACCACACCTTTGCCAGTTATTCTACCGCCAAGCAGTAATGTGCAAACATTACTGTGTTCCGGTTTGAAGGGCAATGTTTCCAGAGAAATTACAAGGCTTAGATATATAAGATCTTAGAT